>JAUCRC010000025.1:0-485459 GCA_032399595.1 Tetragonula carbonaria | reverse complement strand
ATTTAGCGAAGATTTAGCTTAATTTGGATGTTTTCGTAGACATCAAGCTACTTTCACTGCGAAACACGTTGTTTCGATCAATTTCATCGTTTCATGAATGTTTCGTGAAATAACCATGATTTAGCGAAGATTTAGCTTAATTTTGATGTTTTTTGAATATCTAACTGCTTTCACTGCGAAACACGTTATTTCGATGAATTTCAACGTTTCATGAATGTTTCATGAAATAACCACGATTAAGCGAAGATTTTGCTTAATTTTGATGTTTTCATGAATATCTAACTACTTTCACTGCGAAACACGTTATTACGTTGAATACCATCATTAATGAATGTTTCGTGAAATAACAACGTTTTAGCGAATATTTAGCTTAATTTTGATGTTTTCTTGAATATCTAACTACTTTCACTACGAAACACGTTATTTCGTTGAATTTCATCATTCATGAATGTTTCGTGAAATAACTACGATTTAGCGAAGATTTAGCTTAATTTTGATGTTTTCGCAGACATCAAGCTACTTTCACTGCGAAACACGTTATTTCGATGAATTTCATCGTTTCATGAATGTTTCGTGAAATAACCATGATTTAGCGAAGATTTAGCTTAATTTTGATGTTTTCATGAATATCTAACTACTTTCACTGCGAAACACGTTATTTCGTTGAATTTCATCGTTTATGAATGTTTCGTGAAATAACCATGATTTAGCGAAGATTTAGCTTAATTTTGATGTTTTCATAGATATCAAGCTACTTTCACTGCGAAACACGTTATTTCGTTGAATTTCATCGTTTCATGAATGTTTCGTGAAATAACCATGATTTAGCGAAGATTTAGCTTAATTTTGATGTTTTCATAGATATCAAGCTACTTTCACTGCGAAACACGTTATTTCGATGAATTTCATCGTTTCATGAATGTTTCGTGAAATAACCATGATTTAGCGAAGATTTAGCTTAATTTTGATGTTTTCATAGATATCAAGCTACTTTCACTGCGAAACACGTTATTTCGATGAATTTCATCGTTCATGAATGTTTCGTGAAATAACCATGATTTAGCGAAGATTTAGCTTAATTTTAATGTTTTCGTATATATCAAGCTACTTTCACTGCGAAAAACGTTATGTCGTTGAATTTCATCGTTACATGAACGTTTCGCGAAATAACCACTATTTAGCGAAGATTTATATTAATTTCGATGTTTTAATGGATATCTATCTACTTTCACTGCGAAACACGTTATTTCGTTTGATTTCATCGTTAATGAATGTTTCGTGAAATAACCATGATATATTGAAGATTTAGCTTAATTTTGATGTTTTCGTAGTTATCAAGCTACTTTCATTGCAAAATACGTTTTTTCGTCGAATTTCATCGTTTCATTAATGATTCGTGAAATAACCATGATTTAGCGAAGATTAAGCTTAATTTTGATTTTTTCATGTATATCTATCTACTTTCACTGCGAAACACGTTATTTTGTTGAATTTCATCATTCATGAATGATTCGTGAAATATCCACGATTTAGCGAAGATTTAGCTTAATTTTGATTTTTTCATAGATAGCAAGCTACTTTCACTGCGAAACACGTTATTTCGTTGAATTTCATCGTTTCATGAATGTTTTGTGAAATTACCATGATTTTGCGAAGATTTAGCTTAATTTTGATGTTTTCGGAGATATCAAGCTACTTCCACTGCGAAACACGTCATTTCGTTGAATTTCATCGTTTCGAGAATGTTTCGTGAAATAACCATGATTTACCGAAGATTAAGCCTAACTTTGATGTATTCATTAATATATAACTACTTTCACTGCGAAACACGTTATTTCGTTGACTTTCATCGTTTCATGAATGTTTCGTGAAATAACCATAATTTGGCAAAGATTTAGCTTAATCTTGATGTTTTCATAGATATCTAACTACTTTCACTGCGAAACATGTTATTTCGTTGAATTCCATCATTCATGAATGTTTCGTGAAATAACCACGATTTAGTGAAGATTTAGCTTAATTTTGATGTTTTCGTAGATATCAAGCTACTTTCGCAGAGAAATACGTTATATCATTGAATTTCATCGTTTCATGAATGTTTCGTGAAATAACCACAATTTAGCGAAGATTTAGCTTTATTTTGATGTTTCCTTGAATATCTAACTACTTTCACTGCGAAACACGTTATTTCGTTGAATTTCATCATTCATGAATGTTTCGTGAAATAACCACGATTTAGCGAAGATTTAGCTTAATTTTGATGTTTTCGAAGACATCAAGCTGCTTTCACTGCGAAAGAAGTTATTTCGATGAATTTCATCGTTTCATGAATGTTTCGTGAAATAACCACGATTAAGCAAAGATTCAGCTTAATTTTGATGTCTTCATGAATATCTAACTACTTTCACTGCGAAACACGTTATTTCGTTGAATTTCATCGTTTCATGAATGTTTCGTGAAATAACCACGATTTACCGAAGATTTAGCTTAATTTTGATGTTTTCGTGGACATCAAGCAAATTTCACTGCGAAACACGTTATTTCGATGAATTTCATCGTTTCATGAATGTTTCGTGAAATACCCATGATTTAGCGAAGATTTAGCTTAATTTTGATGTTTTCCTGAATTTCTAACTAGTTTCACTGCGAAACACGTTATTTCGTTGCATTTCATCGTTTCATGAATGTTTCGTGAAACAACCAAGATTTAGAGAAGATTTAGCTTAATTTTGATGTTTTCGTAGGTATCAAGCTACTTTCACTGCGAAACACGTTATTTCGATGAATTTCATCGTTTCATGAATGTTTCGAGAAATAACCATGATTTAGCGAAGATTTAGCTTAATTTTGTTGTTTTCTTGAATATCTAACTACTTTCACTGCGAAACACGTTATTTCGTTGAATTTCATCATTCATGAATGTTTCGTGAAATAACCACGATTTAGTGAAGAATTAGCTTAATATTGATGTTTTCGGAGATATCAAGCTACTTCCACTGCGAAACACGTCATTTCGTTGAATTTCATCGTTTCGAGAATGTTTCGTGAAATAACCATGATTTACCGAAGATTAAGCCTAACTTTGGTGTATTCATGAATATATAACTACTTTCACTGCGAAATACGTTATTTCGTTGACTTTCATCGTTTCATGAATGTTTCGTGAAATAACCATAATTTGGCAAAGATTTAGCTTAATCTTGATGTTTTCATAGATATCTAACTACTTTCACTGCGAAACACGTTATTTCGTTGAATTTCATCATTCATGAATGTTTCGTGAAGTAACCACGATTTAGTGAAGATTTAGCTTAATTTTGATGTTTTCGTAGATATCAAGCTACTTTCGCAGAGAAATACGTTATTTCATTGAATTTCATCGTTTCATGAATGTTTCGTGAAATAACCACGATTTAGCGAAGATTTAGCTTTATTTTGATGTTTCCTTGAATATCTAACTACTTTCACTGCGAAACACGTTATTTCGTTGAATTTCATCATTCATGAATGTTTCGTGAAATAACCACGATTTAGCGAAGATTTAGCTTAATTTTGATGTTTTCGAAGACATCAAGCTGCTTTCACTGCGAAAGAAGTTATTTCGATGAATTTCATCGTTTCATGAATGTTTCGTGAAATAACCATGATTAAGCAAAGATTTAGCTTAATTTTGATGTCTTCATGAATATCTAACTACTTTCACTGCGAAACACGTTATTTCGTTGAATTTCATCATTCATGAATGTTTCGTGAAATAACCACGATTTAGTGAACATTTAGCTTAATTTTGATGTTTTCGTAGATATCAAGCTACTTTCGCAGAGAAATACGTTATTTCATTGAATTTCATCGTTTCATGAATGTTTCGTGAAATAACCACGATTTACCGAAGATTTAGCTTAATTTTGATGTTTTCGTGGACATCAAGCAAATTTCACTGCGAAACACGTTATTTCGATGAATTTCATCGTTTCATGAATGTTTCGTGAAATACCCATGATTTAGCGAAGATTTAGCTTAATTTTGATGTTTTCCTGAATTTCTAACTAGTTTCACTGCGAAACACGTTATTTCGTTGCATTTCATCGTTTCATGAATGTTTCGTGAAACAACCAAGATTTAGAGAAGATTTAGCTTAATTTTGATGTTTTCGTAGGTATCAAGCTACTTTCATTGCGAAACACGTTATTTCGATGAATTTCATCGTTTCATGAATGTTTCGTGAAATAACCACGATTTAGCGAAGATTTAGCTAAATTTTGATGTTTTCTTAGACATCAAGCTACTTTCACTGCGAAACACGTTATTTCGATGAATTTCATTGTTTCATGAATGTTTCGTGATATAACCACTCTTAAGCGAAAATTTAGCTTAAGCTTGATGTTTTCATGAATATCTAACTACTTTCATTGCGAAACACGTTATTTCGTTTGATTTCATCATTAATGAATGTTTCGTGAAATAACCACGATATATTGAAGATTTAGCTTAATTTTGTTGTTTTCGTAGATATCAAGCTACTTTCACAGAAAAATACTTTATTTCATTGAATTTCATCGTTTCATGAGTGTTTCGCGAAGTAACCATGATTTACCGAAGATTTAGCTAAATTTTGATGTTTTCATAGATGTGAAGCTACTTTCACTGCGAAACACGATATTTCGTTGAATTTCATCGTTTCATGAATGTTTCGTGAAATTACCGTGATTTAGCGAAGATTTAGCTTAATTTTGATGTTTGTTGAATATCTAACTGCATTCACTGCGAAACACGTTATTTCGTTGTATTTCATCAATGATGAATGTTTCGTGATATAACCACGATTTAGGGAAGATTTAGCTTAATTTTGATGTTTTCATAGATATGAAGCTACTTTCACTGCGAAAAAGCTAATTTCGTTGAATTTCATCGTTTCATGATGTTTCGTGAAATAACCATGATTTAGCGAAGATTTAGCTTAATTTTGATGTTTTTTGAATATCTAACTACTTCACTGCGAAACACGTTATTTCGTTGAATTTCATCGTTTCATGAATGTTTCGTGAAATAACCACGATTAAGCGGAGATTTAGCTTAATTTTGATGTTTTAATGAATATCTAACTACTTTCACTGAGAAACACGTTATTTCGATGAATTTCAACGTTTCATGAATGTTTCGTGAAATAACCACGATTAAGCGAAGATTTGGCTTAATTTTGATTTTTCATGAATATCTAACTACTTTCACTGCGAAACACGTTATTTCGTTGAATACCATCATTAATGAATGTTTTGTGAAATAACAACGATTTAGAGAGGATTTAGCTTAATTTTGATGTTTTCAAATATATGGAGCTACTTTCACTGCGAAACACGTTATTTCGATGAATTTCATCATTCATGAATGTTTCGTGAAATAACCACGATTTAGAGAAGATTTAGCTTTATTTTGATGTTTTCATAGATAACAAGCTACTTTCACTGCGAAACAGCTTTTTTCGTTGAATTTCATCGTTTCATGAATGTTTCGTGAAATAACCATGATTAAGCGAAGATTTAGCTTAATTTTGATGTTTTTTGATTATCTAACTACTTTTATTGCGAAACACGATATTTCGTTGAATTTCATCGTTTCATGAATGTTTCATGAAATAACCATGATTTAGCGAAGATTTAGCTTTATTTTGATGTTTCCTAGAATATCTAACTACTTTCACAGAAAAATTCTTTATTTCATTGAATTTCATCGTTTCATGAGTGTTTCGTGTAGTAACCATGATTTACCGAAGATTTAGCTTAATTTTGATGTATTCATAGATGTGAAGCTACTTTCACTGCGAAACACGATATTTCGTTGAATTTCATCGTTTCATGAACGTTTCGTGAAATTACCGTGATTTAGCGAAGATTTAACTTAATTTTGATGTTTTTTGAATATCTAACTGCATTCACTGCGAAACACGTTATTTCGTTGTATTTCATCATTGATGAATGTTTCTTGATATAACCACGATTTAGGGAAGATTTAGCTTAATTTTGATGTTTTCATAGATATGAAGCTACTTTCACTGCGAAAAAGCTTATTTCGTTGAAATTCATCGTTTCATGAATGTTTCGTGAAGTAACCATGATTTAGCGAAGATTTAGCTTAATTTTGATGTTTTCATGAATATCTAACTACTTTCACTGAGAAACACGTTATTTCGATGAATTTCATCATTCATGAATGTTTCGTGAAATAACCACGATTTTGTGAAGATTTAGCTTAATTTTGATGTTTTCGTAGATATCAAGCTACTTTCACAAAGAAATACGTTATTTCATTGAATTTCATGGTTTCATGAATGTTTCGTGAAATATCCACAATTTAGCGAAGATTTAGCTTAATTTTGATGTTTTCGAAGACATCGAGCTACTTTCACTGCGAAACACGTTATTTCGATGAATTTCATCGTTTCATGAATGTTTCGAGAAATAACCATGATTTAGCGAAGATTTAGCTTAATTTTGTTGTTTTCTTGAATATCTAACTACTTTCACTGCGAAACACGTTATTTCGATGAATTTCAACGTTTCATGAATGTTTCGTGAAATAACCACGATTAAGCGACGATTTGGCTTAATTTTGATGTTTTTTGAATGTCTAACTGCATTCACTGCGAAACACGTTATTTCGTTGTATTTCATCATTGATGAATGTTTCGTGATATAAACACGATTTAGGGAAGATTTAGCTTAATTTTGATGTTTTCATAGATATGAAGCTACTTTCACTGCGAAAAAGCTTATTTCGTTGAATTTCATCGTTTCATGTATGTTTCGTGAAATAACCATGATTTAGCGAAGATTTAGCTTATTTTTGATGTTTTTTGAATATCTAACTACTTTTATTGCGAAACACGATATTTCGTTGAATTTCATCGTTTCATGAATGTTTCATGAAATAACCATGATTTAGCGAAGATTTAGCTTTATTTTGATGTTTCCTTGAATATCTAACTACTTTCAATGCGAAACACGTTATTTCGTTGAATTTCATCATTCATGAATGTATCGTGAAATAACCACGATTTAGCGAAGATTTAGCATAATTTTGATGTTTTCGTAGACATCAAGCTACTTTCACTGCGAAACACGTTATTTCGATGAATTTCATCGTTTCATGAATGTTTCGTGAAATAACCACTATTAAGCGAAGATTACCTTAAGCTTGATGTTTTCATGAATATCTAACTACTTTCATTGCGAAACACGTTATTTCGTTTGATTTCATCATTAATGAATGTTTCGTGAAATAACCACGATTTATTGAAGATTTAGCTTAATTTTGATGTTTTCGTAGATATCAAGCTACTTTCGCAAAGAAATGCGTTATTTCATTGAATTTCATGGTTTCATGAATGTTTCGTGAAATATCCACAATTTAGCGAAGATTTAGCTTAATTTTGATGTTTTCGAAGACATCGAGCTACTTTCACTGCGAAACACGTTATTTCGATGAATTTCATCGTTTCATGAATGTTTCGAGAAATAACCATGATTTAGCGATGATTTAGCTTAATTTTGATGTTTTCATAATTATGAAGCTACTTTCACTGCGAAACACGTTTTTTCGATGAATTTCTTCGTTTCATGAATGTTTCGTGAATAACCATGATTTAGCGAAAATTATGCTTATTTTGATTTTTTAATGAATATCTAACTACTTTCACTGCGAAACACATCATTTCGTTGAATTTCATCGTTTCATGTATGTTTCCTGAAATAACCACGATTTAGCGAAGATAAAGCTTAATTTTAATGTTTCCATGAATATCTAACTACTTTCACTGCGAATCACTTTATTTCGTTGAATTTCATCAAATCATGAATGTTTCGTGAAATAACCACGATTTAGCAAAGAATAAGCTTAATTCTGATGTTTTCATGAATATCTAATTACTTTCACTGCGAAACACGTTATTTCGTTGAATTTCATCGTTTCATGAATGTTTAGTGAAATAACCATGAATTAGCGAAGATTTAGCTTAAATTTGATGTTTTCATAGATATGAAGCTACTTTCACTGCGAAACAGCTTATTTCGTTGAATTTCATCGTTTCATGAATGTTTCGTGAAATAAACATGATTTAGCGAAGATTAAGCTTAATTTTGATGTTTTCATAATTATGAAGCTACTTTCACTGCGAAACACGTTATTTCGATGAAATTCTTCGTTTCATGAATGTTTCGTGAATAACCATGATTTAGCGAAAATTAAGCTTATTTTGATTTTTTAATGAATATCTAACTACTTTCACTGCGAAACACATCATTTCGTTGAAATTCATCGTTTCATGTATGTTTCCTGAAATAACCATGATTTAACAAAGAATAAGCTTAATTCTGATGTTTTCATGAATATCTAATTACTTTCACTGCGAAACACGTTATTTCGTTGAATTTCATCGTTTCATGAATGTTTAGTGAAATAACCATGATTTAGCGAAGATTTAGCTTAAATTTGATGTTTTCATAGATATGAAGCTACTTCCACTGCGAAACAGCTTATTTCGTTGAATTTCATCGTTTCATGAATGTTTCGTGAAATAACCATGATTTACCGAAGATATAGCTTAATTCTGATGTTTTCATAGATATGAAGCTACTTTCACTGCGAAACACGTTATTTCGTTGAATTTCATAGTTTCGTGAATGTGTCGTGAAATAACCATAATTTAGCTAAGATTTAGCTTAATCTCGATGTTTTCATAGATATCAAGCTACTTTCACTGCGAAACACGTTATTTCGCTGAATTTCATCGTTTCACGAATGTTACGTGAAATAACCACGATTTAGCGAAGATTTAGCCTAATTTTGATGTTTTCATGAATACCTAACTACTTTCACTGCGAAACAAGTTATTTCGTAGAATTTCATCATTCATGAATGTTTCGTGAAATAACCACGATTTAGCGACGATTTTGCTTAATTTTGATGTTTTCTTGAATATCTAACTGCTTTCACTGCGAAACAAGTTATTTCGTTGAATTTCATCGTTTCATGAATGTTTCGTGAAATAACCATAATTCAGCTAAGATTTAGCTTAATCATGATGTTTACATAGATATCAAGCTACTTTCACTGCGAAACACGTTATTCTGCTGAATTTCTTCGTTTCATGAATGTTTCGTGAAATAACCACGATTTAGCGAAGATTTAGCTTAATTTTCATGTTTTCTTGAATATCTAACTACTTTCACTGCGAAACACGTAATTTCGTTGAATTTCTTCATTCATGAATGTTACGTGAAATAACCACGATTTAGTGAAGATTTAGCCTAATTTTGATGTTTTAATGAATATCTAACTACTTTCACTGCGAAACACGTAATTTCGTTGAATTTCTTCACTCTTGAATGTTTCGTGAAATAACCACGATTTAGCGAAGATTTAGCTTAATTTTGATGTTTTCTTGAATATCTAACAACTTTCACTGCGAAACACGTTATTTCGTTGAATTTCATAGTTTCGTGAATGTGTCGTGAAATAACCATAATTTAGCTAAGATTTAGCTTAATCTTGATGTTTTCATAGATATCAAGCTACTTTCACTGCGAAACAGGTTATTTCGCTGAATTTCATCGTTTCATGAATGTTTCGTGAAATAACCACGATTTAGAGACGATTTTGCTTAATTTTGATGTTTTCTTGAATATCTAACTACTTTCACTGCGAAACACGTTATTTCGTTGAATTTCATCGTTTCATGAATGTTTCGTGAAATAACCATAATTTAGCTAAGTTTTAGCATAATCTTGATGTTTTCTTATATATCAAGCTACTTTCACTGCGAAACACGTTATTTCGCTGAATTTCATCTTATCATGAATGTTTTGTGAAATAACCACGATTTACCGAAGATTTAGCGTAATTTTGATGTTTTCTTGAATATCTAACTACTTTCACTGCGAAACACGTTATTTCCTTGAATTTCATCGTTTCATGAGTGTTTATTGAAATAAACTCGATTTAGCGAAGATTTAGCTTAATTTTGATGTTTCATAGATATGAAGCTACTTTCACTTCTAAACACGATATTTCGTTGAATTTCATCGTTTCATGAATGTTTCGTGAAATAACCACTATCTAGCGAAGATTTAGATAATTTTGATGTTTTCATGAATATCTAACTTCTTTCACTGCGAAACACGTTATTTCGTTGAATTTCATCGTTTCATGAATGTTTCGTGAAATAACCATAATTTAGCACAGATTTATCTTAATCTAGATGTTTTCATAGATATCAAGCTACTTTTACTTCGAAACACGTTATTTCGTTGAATTACATCGTTTCATGAGTGTTTCGTGAAATAACCATGATTTAGCGAAGATTTATCTTAATTTTGATATTTTCATATATATGAAGCTTCTTTCACTGCGAAACACGTTATTTCGTTAAATTGCATCGTTTCATGAATGTTTCATGATATAACCAAGATTTAGCGAAGATATAGCTTAATTTTGATGTTTCATAGATATGAAGCTACTTTCACTGCGTAACACGTTATTTCGATGAATTTCATCATTCATGAATGTTTCGTGAAATAACCGCGATTTAGAGAAGATTTAGCTTAATTTTGATGTTTTCGTAGACATCAAGCTACTTTCACAGAGAAACACGTTATTGCATTGAATTTCATCGTTTCATGAATGTTTCGTGAAATAACAACAATTTAGCTAAGATTTAGCTTAATCTTGATGTTTTCAAAGATATCAAGCTACTTTCACTGCGAAACTCGTTATTTCGATAAATTTCATCGTTTCATGAATGTTTCGTGAAATAACCATGATTTAGTGAAGATTTAGACTAATTTTGATGTTTTCATGAATATCTAATTACTCTCTGCGAAACACGTTATTTCGTCGAATTTCATCATTCATGAATGTTTCGTGAAATAACTATAATTTAGAAAAGATTTAGCTTAATCTTGATGCTTTCATTTATATCTAGCTGCTTTTACTTCGAAACACGATATTTCGTTGAATTACATCGTTTCATGAGTGTTTCGTGAAATAACCATGATTTAGCGAAGATTTAGCTTAATTTTGATATTTTCATAGATACGAAGCTACTTTCACTGCGAAACACGTTTTTTCGTTGAATTTCATCATTCATGAATGTTTCGTGAAATAACCACGATATAGGGAAGATTTAGCTTAATTTTGATGTTTTCTTGAATATCTAACTACTTTCCCTGCGAAACACGTTATTTCGTTGAATTTCTTCGTTTCATGAAAGTTTCGTGATATAACCATTATTTGGCAAAGATTTAGCTTAATCTTGATGTTTTCATAGATATCATGCTACTTTCACTTCTAAACACGTTATTTCGTTGAATTTCATAGTTTCGTGAATGTGTCGTGAAATAACCATAATTTAGCTAAGATTTAGCTTAATCTCGATGTTTTCATAGATATCAAGCTACTTTTACTTCGAAACACGTTATTTCGTTGAATTACATCGTTTCATGAGTGTTTCGTGAAATAACCATGATTTAGCGAAGATTTAGCTTAATTTTGATGTTTTCTTAGATATGAAGCTACTCTCACTGCGAAACACGTTTTTTCGTTGAATTTCATCATTTACGAATGTTTCGTGACGAAACCACGATTTAGCGAAGATTGTGCTTAATTTTGATGTTTTCGTAGATATCACGCTACTTTCACTGCGTAACACGTTATTTCGATGAATTTCATCGTTTCATGAATATTTCGTTAAATAACAACGATTTAGCGAAGATTTAGCTTAATTTTGATGTTTTCTTTAATATCTACATACTTTCACTGCGAAACACGTAATTTCGTTGAATTTCATCGTTTCATGAATGTTTCGTGAAATAACCACGATTTAGATAAGATTTAGCTTAATTTTGATGTTTTCGTAGACAACTAGCTACCTTCACCGCGAAACACGTTCTTTCATTGAATTTCATCGTTTCATGAATGTTTCGTGAAATAACCAAGATTTAGCGAAGATTTAGCTTAATTTTGATGTTTTCATAGATATGAAGCTACTTTTACTGCGAAAAAGGTTATTTTGTTGAATTTCATCGTTTCATGAATGTTTCGTGAAATAACCACTATTTAGCGAAGATTTAGTTTAATTTTGATGTTTTCATGAATATCTAACTAATTTCACTGCGAAACACGTTATTTCGTTGAACTTCATCGTTTCATGAATGTTTCGTGAAATAACCATAATTTAGCAAAGATTTAGCTTAATTTTGATGTTTTCATTAATATCTACATACTTTCTCTGCGAAACACGTTATTTCGTTGAATTTCATCATTCATGAATGTTTCGTGAAATAACAACGATTTATATAAGATTTAGCTTAATTTTGATGTTTTCGTAGACATCTAGCTACTTTCACCGCGAAACACGTTCTTTCATTTAATTTCATCGTTTCATGAATGTTTCGTGAAATAACCAAGATTTAGCGAAGATTTAGCTTAATTTTGATGTTTTCATAGATATGAAGCTACTTTTACTGCGAAACAGGTTATTTCGTTGAATTTCATCGTTTCATGAATGTTTCGTGAAATAACCACTATTTAGCGAAGATTTAGTTTAATTTTGATGTTTTCATGAATATCTAACTTCTTTCACTGCGAAACACGTTATTTCGTTGAACTTCATCGTTTCATGAATGTTTCGTGAAATAACCATGATTTAGCAAAGATTTAGCTTAATCTTGATGTTTTCATTGATATCAAGCTACTTTTACTTCGAAACACGTTATTTCGTTGAATTACATCATTTCATGATTGTTTCGTGAAATAACCATGATTTAGCGAAGATTTAGCTTAATTTTGATATTTTCATTGTTATGAAGCTACTTTCACTGCGAAACACGTTATTTTGTTAAATTTCATCGTTTCATGAATGTTTCATGAAATAACCAAGATTTAGCGAAGATTTAGCTAAATTTTGATGTTTTCATTGATATGAAGCTACTTTTACTTCGAAACACGTTATTTCGTTATATTTCATCGTTTCATGAATGTTTCATGAAATAACCAAGATTTAGCGAAGATTTAGCTCAATTTTGATGTTTCATAGATATGAAGCTATTTTCACTGCGAAACACGTTATTTCGTTGAATTTCATGGTTTCATGAATGTTTCGTGAAATAACTACAATTTAGCTAAGATTTAGCTTAATCATGATGTTTTCAAAGATATCAAGCTACTTTCACTGCGAAACTCGTTATTTCGATAAATTTCATCGTTTCATGAATGTTTCGTGAAATAACCATGATTTAGTGAAGATTTAGACTAATTTTGATGTTTTCATGAATATCTAACACTCTCACTGCGAAACACGTTATTTCGTCGAATTTCATCGTTTCATGAATGTTTCGTGAAATAACCATGATTTAGTGAAGATTTAGCCTAATTTTGATTTTTTCATGAATATCTAACTACGCTCACTGCGAAACACGTTATTTCGTCGAATTTCATCATTCATGAATGTTTCGTGAAATTACCACGATTTAGCGAAGATTTAGATTAATTTTGATGTTTTCTTGAATATCTAAATACTTTCACTGCGAAAGACGTAATTTCGTTGAATTTCATCGTTTCATGAATGTTTCGTGAAATAACCATTATTTACCGAAGATTTAGCTAATTTTGATGTTTTCTTGGATATGAAGCTACTTCCACTGCGAAACAAGTTATTTCGTTGAATTTCATCGTTTCATGAATGTTTCGTGAAATAACTATAATTTAGAAAAGATTTAGCTTAATCTTGATGTTTTCATTTATATCTGGCTGCTTTTACTTCGAAACACGTTATTTCGTTGAATTTCATCGTTTCATGAATGTTTCGTGAAATAACTATAATTTAGAAAAGATTTAGCTTAATCTTGATGTTTTCATTTATATCTAGCTGCTTTTACTTCGAAACACGTTATTTCGTTGACTTACATCGTTTCATGAGTGTTTCGTGAAATAACCATGATTTAGCGAAGATTTAGCTTAATTTTGATATTTTCATTGATATGAAGCTACTTTCACTGCGAAACACGTTATTTTGTTAAATTTCATCGTTTCATGAATGTTTCATGAAATAACCAAGATTTAGCGAAGATTTAGCTCAATTTTGATGTTTCATAGATATGAAGCTACTTTCACTGCGTAACACGTTATTTCGTTGAATTTCATCGTTTCAAGAATGTTTCGTGAAATAACCACAATTTAGCTAAGATTTAGCTTAATCTTGATGTTTTCATAGCTATCAAGCTACTTTCACTGCGAAAGACGTTATTTCGTTAAATTTCATTGTTTCATGAATGTTTCGTGTAATAACCATGATTTAGTGCAGATTTAGCCTAATTTTAATGTTTTCATGAATATCTAACTACTCTCACTGCGAAACACGTTATTTCGTTGAATTTCATCATTCATGAATGTTTCGTGAAATAACCACGATTTAGCGAAGATTTAGCTTAATTTTGATGTTTTCTTGAATATCTAACTACTTTCACTGCGAAACACGTTATTTCGTTGAATTTCATCGTTTCATGAATGTTTCGTGAAATAACCATAATTTAGCAAAGATTTAGCTTAATCTTGATGTTTTCATTTATATCAAGCTACTTTCACTTCGAAACACGTTATTTCGTTGAATTACATTGTTTCATGAATGTTTCGTGAAATAACCATGATTTAGCGAAGATTTAGCTTAATTTTGATATTTTCATAGATATGAAGCTACATTCACTGCGAAACACGTTATTTCATTAAATTTCATCGTTTCATGAATGTTTCGTGATATAACCAAGATTTAGCGCAGATTTAGCTAAATTTTGATGTTTCACAGATATGAAGCTATTTTCACTACGTAACACGTTATTTCGCTGAATTTCAGCGTTTCATGAATGTTTCATGTAATAACCACGATTTGGCGAACATTTATCTTAATTTTGATGTTTTCATGAATATCTAACTACTTTCACTCCGAAACACGTTATTTCGTTGAATTCCATCATTCATGAATGTTTCGTGAAATAACCACAATTTAGCGAAGATTTAGCTTAATTATGATGATTTCTTGAATATCTAGCTACTTTCACTGCGAAACACGTTATTTCGTTGAATTTCATCGTTTCATGAATGTTTCGTGAAATAACCATAATTTGTCAAAGATTTAGCTTAATCTTGATGTTTTCATAGATATCAATCTACTTTCACTTCGAAACACGTTATTTCGTTGGATTTCATCGTTTCATGAATGTTTCGTGAAATAACCAAGATTTAGCGAAGATTTAGCTTAATTTTGATGTTTTCATAGGTATGAAGCTACATTCACTGCGAAACAGATTATTTCGTTGAATTTCATCGTTTCATGAATGTTTTGTGAAATAACCACGATTTAGCGAATATTTAGTTTAATTTTGATGTTTTCATGAATATCTAACAACTCTCACTGCGAAACACGTTATTTCGTTGAATTTCATCATTCATGAATGTTCCGTGAAATAACCACGATTTAGGGAAGATTTAGCTTAATTTTGATGTTTTCTTGAATATCTAACTACTTTCACTGCGATACACGTTATTTCGTTGAATTTCATCGTTTCATGAATGTTTCGTGAAATAACCACTATTTAGCGAAGATTTAGTTTAATTTTGATGTTTTCATGAATATCTAACTAATTTCACTGCGAAACACGTTATTTCGTTGAACTTCATCGTTTCATGAATGTTTCGTGAAATAACCATAATTTAGCAAAGATTTAGCTTAATTTTGATGTTTTCATTAATATCTACATACTTTCTCTGCGAAACACGTTCTTTCATTTAATGTCATCGTTTCATGAATGTTTCGTGAAATAACCAAGATTTAGCGAAGATTTAGCTTAATTTTGATGTTTTCATAGATATGAAGCTACTTTTACTGCGAAACAGGTTATTTCGTTGAATTTCATCGTTTCATGAATGTTTCGTGAAATAACCACTATTTAGCGAAGATTTAGTTTAATTTTGATGTTTTCATGAATATCTAACTTCTTTCACTGCGAAATACGTTATTTCTTTGAACTTCATCGTTTCATGAATGTTTCGTGAAATAACCATGATTTAGCAAAGATTTAGCTTAATCTTGATGTTTTCATTGATATCAAGCTACTTTTACTTCGAAACACGTTATTTCGTTGAATTACATCATTTCACGATTGTTTCGTGAAATAACCATGATTTAGCGAAGATTTAGCTTAATTTTGATATTTTCATAGATATGAAGCTACTTTCACTGCGAAACACGTTATTTTGTTAAATTTCATCGTTTCATGAATGTTTCATGAAATAACCAAGATTTAGCGAAGATTTAGCTAAATTTTGATGTTTTCATTGATATGACGCTACTTTTACTTCGAAACACGTTATTTCGTTATATTTCATCGTTTCATGAATGTTTCATGAAATAACCAAGATTTAGCGAAGATTTAGCTCAATTTTGATGTTTCATAGATATGAAGCTATTTTCACTGCGAAACACGTTATTTCGTTGAATTTCATGGTTTCATGAATGTTTCGTGAAATAACTACAATTTAGCTAAGATTTAGCTTAATCATGATGTTTTCAAAGATATCAAGCTACTTTCACTGCAAAACTCGTTATTTCGATAAATTTCATCGTTTCATGAATGTTTCGTGAAATAACCATGATTTAGTGAAGATTTAGACTAATTTTGATGTTTTCATGAATATCTAACTACTCTCACTGCGAAACACGTTATTTCGTCGAGTTTCATCGTTTCATGAATGTTTCGTGAAATAACCATGATTTAGTGAAGATTTAGCCTAATTTTGATTTTTTCATGAATATCTAACTACGCTCACTGCGAAACACGTTATTTCGTCGAATTTCATCATTCATGAATGTTTCGTGAAATAACCACGATTTAGCGAAGATTTAGATTAATTTTGATGTTTTCTTGAATATCTAAATACTTTCACTGCGAAACACGTAATTTCGTTGAATTTCATCGTTTCATGAATGTTTCGTGAAATAACCATTATTTACCGAAGATTTAGCTAATTTTGATGTTTTCTTGGATATGAAGCTACTTCCACTGCGAAACAAGTTATTTCGTTGAATTTCATCGTTTCATGAATGTTTCGTGAAATAACCATGATTTAGCGTAGATTAAGCTTAATTTTGATGTTTTCATGAATATCTAACTTCTTTCACTGCGAAACACGTTATTTCGCTGAATTTCATAGAATCATGAATGTTTCGTGTAATAACCATTATTTAGCGAAGATTTAGATTAATTTTGATGTTTTCTTGAATATCTAACTACTTTCACTGCGAAACACGTTATTTCGTTGAATTTCATCGTTTCATGAATGTTTCGAGTAATAACCATAATTTGGCAAAGATTTAGCTTAATCTTGATGTTTTCATAAATATCAATCTACTTTCACTGCGAAACACGTTATTTCGTTGAATTTCATCGTTTCATGAATGTTTCGTGAAATAACTATAATTCAGAAAAGATTTAGCTTAATCTTGATGTTTTCATTTATATCTAGCTGCTTTTACTTCGAAACTCGTTATTTCGTTGAATTACATCGTTTCATGAGTGTTTCGTGAAATAACCATGATTTAGCGAAGATTTAGCTTAATTTTGATATTTTCATTGATATGAAGCTACTTTCACTGCGAAACACGTTATTTTGTTAAATTTCATCGTTTCATGAATGTTTCATGAAATAACCAAGATTTAGCGAAGATTTAGCTCAATTTTGATGTTTCATAGATATGAAGCTACTTTCACTGCGTAACACGTTATTTCGTTGAATTTCATCGTTTCAAGAATGTTTCGTGAAATAACCACAATTTAGCTAAGATTTAGCTTAATCTTGATGTTTTCATAGCTATCAAGCTACTTTCACTGCGAAAGACGTTATTTCGTTAAATTTCATTGTTTCATGAATGTTTCGTGTAATAACCATGATTTAGTGCAGATTTAGCCTAATTTTAATGTTTTCATGAATACCTAACTACTCTCACTGCGAAACACGTTATTTCGTTGAATTTCATCATTCATGAATGTTTCGTGAAATAACCACGATTTAGCGAAGATTTAGCTTAATTTTGATGTTTTCTTGAATATCTAACTACTTTCACTGCGAAACACGATATTTCGTTGAATTTCATCATTCATGAATGTTTCGTGAAAAACCACGATTTAGCGAATATATAGCTTAATTTTGATGTTTTCGTAGATATCAAGCTACTTTCACTGCGAAACACGTTATTTCGATGAATTTCATCGTTTCATGACTGTTACGTGAAATAACCACGATTTAGCGAAGATTTAGCCTAATTTTGATGTTTTCATGAATATCTAACTACTTTCACTCCGAAACACGTTATTCCGTTGAATTTCATCATTCATGAATGTTTCGTGAAATAACCACGGTTTAGCGAAGATTTAGCTTACTTTTGATGTTTTCTTGAATATCTAACTACTTTCACTGCGAAACACATCATTTCGTTGAATTTCATCGTTTCATGTATGTTTCCTGAAATAACCACGATTTAGCGAAGATTAAGCTAAATTTTAATGTTTCCATGAATATCTAACTACTTTCACTACGAAAAACGTTTTTTCGTTGAATTTCATCGTTTCATGAATGTTTCGTGAAATAACCATGATTTAGCGAAGAATTAGCTTAATTTTGATGATTTCATAGATATGAAGCTACTTTCACTGCGAAACACGTTATTTCGATGAATTTCATCGTTTCATGAATGTTTCGTGAAATAACCACGATTTAGCGAAGATTTAGCTTAATTTTGATGTTTTCCTGAATATCAAACTACTTTCACTGCGAAACACGTTATATCGTTGAATTTCATCGTTTCATGAATGTTTCGTGAAATAACCACGATTTAGCGAAGATTTAGCTTAATTTTGATGTGTTCATGAATATCTAACAACATTCACTGCGAAACACGTTATTTCGTTGACTTTAATCGTTTCATGAATGTTTCGTGAAATAACCATAATTAGGCAATGATTTAGCTTAATCTTGTTGTTTTCATAGATATCATGCTACTTTCACTTCTAAACACGTTATTTCGTTGAATTTCATCGTTTCATGAATGTTTCGTGAAATAACCAAGGTTTAACGAAGATTTAGCTTAATTTCGATGTTTTCATAGATATCAAGCTACTTTTACCTCGAAACACGTTATTGCGTTGAATTACATCGGTTCATGAGTGTTTCGTGAGATAACCATGATTTAGCGAAGATTTAGTTTAATTTTGATGTTCTCATGAATCTCTAACTACTTTCACTGCGAAAGACGTTATTTCGTTGAATTTCATCGTTTCATGAATGTTTCGTGAAATAACCTCGATTTAGCAAAGATTTATCTTAATTTTGATGTTTTCATGAATATCTGACTACTTTCACTGCGAAACACGTTATTTCGTTGAATTTCATCATTCATGAATGTTTCGTGAAAAACCACGATTTAGCGAAGATATAGCTTAATTTTGATGTTTTCGTAGATATCAAGCTACTTTCACTGCGAAACACGTTATTTCGATGAATTTCATCGTTACATGAATGTTACGTGAAATAACCACGATTCAGCGAAGATTTAGCCTAATTTTGATGTTTTCATGAATATCTAACTACTTTCACTCCGAAACACGTTATTTCGTTGAATTTCATCATTCATGAATGTTTCTTGAAATAACCATGATTTAGCAAAGAATAAGCTTAATTCTGATGTTTTCATGAATATCTAACTACTTTCACTGCGAAACACGTTATTTTGTTGAATTTCATCATTCATGAATGTTTCGTGAAATAACCACGATTTAGCGAAGATTTAGCTTAATTTTGATGTTTTCCTGAATATCAAACTACTTTCACTGCGAAACACGTTATATCGTTGAATTTCATCGTTTCATGAATGTTTCGTGAAATAACCACGATTTAGCGAAGATATAGCTTAATTTTGATGTGTTCATGAATATCTACCAACATTCACTGCGAAACACGTTATTTCGTTGACCTTAATCGTTTCATGAAAGTTTCGTGAAATAACCATAATTTGGCAAAGATTTAGCTTAATCTTGTTGTTTTCATAGATATCATGCTACTTTCACTTCTAAACACGTTATTTCGTTGAATTTCATCGTTTCATGAATGTTTCGTGAAATAACCAAGATTTAGCGAAGATTTAGCTTAATTTTGATGTTTTCATAGATATCAAGCTACTTTTACCTCGAATCACGTTATTTCGTTGAATTTCATCGTTTCATGAATGTTTCGTGAAATAACCTCGATGTAGCAAAGATTTATCTTAATTTTGATGTTTTCATGAATATCTATCTACTTTCACTGCGAAACACGATATTTTGTTGAATTTCATCATTCATGAATGTTTCGTGAAAAACCACGATTTAGCGAAGATATAGCTTAATTTTGATGTTTTCGTAGATATCAAGCTACTTTCACTGCGAAACACGTTATTTCGATGAATTTCATCGTTTCATGAATGTTACGTGAAATAACCACGATTCAGCGAAGATTTAGCCTAATTTTGATGTTTTCATGAATATCTAACTACTTTCACTCCGAAACACGTTATTTCGTTGAATTTCATCATTCATGAATGTTTCTTGAAATAACCACGGTCTAGCGAAGATTAAGCTTACTTTTGATGATTTCTTGAATATCTAACTACTTTCACTGCGAAACACATCATTTCGTTGAATTTCATCGTTTCATGTATGTTTCCTGAAATAACCACTATTTAGCGAAGATTAAGCTAAATTTTAAAGTTTCCATGAATATCTAATTACTTTCACTGCGAATCACTTTATTTCGTTGAATTTCATCGATTCATGAATGTTTCGTGAAATAACCATGATTTAGCAAAGAATAAGCTTAATTCTGATGTTTCCATGAATATCTAACTACTTTCACTGCGAAAAACGTTTTTTCGTTGAATTTCATCGTTTCATGATTGTTTCGTGAAATAACCATGATTTAGCGAAGATTTAGCTTAATTTTGATGATTTCATAGATATGAAGCTACTTTCACTGCGAAACACGTTATTTCGATGAATTTCATCGTTTCATGAATGTTTCGTGAAGTAACCACGATTTAGCGAAGATTTAGCTTAATTTCGATGTTTTCATAGATATCAAGCTACTTTTACCTCGAAACACGTTATTGCGTTGAATTACATCGGTTCATGAGTGTTTCGTGAGATAACCATGATTTAGCGAAGATTTAGTTTAATTTTGATGTTCTCATGAATCTCTAACTACTTTCACTGCGAAAGACGTTATTTCGTTGAATTTCATCGTTTCATGAATGTTTCGTGAAATAACCTCGATTTAGCAAAGATTTATCTTAATTTTGATGTTTTCATGAATATCTGACTACTTTCACTGCGAAACACGTTATTTCGTTGAATTTCATCATTCATGAATGTTTCGTGAAAAACCACGATTTAGCGAAGATATAGCTTAATTTTGATGTTTTCGTAGATATCAAGCTACTTTCACTGCGAAACACGTTATTTCGATGAATTTCATCGTTACATGAATGTTACGTGAAATAACCACGATTCAGCGAAGATTTAGCCTAATTTTGATGTTTTCATGAATATCTAACTACTTTCACTCCGAAACACGTTATTTCTTTGAATTTCATCATTCATGAATGTTTCTTGAAATAACCATGATTTAGCAAAGAATAAGCTTAATTCTGATGTTTTCATGAATATCTAACTACTTTCACTGCGAAACACGTTATTTTGTTGAATTTCATCATTCATGAATGTTTCGTGAAATAACCACGATTTAGCGAGGATTTAGCTTAATTTTGATGTTTTCCTGAATATCAAACTACTTTCACTGCGAAACACGTTATATCGTTGAATTTCATCGTTTCATGAATGTTTCGTGAAATAACCACGATTTAGCGAAGATATAGCTTAATTTTGATGTGTTCATGAATATCTACCAACATTCACTGCGAAACACGTTATTTCGTTGACCTTAATCGTTTCATGAAAGTTTCGTGAAATAACCATAATTTGGCAAAGATTTAGCTTAATCTTGTTGTTTTCATAGATATCATGCTACTTTCACTTCTAAACACGTTATTTCGTTGAATTTCATCGTTTCATGAATGTTTCGTGAAATAACCAAGATTTAGCGAAGATTTAGCTTAATTTTGATGTTTTCATAGATATCAAGCTACTTTTACCTCGAATCACGTTATTTCGTTGAATTTCATCGTTTCATGAATGTTTCGTGAAATAACCTCGATGTAGCAAAGATTTATCTTAATTTTGATGTTTTCATGAATATCTATCTACTTTCACTGCGAAACACGATATTTTGTTGAATTTCATCATTCATGAATGTTTCGTGAAATAACCACGGTTTAGCGAAGATTTAGCTTAATTTTGATGTTTTCGTAGATATCAAGCTACTTTCACTGCGAAACACGTTATTTCGATGAATTTCATCGTTTCATGAATGTTACGTGAAATAACCACTATTTAGCGAAGATTTAGCCTAATTTTGATGTTTTCATGAATATCTAACTACTTTCACTCCGAAACACGTTATTCCGTTGAATTTCATCATTCATGAATGTTTCGTGAAATAACCACGGTCTAGCGAAGATTAAGCTTACTTTTGATGTTTTCTTGAATATCTAACTACTTTCACTGCGAAACACATCATTTCGTTGAATTTCATCGTTTCATGTATGTTTCCTGAAATAACCACTATTTAGCGAAGATTAAGCTAAATTTTAAAGTTTCCATGAATATCTAATTACTTTCACTGCGAATCACTTTATTTCGTTGAATTTCATCGATTCATGAATGTTTCGTGAAATAACCATGATTTAGCAAGGAATAAGCTTAATTCTGATGTTTTCATGAATATCTAACTACTTTCACTGCGAAAAACGTTTTTTCGTTGAATTTCATCGTTTCATGATTGTTTCGTGAAATAACCATGATTTAGCGAAGATTTAGCTTAATTTTGATGATTTCATAGATATGAAGCTACTTTCACTGCGAAACACGTTATTTCGATGAATTTCATCGTTTCATGAATGTTTCGTGAAATAACCACGATTTAGCGAAGATTTAGCTTAATTTTGATGTTTTCCTGAATATCAAACTACTTTCACTGCGAAACACGTTATATCGTTGAATTTCATCGTTTCATGAATGTTTCGTGAAATAACCACGATTTAGCGAAGATATAGCTTAATTTTGATGTGTTCATGAATATCTACCAACATTCACTGCGAAACACGTTATTTCGTTGACCTTAATCGTTTCATGAAAGTTTCGTGAAATAACCATAATTTGGCAAAGATTTAGCTTAATCTTGTTGTTTTCATAGATATCATGCTACTTTCACTTCTAAACACGTTATTTCGTTGAATTTCATCGTTTCATGAATGTTTCGTGAAATAACCAAGATTTAGCGAAGATTTAGCTTAATTTTGATGTTTTCATAGATATCAAGCTACTTTTACCTCGAATCACGTTATTTCGTTGAATTTCATCGTTTCATGAATGTTTCGTGAAATAACCTCGATGTAGCAAAGATTTATCTTAATTTTGATGTTTTCATGAATATCTAACTACTTTCACTGCGAAACACGTTATTTTGTTGAATTTCATCATTCATGAATGTTTCGTGAAAAACCACGATTTAGCGAAGATATAGCTTAATTTTGATGTTTTCGTAGATATCAAGCTACTTTCACTGCGAAAAACGTTATTTCGATGAATTTCATCGTTTCATGAAAGTTTCGTGAAATAACCACGTTTTAGCGAAGATTTAGCTTAATTTTCATGTTTTCTTGAATATCTAACTACTTTCACTGCGAAACACGTAATTTCGTTGAATTTCTTCACACATGAATGTTACGTGAAATAACCACGATTTAGTGAAGATTTAGCCTAATTTTGATGTTTTAATGAATATCTAACTACTTTCACTGCGAAACACGTAATTGCGTTGAATTTCTTCACTCTTGAATGTTTCGTGAAATAACCACGATTTAGCGAAGATTTAGCTTAATTTTGATGTTTTCTTGAATATCTAACAACTTTCACTGCGAAACACGTTATTTCGTTGAATTTCATAGTTTCGTGAATGTGTCGTGAAATAACCATAATTTAGCTAAGATTTAGCTTAATCTCGATGTTTTCATAGATATCAAGCTACTTTCACTGCGAAACACGTTATTTCGCTGAATTTCATCGTTTCACGAATGTTACGTGAAATAACCACGATTTAGCGAAGATTTAGCCTAATTTTGATGTTTTCATGAATATCTAACTACTTTCACTGCGAAACACGTTATTTCGTTGAATTTCATCGTTTCATGAATGTTTCGTGAAATAACCATAATTCAGCTAAGATTTAGCTTAATCATGATGTTTTCATAGATATCAAGCTACTTTCACTGCGAAACACGTTATTCTGCTGAATTTCTTCGTTTCATGAATGTTACGTGAAATAACCACTATTTAGCGAAGATTTAGCTTAATTTTCATGTTTTCTTGAATATCTAACTACTTTCACTGCGAAACACGTAATTTCGTTGAATTTCTTCATTCATGAATGTTACGTGAAATAACCACGATTTAGTGAAGATTTAGCCTAATTTTGATGTTTTAATGAATATCTAACTACTTTCACTGCGAAACACGTAATTTCGTTGAATTTCTTCACTCTTGAATGTTTCGTGAAATAACCACTATTTAGCGAAGATTTAGCTTAATTTTGATGTTTTCTTGAATATCTAACAACTTTCACTGCGAAACACGTTATTTCGTTGAATTTCATAGTTTCGTGAATGTGTCGTGAAATAACCATAATTTAGCTAAGATTTAGCTTAATCTTGATGTTTTCATAGATATCAAGCTACTTTCACTGCGAAACACGTTATTTCGCTGAATTTCATCGTTTCATGAATGTTACGTGAAATAACCACGATTTAGCGAAGATTTAGCCTAATTTTGATGTTTTCAAGAATACCTAACTACTTTCACTGCGAAACAAGTTATTTCGTAGAATTTCATCATTCATGAATGTTTCGTGAAATAACCACGATTTAGAGACGATTTTGCTTAGTTTTGATGTTTTCTTGAATATCTAACTACTTTCACTGCGAAACACGTTATTTCGTTGAATTTCATCGTTTCATGAATGTTTCGTGAAATAACCATAATTTAGCTAAGTTTTAGCATAATCTTGATGTTTTCTTATATATCAAGCTACTTTCACTGCGAAACACGTTATTTCGCTGAATTTCATCGTTTCATGAATGTTACGTGAAATAACCACGATTTAGCGAAGATTTAGCTTAATTTTGATGTTTTCTTGAATATCTAACTACTTTCACTGCGAAACACGTTATTTCTTTGAATTTCATCGTTTCATGAATGTTTCGTGAAATAACCATAATTTGGCAAAGATTTAGCTTAATCTTGACGTTTTCATAGATATCAAGCTACTTTCACTTCGAAACACGTTATTTCGTTGAATTTCATCGTTTCATGAATGTTTCGTGAAATAACCACGATTTACCGAAGATTTAGCGTAATTTTGATGTTTTCTTGTATATCTAACTACTTTCACTGCGAAACACGTTATTTCCTTGAATTTCATCGTTTCATGAGTGGTTATTGAAATAACCACAATTTAGCTATGATTTAGCTTATTCTTGATGTTTTCATAGATATCATGCTACTTTCACTGCGAAACACGTTATTTCGTTAAATTTCATCGTTTCAAGAATGTTTAGTGAAATAACCATGATTTAGTGAAGATTTAGACTAATTTTGATGTTTTCATTTATATCAAGCTACTTTCCCTGCGAAACACGTTTTTTCGTTGAATTTCATCATTCATGAATGTTTCGTGAAATAACCTCGATTTAGCGAAGATTTAGCTTAATTTTGATGTTTCATAGATATGAAGCTACTTTCACTTCTAAACACGATATTTCGTTGAATTTCATCGTTTCATGAATGTTTCGTGAAATAACCACTATCTAGCGAAGATTTAGATAATTTTGATGTTTTCATGAATATCTAACTTCTTTCACTGCGAAACACGTTATTTCGTTGAATTTCATCGTTTCATGAATGTTTCATGAAATAACCATAATTTAGCACAGATTTATCTTAATCTAGATGTTTTCATAGATATCAAGCTACTTTTACTTCGAAACACGTTATTTCGTTGAATTACATCGTTTCATGAGTGTTTCGTGAAATAACCATGATTTAGCGAAGATTTATCTTAATTTTGATATTTTCATATATATGAAGCTTCTTTCACTGCGAAACACGTTATTTCGTTAAATTGCATCGTTTCATGAATGTTTCATGAAATAACCAAGATTTAGCGAAGATATAGCTTAATTTTGATGTTTCATAGATATGAAGCTACTTTCACTGCGTAACACGTTATTTCGTTGAATTTCATCATTCATGAATGTTTCGTGAAATAACCGCGATTTAGAGAAGATTTAGCTTAATTTTGATGTTTTCGTAGACATCAAGCTACTTTCACAGAGAAACACGTTATTTCATTGAATTTCATCGTTTCATGAATGTTTCGTGAAATAACTACAATTTAGCTAAGATTTAGCTTAATCTTGATGTTTTCAAAGATATCGAGCTACTTTCACTGCGAAACTCGTTATTTCGATAAATTTCATCGTTTCATGAATGTTTCGTGAAATAACCATGATTTAGTGAAGATTTAGACTAATTTTGATGTTTTCATGAATATCTAACTACTCTCTGCGAAACACGTTATTTCGTCGAATTTCATCGTTTCATGAATGTTTCGTGAAATAACCATGATTTAGTGAAGATTTAGCCTAATTTTGATGTTTTCATGAATATCTAACTACGCTCACTGCGAAACACGTTATTTCGTCGAATTTCATCATTCATGAATGTTTCGTGAAATAACCACGATTTAGCGAAGATTTAGTTTAATTTTGATGTTTTCTTGAATATCTAAATACTTTCACTGCGAAACACGTAATTTCGTTGAATTTCATCGTTTCATGAATGTTTCGTGAAATAACCATGATTTAACGAAGATTTAGCTAATTTTGATGTTTTCTTGTATATGAAGCTACTTCCACTGCGAAACAAGTTATTTCGTTGAATTTCATCGTTTCATGAATGTTTCGTGAAATAACCATGATTTAGCGAAGATTAAGCTTAATTTTGATGTTTTCATGAATATCTAACTTCTTTCACTGCGAAACACGTTATTTCGCTGAAATTCATAGAATCATGAATGTTTCGTGTAATAACCATTATTTAGCGAAGATTTAGTTTAATTTTGATGTTTTCTTGAATATCTAACTACTTTCACTGCGAAACACGTTATTTCGTTGATTTTCATCGTTTCATGAATGTTTCGAGAAATAACCATATTTTGGCAAAGATTTAGCTTAATCTTGATGTTTTCATAAATATCAAGCTACTTTCACTGCGAAACACGTTATTTCGTTGAATTTCATCGTTTCATGAATGTTTCGTGAAATAACTATTATTTAGAAAAGATTTAGCTTAATCTTGATGCTTTCATTTATATCTAGCTGCTTTTACTTCGAAACACGGTATTTCTTTGAATTACATCGTTTCATGAGTGTTTCGTGAAATAACCATGATTTAGCGAAGATTTAGCTTAATTTTGATATTTTCATAGATACGAAGCTACTTTCACTGCGAAACACGTTTTTTCGTTGAATTTCATCATTCATGAATGTTTCGTGAAATAACCACGATATAGGGAAGATTTAGCTTAATTTTGATGTTTTCTTGAATATCTAACTACTTTCCCTGCGAAACACGTTATTTCGTTGAATTTCTTCGTTTCATGAAAGTTTCGTGATATAACCATTATTTGGCAAAGATTTAGCTTAATCTTGATGTTTTCATAGATATCATGCTACTTTCACTTCTAAACACGTTATTTCGCTGAATTTCATCGTTTCATGAATGTTTCTTGAAATAACCAAGATTTAGCGAAGATTTAGCTTAATTTTGATGTTTTCATAGATATCAAGCTACTTTTACTTCGAAACACGTTATTTCGTTGAATTACATCGTTTCATGAGTGTTTCGTGAAATAACCATGATTTAGCGAAGATTTAGCTTAATTTTGATGTTTTCTTAGATATGAAGCTACTTTCACTGCGAAAAACGTTTTTTCGTTGAAAATCATCATTCACGAATGTTTCGTGAAGAAACCACGATTTAGCGAAGATTGAGCTTAATTTTGATGTTTTCGTAGATATCACGCTACTTTCACTGCGTAACACGTTATTTCGATGAATTTCATCGTTTCATGAATATTTCGTTAAATAACATCGATTTAGCGAAGATTTAGCTTAATTTTGATGTTTTCATTAATATCTACATACTTTCACTGCGAAACACGTTATTTCGTTGAATTTCATCATTCATGAATGTTTCGTGAAATAACCACGATTTAGATAAGATTTAGCTTAATTTTGATGTTTTCGTAGACAACAAGCTACTTTCACCGCGAAACACGTTCTTTCATTGAATTTCATCGTTTCATGAATGTTTCGTGAAATAACCAAGATTTAGCGAAGATTTAGCTTAATTTTGATGTTTTCATAGATATGAAGCTACTTTTACTGCGAAAAAGGTTATTTTGTTGAATTTCATCGTTTCATGAATGTTTCGTGAAATAACCACTATTTAGCGAAGATTTAGTTTAATTTTGATGTTTTCATGAATATCTAACTACTTTCACTGCGAAACACGTTATTTCGTTGAAATTCATCGTTTCATGAATGTTTCGTGAAATAACCATAATTTATCAAAGATTTAGCTATATTTTGATGTTTTCATTAATATCTACATACTTTCTCTGCGAAACACGTTATTTCGTTGAATTTCATCGTTTCATGAATGTTTCGTGAAATAACCACGATTTAGCAAAGATTTAGCTTAATTTTGATGTTTTCATAAATATCTAGCTACTTTCTCTGCGAAACACGTTCTTTCATTTAATGTCATCGTTTCATGAATGTTTCGTGAAATAACCAAGATTTAGCGAAGATTTAGCTTAATTTTGATGTTTTCATAGATATGAAGCTACTTTTACTGCGAAACAGGTTATTTCGTTGAATTTCATCGTTTCATGAATGTTTCGTGAAATAACCACTATTTAGCGAAGATTTAGTTTAATTTTGATGTTTTCATGAATATCTAACTTCTTTCACTGCGAAATACGTTATTTCTTTGAACTTCATCGTTTCATGAATGTTTCGTGAAATAACCATGATTTAGCAAAGATTTAGCTTAATCTTGATGTTTTCATTGATATCAAGCTACTTTTACTTCGAAACACGTTATTTCGTTGAATTACATCATTTCACGATTGTTTCGTGAAATAACCATGATTTAGCGAAGATTTAGCTTAATTTTGATATTTTCATAGATATGAAGCTACTTTCACTGCGAAACACGTTATTTTGTTAAATTTCATCGTTTCATGAATGTTTCATGAAATAACCAAGATTTAGCGAAGATTTAGCTAAATTTTGATGTTTTCATTGATATGACGCTACTTTTACTTCGAAACACGTTATTTCGTTATATTTCATCGTTTCATGAATGTTTCATGAAATAACCAAGATTTAGCGAAGATTTAGCTCAATTTTGATGTTTCATAGATATGAAGCTATTTTCACTGCGAAACACGTTATTTCGTTGAATTTCATGGTTTCATGAATGTTTCGTGAAATAACTACAATTTAGCTAAGATTTAGCTTAATCATGATGTTTTCAAAGATATCAAGCTACTTTCACTGCAAAACTCGTTATTTCGATAAATTTCATCGTTTCATGAATGTTTCGTGAAATAACCATGATTTAGTGAAGATTTAGACTAATTTTGATGTTTTCATGAATATCTAACTACTCTCACTGCGAAACACGTTATTTCGTCGAGTTTCATCGTTTCATGAATGTTTCGTGAAATAACCATGATTTAGTGAAGATTTAGCCTAATTTTGATTTTTTCATGAATATCTAACTACGCTCACTGCGAAACACGTTATTTCGTCGAATTTCATCATTCATGAATGTTTCGTGAAATAACCACGATTTAGCGAAGATTTAGATTAATTTTGATGTTTTCTTGAATATCTAAATACTTTCACTGCGAAACACGTAATTTCGTTGAATTTCATCGTTTCATGAATGTTTCGTGAAATAACCATTATTTACCGAAGATTTAGCTAATTTTGATGTTTTCTTGGATATGAAGCTACTTCCACTGCGAAACAAGTTATTTCGTTGAATTTCATCGTTTCATGAATGTTTCGTGAAATAACCATGATTTAGCGTAGATTAAGCTTAATTTTGATGTTTTCATGAATATCTAACTTCTTTCACTGCGAAACACGTTATTTCGCTGAATTTCATAGAATCATGAATGTTTCGTGTAATAACCATTATTTAGCGAAGATTTAGATTAATTTTGATGTTTTCTTGAATATCTAACTACTTTCACTGCGAAACACGTTATTTCGTTGAATTTCATCGTTTCATGAATGTTTCGAGTAATAACCATAATTTGGCAAAGATTTAGCTTAATCTTGATGTTTTCATAAATATCAATCTACTTTCACTGCGAAACACGTTATTTCGTTGAATTTCATCGTTTCATGAATGTTTCGTGAAATAACTATAATTCAGAAAAGATTTAGCTTAATCTTGATGTTTTCATTTATATCTAGCTGCTTTTACTTCGAAACTCGTTATTTCGTTGAATTACATCGTTTCATGAGTGTTTCGTGAAATAACCATGATTTAGCGAAGATTTAGCTTAATTTTGATATTTTCATTGATATGAAGCTACTTTCACTGCGAAACACGTTATTTTGTTAAATTTCATCGTTTCATGAATGTTTCATGAAATAACCAAGATTTAGCGAAGATTTAGCTCAATTTTGATGTTTCATAGATATGAAGCTACTTTCACTGCGTAACACGTTATTTCGTTGAATTTCATCGTTTCAAGAATGTTTCGTGAATTAACCACAATTTAGCTAAGATTTAGCTTAATCTTGATGTTTTCATAGCTATCAAGCTACTTTCACTGCGAAACACGTTATTTCGTTAAATTTCATTGTTTCATGAATGTTTCGTGAAATAACCATGATTTAGTGCAGATTTAGCCTAATTTTAATGTTTTCATGAATATCTAACTACTCTCACTGCGAAACACGTTATTTCGTTGAATTTCATCATTCATGAATGTTTCGTGAAATAACCACGATTTAGCGAAGATTTAGCTTAATTTTGATGTTTTCTTGAATATCTAACTACTTTCACTGCGAAACACGTTATTTCGTTGAATTTCATCGTTTCATGAATGTTTCGTGAAATAACCATAATTTAGCAAAGATTTAGCTTAAACTTGATGTTTTCATTTATATCAAGCTACTTTTACTTCGAAACACGTTATTTCGTTGAATTACATTGTTTCATGAATGTTTCGTGAAATAACCATGATTTAGCGAAGATTTAACTTAATTTTGATATTTTCATAGATATGAAGTTACTTTCACTGCGAAACACGTTATTTCGTTAAATTTCATCGTTTCATGAATGTTTCGTGAAATAACCAAGATTTAGCGAAGATTTAGCTTAATTTTGATGTTTCACAGATATGATGCTATTTTCACTACGTAACACGTTATTTCGCTGAATTTCAGCGTTTCATGAATGTTTCATGTAATAACCACGATTTGGCGAACATTTATCTTAATTTTGATGTTTTCATGAATATCTAACTACTTTCACTCCGAAACACGTTATTTCGTTGAATTCCATCATTCATGAATGTTTCGTGAAATAAACACAATTTAGCGAAGATTTAGCTTAATTTTGATGATTTCTTGAATATCTAGCTACTTTCACTGCGAAACACGTTATTTCGTTGAATTTCATCGTTTCAGGAATGTTTCGTGAAATAACCATAATTTGTCAAAGATTTAGCTTAATCTTGATGTTTTCATAGATATCAATCTACTTTCACTTCGAAACACGTTATTTCTTTGGATTTCATCGTTTCATGAATGTTTCGTGAAATAACCAGGATTTAGCGAAGATTTATATTAATTTTGATATTTTCATAGATATGAAGTTACTTTCACTGCGAAACACGTTATTTCGTTAAATTTCATCGTTTCATGAATGTTTCGTGAAATAACCAAGATTTAGCGAAGATTTAGCTTAATTTTGATGTTTTCATAGGTATGAAGCTACATTCACTGCGAAACAGATTATTTCGTTGAATTTCATCATTCACGAATGTTTCGTGAAGAAACCACGATTTAGCGAAGATTGAGCTTAATTTTGATGTTTTCGTAGATATCACGCTACTTTCACTGCGTAACACGTTATTTCGATGAATTTCATCGTTTCATGAATATTTCGTTAAATAACAACGATTTAGCGAAGATTTAGCTTAATTTTGATGATTTCATTAATATCTACATACTTTCACTGCGAAACACGTTATTTCGTTGAATTTCATCATTCATGAATGTTTCGTGAAATAACCACGATTTAGATAAGATTTAGCTTAATTTTGATGTTTTCGTAGACAACTAGCTACCTACACCGCGAAACACGTTCTTTCATTGAATTTCATCGTTTCATGAATGTTTCGTGAAATAACCAAGATTTAGCGAAGATTTAGCTTAATTTTGATGTTTTCATAGATATGAAGCTACTTTTACTGCGAAAAAGGTTATTTTGTTGAATTTCATCGTTTCATGAATGTTTCGTGAAATAACCACTATTTAGCGAAGATTTAGTTTAATTTTGATGTTTTCATGAATATCTAACTAATTTCACTGCGAAACACGTTATTTCGTTGAACTTCATCGTTTCATGAATGTTTCGTGAAATAACCATAATTTAGCAAAGATTTAGCTTAATTTTGATGTTTTCATTAATATCTACATACTTTCTCTGCGAAACACGTTATTTCGTTGAATTTCATCATTCATGAATGTTTCGTGAAATAACAACGATTTATATAAGATTTAGCTTAATTTTGATGTTTTCGAAGACATCTAGCTACTTTCACCGCGAAACACGTTCTTTCATTTAATTTCATCGTTTCATGAATGTTTCGTGAAATAACCAAGATTTAGCGAAGATTTAGCTTAATTTTGATGTTTTCATAGGTATGAAGCTACATTCACTGCGAAACAGATTATTTCGTTGAATTTCATCGTTTCATGAATGTTTTGTGAAATAACCACGATTTAGCGAATATTTAGTTTAATTTTGATGTTTTCATGAATATCTAACATCTCTCACTGCGAAACACGTTATTTCGTTGAATTTCATCATTCATGAATGTTCCGTGAAATAACCACGATTTAGGAAAGATTTAGCTTAATTTTGATGTTTTCTTGAATATCTAACTACTTTCACTGCGATACACGTTATTTCGTTGAATTTCATCGTCTCATGAATGTATTGTGAAAAAACCATAATTTAGCTAAGATTTCGCTTAACCTTGATGTTTTCATAGATATCAAGCTACTTTCACTGCGAAACACGTTATTTCGTTGAATTTCATCGTTTCATGAATGTTTCGTGAAATAGTCATGATTTAGCGAAGAAATAGCTTAATTTTGATGTTTTCTTGAATATCTAACTACTTAAACTGCGAAACACGTTATTTCGTTGAATTTCATCGTTTCATGAATGTTTCGTGAAATAACCATGATATAGCAAAGATTTAGCTTAATCTTGATGTTTTCATTTATATCAAGCTACTTTTACTTCGAAACACGTTATTTCGTTGAATTACATCGTTTCATGAGTGTTTCGTGAAATAACCATGATTTAGCGAAGATTAAGTTCAATTTTGATATTTTCATAGATACGAAGCTACTGTCACTGCGAAACACGTTTTTTCGTTGAATTTCATCATTCATGAATGTTTGTGAAATAACCACGATATAGGGAAGATTTAGCTTAATTTTGATGTTTTCATGAATATCTAACTACTTTCACTGCGAAACACGTTATTTTGTTGAATTTCATCGTTTCATGAATGATCGTGATATAACCAAGATTTAGCGAAGATTTAGCTTAATTTTGATGTTTTCGTAGACATCAAGCTACTTTCAGAGCGAAACACGTTATTTCATTGAATTTCATCGTTTCATGAATGTTTCGTGAAATAACAAAGATTTAGCGAAGATTTAGCTAAATTTTGATGTTTTCATTGATATGAAGCTACTTTTACTTCGAAACACGTTATTTCGTTACATTTCATCGTTTCATGAATGTTTCATGAAATAACCAAGATTTAGCGAAGATTTAGCTCAATTTTGATGTTTCATAGATATGAAGCTACTTTCACTGCGTAACACGTTATTTCGTTGAATTTCATTGTTTCATGAATATTTCGTGAAATAACCACGATTTAGCGAAGATTTATCTTAATTTTGATGTTTTCATGAATATCTAACTACTTTCACTGCGGAACACGATATTTCGTTGAATTTCATCATTCATGAATGTTTCGTGAAATAAACACGAATTAGCGAAGATTTAGCTTAATTTTGATGTTTTCTTGAATATCTAACTACATTCACTGCGAAACACGTTATTTCGTTGAATTTCATCGTTTCATGAATGTTTCGTGAAATAACTACAATTTAGCTAAGATTTAGCTTAATCTTGATGTTTTCAAAGATATCAAGCTACTTTCACTGCGAAACTAGTTATTTCGATAAATTTCATCGTTTCATGAATGTTTCGTGAAATAACAATGATTTAGTGAAGATTTAGCCTAATTTTGATGTTTTCATGAATATCTATCTACGCTCACTGCGAAACACGTTATTTCGTCGAATTTCATCATTCATGAATGTTTCGTGAAATAACCACGATTTAGCGAAGATTTAGCTTAATTTTGATGTTTTCTTGAATATCCAAATACTTTCACTGCGAAACACGTAATTTCGTTGAATTTCATCGTTTCATGAATGTTTCGTGAAATAACCATGATTTACCGAAGATTTAGCTAATTCTGATGTTTTCTTGGATATGAAGCTACTTCCACTGCGATACAAGTTATTTCGTTGAATTTCATCGTTTCATGAATGTTTCGTGAAATAACCATGATTTAGCGAAGATTAAGCTTAATTTTGATGTTTTCATGAATATCTAACTTCTTTCACTGCGAAACACGTTATTTCGCTGAATTTCATAGAATCATGAATGTTTCGTGTAATAACCATTATTTAGCGAAGATTTAGTTTAATTTTGATGTTTTCATGAATATCTAACTACTTTCACTGCGAAACACGTTATTTCGTTGAATATCATCGTTTCATGAATGTTTCGAGAAATAACCATAATTTGGCAAAGATTTAGCTTAATCTTGATGTTTTCATAAATATCAAGCTACTTTCACTGCGAAACACGTTATTTCGTTGAATTTCATCGTTTCATGAATGTTTCGTGAAATAACTATAATTTAGAAAAGATTTAGCTTAATCTTGATGTTTTCATTTATATCTAGCTACTTTTACTTCGAAACACGTTATTTCGTTGAATTACATCGTTTCATGAGTGTTTCGTGAAATAACCATTATTTAGCGAAGATTAAGCTCAATTTTGATATTTTCATGGATACGAAGCTACTTTCACTGCGACACACGTTTTTTCGTTGAATTTCATCATTCACGAATGCTTCGTGAAATAACCACGGTTTAGGGAAGATTTAGCTTAATTTTGATGTTTTCTTGAATATCTAACTACTTTCACTGCGAAACACGTTATTTCGTTGAATTTCTTCGTTTCATGAATGTTTCGTGAAATAACCATAGTTTGGAAAAGATTTAGCTTAATCATGATGTTTTCATAGATATCATGCTACTTTCACTTCTAAACACGTTATTTCGCTGAATTTCATCGTTTCATGAATGTTTCGTGAAATAACCAAGATTTAGCGAAGATTTAGCTTAATTTTGATGTTTTCATAGATATCAAGCTACTTTTACTTCGAAACACGTTATTTCGTTGAATTACATCGTTTCACGAGTGTTTCGTGAAATAACCATGATTTAGCGAAGATTTAGTTTAATTTTGATATTTTCTTATATATGAAGCTACTTTCACTGCGAAACACGTTTTTTCGTTGAATTTCATCATTCACGAATGTTTCGTGAAGAAACCACGCTTTAGCGATGATTTAGCATAATTTTGATGTTTTCGTAGATATCACGCTACTTTCACTGCGTAACACGTTATTTCGATGAATTTCATCGTTTCATGAATATTTCGTTAAATAACAACGATTTAGCCAAGATTTAGCTTAATTTTGATGTTTTCATTAATATCTACATACTTTCACTGCGAAACACGTTATTTCGTTGAATTTCATCATTCATGAATGTTTCGTGAAATAACCACGATTTAGATAAGATTTAGCTTAATTTTGATGTTTTCGTAGACAACTAGCTACTTTCACCCCGAAACACGTTCTTTCATTGAATTTCATCGTCTCATGAATGTTTCGTGAAATAACCAACATTTAGCGAAGATTTAGCTTAATTTTGATGTTTTCATAGATATGAAGCTACTTTTACTGCGAAAAAGGTTATTTTGTTGAATTTCATCGTTTCATGAATGTTTCGTGAAATAACCACTATTTAGCGAAGATTTAGTTTAATTTTGATGTTTTCATGAATATCTAACTACTTTCACTGCGAAACACGTTATTTCGTTGAACTTCATCGTTTCATGAATGTTTCGTGAAATAACCATAATTTAGCAAAGATTTAGCTTAATTTTGATGTTTTCATTAATATCTACATACTTTCACTGCGAAACACGTTATTTCGTTGAATTTCATCATTCATGAATGTTTCGTGAAATAACCACGATTTAGATAAGATTTAGCTTAATTTTGATGTTTTTGTAGACATCTAGCTACTTTCACCGCGAAACACGTTCTTTCATTGAATTTCATCGTTTCATGAATGTTTCGTGAGATAACAAAGATTTAGCGAAGATTAACTTAATTTTGATGTTTTCATAGATATGAAGCTACTTTTACTGCGAAACAGGTTATTTCGATGAATTTCATCGTTTCATGAATGTTTCGTGAAATAACCACTATTTAGCGAAGATTTAGTTTAATTTTGATGTTTTCATGAATATCTAACTACTTTCACTGCGAAACACGTTATTTCGTTGATCTTCATCGTTTCATGAATGTTTCGTGAAATAACCATAATTTAGCAAAGATTTAGCTTAATCTTGATGTTTTCATAGATATCAAGCTACTTTTACTTCGAAACACGTTATTTCGTTGAATTACATCATTTCATGATTGTTTCGTGAAATAACCATGATTTAGCGAAGATTTAGCTTAATTTTGATATTTTCATAGATATGAAGCCACTTTCACTGCGAAACACGTTATTTTGTTAAATTTCATCGTTTCATGTATGTTTCATGAAATAACCAAGATTTAGCGAATATATAGCTCAATTTTGATGTTTCATAGATATGAAGCTACTTTCACTGCGTAACACGTTATTTCGTTGAATTTCATCGTTTCAAGAATGTTTCGTGAAATAACCACAATTTAGCTAAGATTTAGCTTAATATTTATGTTTTCATAGCTATCAAGCTACTTTCACTGCGAAACACATTATTTCGTTAAATTTCATGGTTTCATGAATGTTTCGTGAAATAACCATGATTTAGTGAAGATTTATCCTAATTTTGATGTTTTCATGAATATCTAACTACTCTCACTGCGAAACACGTTATTTCGTTGAATTACATCATTCATGAATGTTTCGTGAAATAACCACGATTTAGCGAAGATTTAGCTTAATTTTGATGTTTTCTTGAATATCTAACTACTTTCACTGCGAAACACGTTATTTCGTTGAATTTCATCGTTTCATGAATGTTTCGTGAAATAACCATAATTTTGCAAAGATTTAGCTTAAACTAGATGTTTTCATTTATATCAAGCTACTTTTACTTCGAAACACGTTATTTCGTTGAATTACATTGTTTCATGAATGTTTCGTGAAGTAACCATGATTTAGCGAAGATTTAGCTTAATTTTGATATTTTCATAGATATGAAGCCACTTTCACTGCGAAACACGTTATTTTGTTAAATTTCATCGTTTCATGTATGTTTCATGAAATAACCAAGATTTAGCGAAGATATAGCTCAATTTTGATGTTTCATAGATATGAAGCTACTTTCACTGCGAAACACGTTATTTCGTTAAATTTCATCGTTTCATGAATGTTACGTGAAATAACCAAGATTTAGCGAAGATTTAGCTTAATTTTGATGTTTCATAGATATGAAGCTATTTTCACTGCGTAACACGTTATTTCGCTGAATTTCATCGTTTCATGAATGTTTCATGTAATAACCACGATTTGGCGAACATTTATCTTAATTTTGATGTTTTCATGAATATCTAACTACTTTCACTCCGAAACACGTTATTTCGTTGAATTCCATCATTCATGAATGTTTCGTGAAATAACCACAATTTAGCGAAGATTTAGCTTAATTTTGATGATTTCTTGAATATCTAGCTACTTTCAATGCGAAACACATTATTTCGTTGAATTTCATCGTTTCATGAATGTTTCGTGAAATAACCATAATTTGTCGAAGATTTAGCTTAATCTTGATGTTTTCATAGATATCAATCTACTTTCACTTCGAAACACGTTATTTCGTTGGATTTCATCGTTTCATGAATTATTCGTGAAATAACCAAGATTTAGCGAAGATTTAGCTTAATTTTGATGTTTTCATAGACATGAAGCTACTTTCACTGCGAAACAGGTTATTTCGTTGAATTTCATCGTTTCATGTATGTTTCGTGAAATAACCACAATTTAGCGAAGATTTAGTTTAATTTTGATGTTTTCATGAATATCTAACTATTTTCACTGCGAAACACGTTATTTCGTTGAATTTCATCATTCATGAATATTTCGTGAAATAACCACGATCTTACGACGATATAGCTTAATTTTGATGTTTTCGTAGATATCAAGCTACTTTCACTGCGAAACACGTTATTTCGAAGAATTTTTTATTTTATCGTTTCAAGAATGTTTCGTGAAATAACCACGATTTAACGAAGATTTAGCTTAATTTTGATGATTTCATGAATATCAAACTACTTCCACTGCGAAACACGTTTTTTCGTTGAATTTCATCATTCATGAATGTTTCGTGAAATAACCTCGATTTAGGGAAGATTTAGCTTAATTTTGATGTTTTCGTTGATATCAATCTACTTTCACTGCGTACACGTTATTTCGATGAATTTCATCGTTTCATGAATATTTCCTGAAATAACAACGAATTAGCGAAGATTTAGCATAATTTTGATGTTTTCATTAATATCTACATACTTTCACTGCGTACACGTTATTTCGATGAATTTCATCGTTTCATGAATATTTCCTGAAATAACAACGAATTAGCGAAGATTTAGCATAATTTTGATGTTTTCATTAATATCTACATACTTTCACTGCGTACACGTTATTTCGATGAATTTCATCATTCATGAATGTTTCGTGAAATAACCAAGATTTAGCGAAGATTTAGCTTAATTTTGATGTTTTCATTGATATGAAGCTACTTTCACTGCGAAACAGGTTATTTCGTTGAATTACATCGTTTCATGAGTGTTTCGTGAAATAACCATGATTTAGCGAAGATTTAGCTTTATCTTGATATTTTCATAGATATGAAGCTACTTTCACTGCGAAACACGTTATTTCGTTGAATTTCATCGTTTCATGAATGTTTCGTGAAATAACCATAGTTTAGCAAAGATTTAGCTTAATCTTGATGTTTTCATTTATATCAAGCTACTTTTACTTCGAAACACGTTATTTCGTTGAATTTCATCGTTTCATGAGTGTTTCGTGAAATAACAATGATTTAGCGAATGTTAAGCTTAATTATGATATTTTCATAGATATGAAGCTACTTTCACTGCGAAACACGTTTTTTCGTTGAATTTCATCATTCATGAATGTTTCGTGAAATAACCACGATTTAGCGATGATTTAGCTTAATTATGATGTTTTCGTTGATATCAAGCTACTTTCACTGCGTAACACGTTATTTCGATGAATTTCATCGTTTCATGAATATTTCGTGAAATAATCACGATGTAGCGAAGATTCAGCTTAATTATGATGTTTTCATTAATATCTACATACTTTCACTGCGAAACACGTTATTTCGTTGAATTTCATCATTCATGAATGTTTCGTGAAATAACCACGATTTAGAGAAGATTTAGCTTAATTTTGATGTTTTCGTAGACATCAAGCTACTTTCACAGCGTAACACGTTATTTCATTGAATTTCATCGTATCATGAATGTTTCGTGAAATAACCATGATTTAGCGAAGATATAGCTAAATTTTGAACTTTTCTTGAATATCTAATTACTTTCACTGCGAAACACGTTATTTCGTTGAATTTCATGGTTTCATGAATGTTTCGTGAATTAACCATAATTTGGCAAAGATTTAGCTTAATCTTGATGTTTTCATAGATATCAAGCTACTTGCAATTCGAAACACGTTATTGCGTTGAATTTAATCGTTTCATGAATGTTTCGTGAAATAACCAAGATTTAGCGAAGATTTAGCTTAATTTTGATGTTTTCATAGACATGAAGCTACTTTCACTGCGAAACAGGTTATTTCGTTGAATTTCATCGTTTCATGTATGTTTCGTGAAATAACCACAATTTAGCGAAGATTTAGTTTAATTTTGATGTTTTCATGAATATCTAACTATTTTCACTGCGAAACACGTTATTTCGTTGAATTTCATCATTCATGAATATTTCGTGAAATAACCACGACCTAGCGACGATATAGCTTAATTTTGAAGTTTTCGTAGATATCAAGCTACTTTCACTGCGAAACACGTTATTTCGATGAATTTTTTATTTTATCGTTTCAAGAATGTTTCGTGAAATAACCACGATTTAACGAAGATTTAGCTTAATTTTGATGTTTTCATGAATATCTAACTACTTTCACTGCTAAACACGTTATTTCGTTGATTTTCATCGTTTCATGAATGTTTCGTGAAATAACCATGATTTAGCGAAGATATAGCTAAATTTTGAATTTTTCTTGAATATCTAATTACTTTCACTGCGAAACACGTTATTTCGTTGAATTTCATGGTTTCATGAATGTTTCGTGAATTAACCATAATTTGGCAAAGATTTAGCTTAATCTTGATGTTTTCATAGATATCAAGCTACTTGCAATTCGAAACACGTTATTGCGTTGAATTTCATCGTTTCATGAATGTTTCGTGAAATAACCAAGATTTAGCGAAGATTTAGCTTAATTTTGATGTTTTCATAGACATGAAGCTACTTTCACTGCGAAACAGGTTATTTCGTTGAATTTCATCGTTTCATGTATGTTTCGTGAAATAACCACAATTTAGCGAAGATTTAGTTTAATTTTGATGTTTTCATGAATATCTAACTATTTTCACTGCGAAACACGTTATTTCGTTGAATTTCATCATTCATGAATATTTCGTGAAATAACCACGATCTAGCGACGATATAGCTTAATTTTGATGTTTTCGTAGATATCAAGCTACTTTCACTGCGAAACACGTTATTTCGATGAATTTTTTATTTTATCGTTTCAAGAATGTTTCGTGAAATAACCACGATTTAACGAAGATTTAGCTTAATTTTGATGATTTCATGAATATCAAACTACTTTCACTGCGAAACACGTTTTTTCGTTGAATTTCATCATTCATGAATGTTTCGTGAAATAACCTCGATTTAGGGAAGATTTAGCTTAATTTTGATGTTTTCGTTGATATCAATCTACTTTCACTGCGTACACGTTATTTCGATGAATTTCATCGTTTCATGAATATTTCCTGAAATAACAACGAATTAGCGAAGATTTAGCTTAATTTTGATGTTTTCATTAATATCTACATACTTTCACTGCGAAACACGATATTTCGTTGAATTTCATCATTCATGAATGTTTCGTGAAATAACCAAGATTTATCGAAGATTTAGCTTAATTTTGATGTTTTCATTGATATGAAGCTACTTTCACTGCGAAACAGGTTATTTCGTTGAATTACATCGTTTCATGAGTGTTTCGTGAAATAACCATGATTTAGCGAAGATTTAGCTTTATCTTGATATTTTCATAGATATGAAGCTACTTTCACTGCGAAACACGTTATTTCGTTGAATTTCATCGTTTCATGAATGTTTCGTGAAATAACCATAATTTAGCAAAGATTTAGCTTAATCTTGATGTTTTCATTTATATCAAGCTACTTTTACTTCGAAACACGTTATTTCGTTGAATTACATCGTTTCATGAGTGTTTCGTGAAATAACAATGATTTAGCGAATGTTAAGCTTAATTATGATATTTTCATAGATATGAAGCTACTTTCACTGCGAAACACGTTTTTTCGTTGAATTTCATCATTCATGAATGTTTCGTGAAATAACCACGATTTAGCGATGATTTAGCTTAATTATGATGTTTTCGTTGATATCAAGCTACTTTCACTGCGTAACACGTTATTTCGATGAATTTCATCGTTTCATGAATATTTCGTGAAATAACCACGATTTAGCGAAGATTCAGCTTAATTATGATGTTTTCATTAATATCTACATACTTTCACTGCGAAACACGTTATTTCGTTGAATTTCATCATTCATGAATGTTTCGTGAAATAACCACGATTTAGAGAAGATTTAGCTTAATTTTGATGTTTTCGTAGACATCAAGCTACTTTCACAGCGTAACACGTTATTTCATTGAATTTCATCGTTTCATGAATGTTTCGTGAAATAACCAAGATTTAGCTTAATTTTGATGTTTTCATAGATATGAAGCTACTTTCACTGCGAAACAGGTTATTTCGTTGAATTTCATCGTTTCATGAACGTTTCGTGTAATAACCACTATTTAGCGATGATTTAGTTTAATTTTAATGTTTTCATGAATATCTAACTACTTTCACTGCGAAACACGTTATTTCGTTGAATTTCATCGTTTCATGAATGTTTCGTGAAATAACCATAATTTTGTAAAGATTTAGCTTAATCTTGATGTTTTCATAGATATCAAGCTACTTTTACTTCGAAACACGTTATTTCGTTGAATTTCATCGTTTCTTGAATGTTTCGTGAAATAACCATGATGTAGCGAAGATTTATCTTAATTTTGATGTTTTCATGAATATCTAACTACTTTCACTGCGAAACACGTTATTTCGTTGATTTTCATCGTTTCACGAATGTTTCGTGAAATAACCATGATTTAGCGAAGATATAGCTAAATTTTGAATTTTTCTTGAATATCTAACTACTTTCACTGCGAAACACGTTATTTCGTTGAATTACATCGTTTCATGATTGTTTCGTGAATTAACCATAATTTGGCAAAGATTTAGCTTAATCTTGATGTTTTCATAGATATCAAGCTACTTTCAATTCAAAACACGTTATTTCGTTGAATTTCATCGTTTCATGAATGTTTCGTGAAATAACCAAGATTTAGCGAAGATTTAGCTTAATTTTGATGTTTTCATAGACATGAAGCTACTTTCACTGCGAAACAGGTTATTTCGTTGAATTTCATCGTTTCATGAATGTTTCGTGAAATAACCACGATTTAGTGAAGATTTAGTTTAATTTTGATGTTTTCATGAATATCTACATAATTTCACTGCGAAACACGTTATTTCGTTGAATTTCATCATTCATGAATGTTTCGTGAAATAACCACGATTTATAGAAGATTTAGCTTAATTTTGATGTTTTCGTAGACAGCAAGCTACTTTCACAGCGTAACACGTTATTTCATTGAATTTCATCGTATCATGAATGTTTCGTGAAATAACCAAGATTTAGCGAAGATTTAGCTTAATTTTGATGTTTTCATAGATATGAAGCTACTTTCACTGCGAAACAGGTTATTTCGTTGAATTTCATCGTTTCATGAACGTTTCGTGTAATAACCACTATTTAGAGAAGATATAGTTTAATTTTCATGTTTTCATGAATATCTAACTACTTTCACTGCGAAACACGTTATTTCGTTGAATTTCATCGTTTCATGAATGTTTCGTGAAATAACCATAATTTTGCAAAGATTTAGCTTAATCTTGATGTTTTCATAGATATCAAGCTACTTTTACTTCGAAACACGTTATTTCGTTGAATTACATCGTTTCATGAGTGTTTCGTGAAATAACAATGATTTATCGAAGGTTAAGCTTAATTATGATATTTTCATAGATATGAAGCTACTTTCACTGCGAAACACGTTATTTTGTTAAATTTCATCGTTTCATGTATGTTTCATGAAATAACCAAGATTTAGCGAAGATGTAGCTCAATTTTGATGTTTCATAGATATGAAGCTACTTTCACTGCGTAACACGTTATTTCGTTGAATTTCATCGTTTCAAGAATGTTTCGTGAAATAACCACAATTTAGCTAAGATTTAGCTTAATATTTATGTTTTCATAGCTATCAAGCTACTTTCACTGCGAAACACGTTATTTCGTTAAATTTCATGGTTTCATGAATGTTTCGTGAAATAACCATGATTTAGTGAAGATTTAGCCTAATTTTGATGTTTTCATGAATATCTAACTACTCTCACTGCGAAACACGTTAGTTCGTTGAATTACATCATTCATGAATGTTTCGTGAAATAACCACGATTTAGCGAAGATTTAGCTTAATTTTGATGTTTTCTTGAATATCTAACTACTTTCACTGCGAAACACGTTATTTCGTTGAATTTCATCGTTTCATGAATGTTTCGTGAAATAACCATAATTTTGCAAAGATTTAGCTTAAACTTGATGTTTTCATTTATATCAAGCTACTTTTACTTCGAAACACGTTATTTCGTTGAATTTCATCATTCATGAATATTTCGTGAAGTAACCACGATCTAGCGACGATATAGCTTAATTTTGATGTTTTCGTAGATATGAAGCTACTTTCACTGCGATACAAGTTATTTCGATGAATTTTTTATTTTATCGTTTCAAGAATGTTTCGTGAAATAACCACGATTTAACGAAGATTTAGCTTAATTTTGATGATTTCATGAATATCAAACTACTTTCACTGCGAAACACGTTTTTTCGTTGAATTTCATCATTCATGAATGTTTCGTGAAATAACCTCGATTTAGGGAAGATTTAGCTTAATTTTGATGTTTCGTTGATATCAATCTACTTTCACTGCGTACACGTTATTTCGATGAATTTCATCGTTTCATGAATATTTCCTGAAATAACAACGAATTAGCGAAGATTTAGCATAATTTTGATGTTTTCATTAATATCTACATACTTTCACTGCGTACACGTTATTTCGATGAATTTCATCATTCATGAATGTTTCGTGAAATAACCAAGATTTAGCGAAGATTTAGCTTAATTTTGATGTTTTCATTGATATGAAGCTACTTTCACTGCGAAACAGGTTATTTCGTTGAATTACATCGTTTCATGAGTGTTTCGTGAAATAACCATGATTTAGCGAAGATTTAGCTTTATCTTGATATTTTCATAGATATGAAGCTACTTTCACTGCGAAACACGTTATTTCGTTGAATTTCATCGTTTCATGAATGTTTCGTGAAATAACCATAGTTTAGCAAAGATTTAGCTTAATCTTGATGTTTTCATTTATATCAAGCTACTTTTACTTCGAAACACGTTATTTCGTTGAATTTCATCGTTTCATGAGTGTTTCGTGAAATAACAATGATTTAGCGAATGTTAAGCTTAATTATGATATTTTCATAGATATGAAGCTACTTTCACTGCGAAACACGTTTTTTCGTTGAATTTCATCATTCATGAATGTTTCGTGAAATAACCACGATTTAGCGATGATTTAGCTTAATTATGATGTTTTCGTTGATATCAAGCTACTTTCACTGCGTAACACGTTATTTCGATGAATTTCATCGTTTCATGAATATTTCGTGAAATAACCACGATTTAGCGAAGATTCAGCTTAATTATGATGTTTTCATTAATATCTACATACTTTCACTGCGAAACACGTTATTTCGTTGAATTTCATCATTCATGAATGTTTCGTGAAATAACCACGATTTAGAGAAGATTTAGCTTAATTTTGATGTTTTCGTAGACATCAAGCTACTTTCACAGCGTAACACGTTATTTCATTGAATTTCATCGTTTCATGAATGTTTCGTGAAATAACCATGATTTAGCGAAGATATAGCTAAATTTTGAATTTTTCTTGAATATCTAATTACTTTCACTGCGAAACACGTTATTTCGTTGAATTTCATGGTTTCATGAATGTTTCGTGAATTAACCATAATTTGGCAAAGATTTAGCTTAATCTTGATGTTTTCATAGATATCAAGCTACTTGCAATTCGAAACACGTTATTGCGTTGAATTTCATCGTTTCATGAATGTTTCGTGAAATAACCAAGATTTAGCGAAGATTTAGCTTAATTTTGATGTTTTCATAGACATGAAGCTACTTTCACTGCGAAACAGGTTATTTCGTTGAATTTCATCGTTTCATGTATGTTTCGTGAAATAACCACAATTTAGCGAAGATTTAGTTTAATTTTGATGTTTTCATGAATATCTAACTATTTTCACTGCGAAACACGTTATTTCGTTGAATTTCATCATTCATGAATATTTCGTGAAATAACCACGATCTAGCGACGATATAGCTTAATTTTGAAGTTTTCGTAGATATCAAGCTACTTTCACTGCTAAACACGTTATTTCGATGATTTTTTTATTTTATCGTTTCAAGAATGTTTCGTGAAATAACCACGATTTAACGAAGATTTAGCTTAATTTTGATGTTTTCATGAATATCTAACTACTTTCACTGCTAAACACGTTATTTCGTTGATTTTCATCGTTTCATGAATGTTTCGTGAAATAACCATGATTTAGCGAAGATATAGCTAAATTTTGAATTTTTCTTGAATATCTAATTACTTTCACTGCGAAACACGTTATTTCGTTGAATTTCATGGTTTCATGAATGTTTCGTGAATTAACCATAATTTGGCAAAGATTTAGCTTAATCTTGATGATTTCATAGATATCAAGCTACTTGCAATTCGAAACACGTTATTGCGTTGAATTTCATCGTTTCATGAATCTTTCGTGAAATAACCAAGATTTAGCGAAGATTTAGCTTAATTTTGATGTTTTCATAGACATGAAGCTACTTTCACTGCGAAACAGGTTATTTCGTTGAATTTCATCGTTTCATGTATGTTTCGTGAAATAACCACAATTTAGCGAAGATTTAGTTTAATTTTGATGTTTTCATGAATATCTAACTATTTTCACTGCGAAACACGTTATTTCGTTGAATTTCATCATTCATGAATATTTCGTGAAATAACCACGATCTAACGACGATATAGCTTAATTTTGATGTTTTCGTAGATATCAAGCTACTTTCACTGCGAAACACGTTATTTCGAAGAATTTTTTATTTTATCGTTTCAAGAATGTTTCGTGAAATAACCACGATTTAACGAAGATTTAGCTTAATTTTGATGATTTCATGAATATCAAACTACTTTCACTGCGAAACACGTTTTTTCGTTGAATTTCATCATTCATGAATGTTTCGTGAAATAACCTCGATTTAGGGAAGATTTAGCTTAATTTTGATGTTTTCGTTGATATCAATCTACTTTCACTGCGTACACGTTATTTCGATGAATTTCATCGTTTCATGAATATTTCCTGATATAACAACGAATTAGCGAAGATTTAGCATAATTTTGATGTTTTCATTAATATCTACATACTTTCACTGCGTACAGGTTATTTCTTTGAATTTCATCGTTTCATGAATGTTTCGTGAAATAACCACGATTTAGCGAAGATTTAGTTTAATTTTGATGTTTTCATGAATATCTACATACTTTCACTGCGAAACACGTTATTTCGTTGAATTTCATCATTCATGAATGTTTCGTGAAATAACCACGATTTAGAGAAGATTTAGCTTAATTTTGATGTTTTCGTAGACATCAAGCTACTTTCACAGCGTAACACGTTATTTCATTGAATTTCATCGTATCATGAATGTTTCGTGAAATAACCAAGATTTATCGAAGATTTAGCTTAATTTTGATGTTTTCATAGATATGAAGCTACTTTCACTGCGAAACAGGTTATTTCGTTGAATTTCATCGTTTCATGAACGTTTCGTGTAATAACCACTATTTAGCGAAGATTTAGTTTAATTTTCATGTTTTCATGAATATCTAACTACTTTCACTGCGAAACACGTTATTTCGTTGAATTTCATCGTTTCATGAATGTTTCGTGAAATAACCATAATTTTGCAAAGATTTAGCTTAATTTTGATGTTTTCGTAGACATCAAGCTACTTTCACAGCGTAACACGTTATTTCATTGAATTTCATCGTATCATGAATGTTTCGTGAAATAACCAAGATTTAGCGAAGATTTAGCTTAATTTTGATGTTTTCATAGATATGAAGCTACTTTCACTGCGAAACAGGTTATTTCGTTGAATTTCATCGTTTCATGAACGTTTCGTGTAATAACCACTATTTAGCGAAGATTTAGTTTAATTTTCATGTTTTCATGAATATCTAACTACTTTCACTGCGAAACACGTTATTTCGTTGAATTTCATCGTTTCATGAATGTTTCGTGAAATAACCATAATTTTGCAAAGATTTAGCTTAATCTTGATATTTTCATAGATATCAAGCTACTTTTACTTCGAAACACGTTATTTCGTTGAATTACATCGTTTCATGAGTGTTTCGTGAAATAAACATGATTTAGCGTAGATTTAGCTTAATTTTGATATTTACATAGATATGAAGCTACTTTCACTGCGTAACACGTTATTTCGTTGAATTTCATCGTTTCATGAATGTTTCGTGAAATAACCACGATGTAGCGAAGATTTATCTTAATTTTGATGTTTACATGAATATCTAACTACTTTCACTGCGAAACACGTTATTTCGATGAATTTCATCGTTTCATCATTGTTTCGTGAATTAACCATAATTTGGCAAAGATTTAGCTTAATCTTGATGTTTTCATAGATATCAAGCTACCTTCACTGCAAAACACGTTATTTCGTTGAATTTCATCGTTTCATGAATGTTTCGTGAAATAACCACTATTTAGCTAAAATTTAGTTTAGTTTTCATGTTTTCATGAATATCTAACTACTTTCACTGCGAAACACGTTATTTCGTTGAATTTCATCGTTTCATGAATGTTTCGTGAAATAACCATAATTTTGCAAAGATTTAGCTTAATCTTGATGTTTTCATAAATATCAAGCTACTTTTACTTCGAAACACGTTATTTCGTTGAATTACATCGTTTCATGAGCGTTTCGTGAAATAAACATGATTTAGCGAAGATTTAGCTTAATTTTGATATTTACATGGATATGAAGCTACTTTCACTGCGATACACGTTATTTCGTTAAATTTCATCGTTTCATGAATGTTTCGTGAATTAACCATAATTTGGCAAAGATTTAGCTTAATCTTGATGTTTTCATAGATATCAAGCTACTTTCAATTCGAAACAAGTTATTGCGTTGAATTTCATCGATTCATGAATGTTTCGTGAAATAACCATTATTTGGCAAAAATTTAGCTTAATCTCGATGTTTTCATACATATCAAGCTACTTTCACTTCGAAACACGTTATTTCGCTGAATTTCATCGTTTCATGAATGTTTCGTGAAATAACCACGATTTGGCGAAGATTTATTTTAATTTTGATGTTTTCATGAATATCTAACTACTTTCACTGTGAAACACGTTTTTTCGTTGAATTTCATCATTCATGAATGTTTCGTGAAATAACCACGATTTAGAGAAGATTTAGCTTAATTTTGATGTTTTCGTAGACATCAAGCTACTTTCACAGCGTAACACGTTATTTAATTGAATTTCATCGTTTCATGAATGTTTCGTGAAATAACCAAGATTTAGCGAAGATTTAGCTTAATTTTGATGTTTTCATAGATATGAAGCTACTTTCACTGCGATACAGGTTATTTCGTTGAATTTCATCGTTTCATGAACGTTTCGTGTAATAACCACTATTTAGCGAAGATTTAGTTTAATTTTCACGTTTTCATGAATATCTAACTACTTTCACTGCGAAACACGTTATTTCGTTGAATTTCATCGTTTCATGAATGTTTCGTGAAATAACCATAATTTTGCAAAGATTTAGCTTAATCTTGATGTTTTCATAGATATCAAGCTACTTTTACTTCGAAACACGTTATTTCGTTGAATTACATCGTTTCATGAGTGTTTCGTGAAATAAACATGATTTAGCGAAGATTTGGCTTAATTATGATATTTACATAGATATGAAGCTAGTTTCACTGCGTAACACGTTATTTCGTTGAATTTCATCGTTTCATGAATGTTTCGTGAAATAACCACGATGTAGCGAAGATTTATCTTAATTTTGATGTTTTCATGAATATCTAACTACTTTCACTGCGAAACACGTTATTTCGTTGATTTTCATCGTTTCATGAATGTTTCGTGTTATAGCCACGATTTAGGGAAGATTTAGCTTAATTTTGATGTTTTCTTGAATATCTAACTACTTTCACTGCGATACACGTTATTTCGTTGAATTTCATCGTCTCATGAATATATTGTGAAATAACCATAATTTAGCTAAGATTTCGCTTAACCTTGATGTTTTCATAGATATCAAGCTACTTTCACTGCGAAACACGTTATTTCGTTGAATTTCATCGTTTCATGAATGTTTCGTGAAATAGCCATGATTTAGCGAAGAAATAGCTTAATTTTGATGTTTTCTTGAATATCTAACTACTTAAACTACGAAACACGTTATTTCGTTGAATTTCATCGTTTCATGAATGTTTCGTGAAATAACCATGATATAGCAAAGATTTAGCTTAATCTTGATGTTTTCATTTATATCAAGCTACTTTTACTTCGAAACACGTTATTTCGTTAAATTACATCGTTTCATGAGTGTTTCGTGAAATAACCATGATTTAGCGAAGATTAAGCTTAATTTTGATATTTTCATAGATACGAAACTACTGTCACTGCGAAACACGTATTTTCGTTGATTTTCATCATTCATGAATGTTTGTGAAATAACCACGATATAGGGAAGATTTAGCTTAATTTTGATCTTTTCATGAATATCTAACTACTTTCACTGCGAAACACGTTATTTTGTTGAATTTCATCGTTTCATGAATGTTTCGTGAAATAACCAAGATTTAGCGAAGATTTAGCTTAATTTTGATGTTTCATAGATATGAAGCTACTTTCACTGCGAAACACGATTTTTCGTTGAATTTCATCATTCATGAATGTTTCGTGAAATAACCACGATTTAGCGAAGATTTAGCTTAATTATGATGTTTTCGTAGATATCAAGCTACTTTCACTGCGAAACACGTTATTTCGATGAATTTTTTATTTTATCGTTACATGAATGTTTCGTGAAATAACCAAGATTTAGCGAAAATTTAGCTTAATTTTGATGTTTCATAGATATGAAGCTACTTTCACTGCGAAACACGTTATTTCGTTGAATTTCATCGTTTCATGAATGTTTCGTGAAATAACCATAATTTAGCAAAGATTTAGCTTAATCTTGATGTTTTCATTTATATCAAGCTACTTTTACTTCGAAACACGTTATTTCGTTGAATTTCATCGTTTCATGAGTGTTTCGTGAAATAACAATGATTTAGCGAATGTTAAGCTTAATTATGATATTTTCATAGATATGAAGCTACTTTCACTGCGAAACACGTTTTTTCGTTGAATTTCATCATTCATGAATGTTTCGTGAAATAACCACGATTTAGCGATGATTTAGCTTAATTATGATGTTTTCGTTGATATCAAGCTACTTTCACTGCGTAACACGTTATTTCGATGAATTTCATCGTTTCATGAATATTTCGTGAAATAACCACGATGTAGCGAAGATTCAGCTTAATTATGATGTTTTCATTAATATCTACATACTTTCACTGCGAAACACGTTATTTCGTTGAATTTCATCATTCATGAATGTTTCGTGAAATAACCACGATTTAGAGAAGATTTAGCTTAATTTTGATGTTTTCGTAGACATCAAGCTACTTTCACAGCGTAACACGTTATTTCATTGAATTTCATCGTTTCATGAATGTTTCGTGAAATAACCATGATTTAGCGAAAATATAGCTAAATTTTGAATTTTTCTTGAATATCTAATTACTTTCACTGTGAAACACGTTTTTTCGTTGAATTTCATCATTCATGAATGTTTCGTGAAATAACCACGATTTAGAGAAGATTTAGCTTAATTTTGATGTTTTCGTAGACATCAAGCTACTTTCACAGCGTAACACGTTATTTAATTGAATTTCATCGTTTCATGAATGTTTCGTGAAATAACCAAGATTTAGCGAAGATTTAGCTTAATTTTGATGTTTTCATAGATATGAAGCTACTTTCACTGCGATACAGGTTATTTCGTTGAATTTCATCGTTTCATGAACGTTTCGTGTAATAACCACTATTTAGCGAAGATTTAGTTTAATTTTCACGTTTTCATGAATATCTAACTACTTTCACTGCGAAACACGTTATTTCGTTGAATTTCATCGTTTCATGAATGTTTCGTGAAATAACCATAATTTTGCAAAGATTTAGCTTAATCTTGATGTTTTCATAGATATCAAGCTACTTTTACTTCGAAACACGTTATTTCGTTGAATTACATCGTTTCATGAGTGTTTCGTGAAATAAACATGATTTAGCGAAGATTTGGCTTAATTATGATATTTACATAGATATGAAGCTAGTTTCACTGCGTAACACGTTATTTCGTTGAATTTCATCGTTTCATGAATGTTTCGTGAAATAACCACGATGTAGCGAAGATTTATCTTAATTTTGATGTTTTCATGAATATCTAACTACTTTCACTGCGAAACACGTTATTTCGTTGATTTTCATCGTTTCATGAATGTTTCGTGTTATAGCCACGATTTAGGGAAGATTTAGCTTAATTTTGATGTTTTCTTGAATATCTAACTACTTTCACTGCGATACACGTTATTTCGTTGAATTTCATCGTCTCATGAATATATTGTGAAATAACCATAATTTAGCTAAGATTTCGCTTAACCTTGATGTTTTCATAGATATCAAGCTACTTTCACTGCGAAACACGTTATTTCGCTGAATTTCATCGTTTCATGAATGTTTCGTGTAATAGCCATGATTTAGCGAAGAAATAGCTTAATTTTGATGTTTTCTTGAATATCTAACTACTTAAACTGCGAAACACGTTATTTCGTTGAATTTCATCGTTTCATGAATGTTTCGTGAAATAACCATGATATAGCAAAGATTTAGCTTAATCTTGATGTTTTCATTTATATCAAGCTACTTTTACTTCGAAACACGTTATTTCGTTGAATTACATCGTTTCATGAGTGTTTCGTGAAATAACCATGATTTAGCGAAGATTAAGCTTAATTTTGATATTTTCATAGATACGAAACTACTGTCACTGCGAAACACGTATTTTCGTTGATTTTCATCATTCATGAATGTTTGTGAAATAACCACGATATAGGGAAGATTTAGCTTAATTTTGATCTTTTCATGAATATCTAACTACTTTCACTGCGAAACACGTTATTTTGTTGAATTTCATCGTTTCATGAATGTTTCGTGAAATAACCAAGATTTAGCGAAGATTTAGCTTAATTTTGATGTTTCATAGATATGAAGCTACTTTCACTGCGAAACACGATTTTTCGTTGAATTTCATCATTCATGAATGTTTCGTGAAATAACCACGATTTAGCGAAGATTTAGCTTAATTATGATGTTTTCGTTGATATCAAGCTACTTTCACTGCGTAACACGTTATTTCGATGAATTTCATCGTTTCATGAATATTTCGTGAAATAACCACGATGTAGCGAAGATTCAGCTTAATTATGATGTTTTCATTAATATCTACATACTTTCACTGCGAAACACGTTATTTCGTTGAATTTCATCATTCATGAATGTTTCGTGAAATAACCACGATTTAGGGAAGATTTAGCTTAATTTTGATGTTTTCATGAATATCTAACTACTATCACTGCGAAACACGTTATTTTGTTGAATTTCATCGTTTCATGAATGTTTCGTGAAATAACCATGATTTAGCGAAAATATAGCTAAATTTTGAATTTTTCTTGAATATCTAATTACTTTCACTGCGAAACACGTTATTTCGTTGAATTTCATGGTTTCATGAATGTTTCGTGAATTAACCATAATTTGGCAAAGATTTAGCTTTATCTTAATGTTTTCATAGATATCCAGCTACTTGCAATTCGAAACACGTTATTGCGTTGAATTTCATCGTTTCATGAATGTTTCGTGAAATAACCATGATATAGTTAAGATTTAGCTTAATCTTGATGTTTTCATTTATATCAAGCTACTTTTACTTCGAAACACGTTATTTCGTTAAATTACATCGTTTCATGAGTGTTTCGTGAAATAACCATGATTTAGCGAAGATTAAGCTTAATTTTGATATTTTCATAGATACGAAACTACTGTCACTGCGAAACACGTATTTTCGTTGATTTTCATCATTCATGAATGTTTGTGAAATAACCACGATATAGGGAAGATTTAGCTTAATTTTGATCTTTTCATGAATATCTAACTACTATCACTGCGAAACACGTTATTTTGTTGAATTTCATCGTTTCATGAATGTTTCGTGAAATAACCAAGATTTAGCGAAGATTTAGCTTAATTTTGATGTTTCATAGATATGAAGCTACTTTCACTGCGAAACACGATTTTTCGTTGAATTTCATCATTCATGAATGTTTCGTGAAATAACCACGATTTAGCGAAGATTTAGCTTAATTATGATGTTTTCGTAGATATCAAGCTACTTTCACTGCGAAACACGTTATTTCGATGAATTTTTTATTTTATCGTTACATGAATGTTTCGTGAAATAACCAAGATTTAGCGAAAATTTAGCTTAATTTTGATGTTTCATAGATATGAAGCTACTTTCACTGCGAAACACGTTATTTCGTTGAATTTCATCGTTTCATGAATGTTTCGTGAAATAACCATAATTTAGCAAAGATTTAGCTTAATCTTGATGTTTTCATTTATATCAAGCTACTTTTACTTCGAAACACGTTATTTCGTTGAATTTCATCGTTTCATGAGTGTTTCGTGAAATAACAATGATTTAGCGAATGTTAAGCTTAATTATGATATTTTCATAGATATGAAGCTACTTTCACTGCGAAACACGTTTTTTCGTTGAATTTCATCATTCATGAATGTTTCGTGAAATAACCACGATTTAGCGATGATTTAGCTTAATTATGATGTTTTCGTTGATATCAAGCTACTTTCACTGCGTAACACGTTATTTCGATGAATTTCATCGTTTCATGAATATTTCGTGAAATAACCACGATTTAACGAAGATTCAGCTTAATTATGATGTTTTCATTAATATCTACATACTTTCACTGCGAAACACGTTATTTCGTTGAATTTCATCATTCATGAATGTTTCGTGAAATAACCACGATTTAGAGAAGATTTAGCTTAATTTTGATGTTTTCGTAGACATCAAGCTACTTTCACAGCGTAACACGTTATTTCATTGAATTTCATCGTTTCATGAATGTTTCGTGAAATAACCATGATTTAGCGAAAATATAGCTAAATTTTGAATTTTTCTTGAATATCTAATTACTTTCACTGTGAAACACGTTTTTTCGTTGAATTTCATCATTCATGAATGTTTCGTGAAATAACCACGATTTAGAGAAGATTTAGCTTAATTTTGATGTTTTCGTAGACATCAAGCTACTTTCACAGCGTAACACGTTATTTAATTGAATTTCATCGTTTCATGAATGTTTCGTGAAATAACCAAGATTTAGCGAAGATTTAGCTTAATTTTGATGTTTTCATAGATATGAAGCTACTTTCACTGCGAAACAGGTTATTTCGTTGAATTTCATCGTTTCATGAACGTTTCGTGTAATAACCACTATTTAGCGAAGATTTAGTTTAATTTTCACGTTTTCATGAATATCTAACTACTTTCACTGCGAAACACGTTATTTCGTTGAATTTCATCGTTTCATGAATGTTTCGTGAAATAACCATAATTTTGCAAAGATTTAGCTTAATCTTGATGTTTTCATAGATATCAAGCTACTTTTACTTCGAAACACGTTATTTCGTTGAATTACATCGTTTCATGAGTGTTTCGTGAAATAAACATGATTTAGCGAAGATTTGGCTTAATTATGATATTTACATAGATATGAAGCTAGTTTCACTGCGTAACACGTTATTTCGTTGAATTTCATCGTTTCATGAATGTTTCGTGAAATAACCACGATGTAGCGAAGATTTATCTTAATTTTGATGTTTTCATGAATATCTAACTACTTTCACTGCGAAACACGTTATTTCGTTGATTTTCATCGTTTCATGAATGTTTCGTGTTATAGCCACGATTTAGGGAAGATTTAGCTTAATTTTGATGTTTTCTTGAATATCTAACTACTTTCACTGCGATACACGTTATTTCGTTGAATTTCATCGTCTCATGAATATATTGTGAAATAACCATAATTTAGCTAAGATTTCGCTTAACCTTGATGTTTTCATAGATATCAAGCTACTTTCACTGCGAAACACGTTATTTCGCTGAATTTCATCGTTTCATGAATGTTTCGTGTAATAGCCATGATTTAGCGAAGAAATAGCTTAATTTTGATGTTTTCTTGAATATCTAACTACTTAAACTGCGAAACACGTTATTTCGTTGAATTTCATCGTTTCATGAATGTTTCGTGAAATAACCATGATATAGTAAAGATTTAGCTTAATCTTGATGTTTTCATTTATATCAAGCTACTTTTACTTCGAAACACGTTATTTCGTTGAATTACATCGTTTCATGAGTGTTTCGTGAAATAACCATGATTTAGCGAAGATTAAGCTTAATTTTGATATTTTCATAGATACGAAACTACTGTCACTGCGAAACACGTATTTTCGTTGATTTTCATCATTCATGAATGTTTGTGAAATAACCACGATATAGGGAAGATTTAGCTTAATTTTGATCTTTTCATGAATATCTAACTACTATCACTGCGAAACACGTTATTTTGTTGAATTTCATCGTTTCATGAATGTTTCGTGAAATAACCAAGATTTAGCGAAGATTTAGCTTAATTTTGATGTTTCATAGATATGAAGCTACTTTCACTGCGAAACACGATTTTTCGTTGAATTTCATCATTCATGTATGTTTCGTGAAATAACCACGATTTAGCGAAGATTTAGCTTAATTTTGATGTTTTCATGAATATCAAACTATTTTCACTGCGAAACACGTTATTTCGTTGAATTTCATGATTCATGAATGTTACGTGAACTAACCACGATTTAGCGAAGATTTAGCTTAATTTTGATGTTTTCGAGAATATCTAACTACTTTCACTGCGTAACACGTTATTTCGATGAATTTCATCGTTTCATGAATATTTCGTGAAATAACCACGATTTAGCGAAGATTTAGCTTAATTTTGATGTTTTCATTAATATCTACATACTTTCACTGCGAAACACGATATTTCGTTGAATTTCATCATTCATGAATGTTTCGTGAAATAACCATGATTTAGCGAAGATTTAGCTTAATTTTGATGTTTTCTAGAATATCTAACTACTTTCACTGCGAAACACGTTATTTCGTTGAATTTCATCGTTTCATGAATGTTTCGTGAAATAACCATGATTTAGCGAAGATTTAGCTTAATCTTGATGTTTTCATAGATATGAAGCTACTTTCACTGCGAAACACGTTATTTCGTTGAATTTCATCGTTTCATGAATGTTTCGTGAAATAACCATGATTTAGCGAAGATTTAGCTTAATTTTGATGTTACATAGATATGAGGCTATTTTCACTGCGCAACACGTTATTTCGTTGAATTTCATCGTTTCATGAGTGTTTCGTGAAATAACTATGATTTAGCGAAGGTTAAGCTTAATTATGATATTTTCATAGATATGAAGCTACTTTCACTGCGAAACACGATTTTTCGTTGAATTTCACCATTCATGAATGTTTCGTGAAATAACCACGATTTAGCGAAGATTTAGCTTAATTATGATGTTTTCGTAGATATCAAGCTACTTTCACTGCGTAACACGTTATTTCGATGAATTTCATCGTTTCATGAATATTTCGTGAAATAACCACGATTTATCGAAGATTCAGCTTAATCGTGATGTTTTCATTAATATCTACATACTTTCACTGCGAAACACGTTATTTCGTTGAATTTCATCATTCATGAATGTTTCGTGAAATAACCACGATTTAGAGAAGATTTAGCTTAATTTTGATGTTTTCGTAGACATCAAGCTACTTTCACAGCGTAACACGTTATTTCATTGAATTTCATCGTTTCATGAACGTTTCGTGTAATAACCACTATTTAGCGAAGATTTAGTTTAATTTTAATGTTTTCATGAATATCTAACTATTTTCACTGCGAAACACGTTATTTCGTTGAATTTCATCATTCATGAATATTTCGTGAAATAACCTCGATCTAGCGACGATATAGCTTAATTTTGATGTTTTCGTAGATATCAAGCTACTTTCACTGCGAAACACGTTATTTCGATGAATTTTTTATTTTATCGTTTCAAGAATGTTTCGTGAAATAACCACGATTTAACGAAGATTTAGCTTAATTTTGATGATTTCATGAATATCAAACTACTTTCACTGCGAAACACGTTATTTCGATGAATTTTTTATTTTATCGTTTCATGAATGTTTCGTGAAATAACCAAGATTTAGCGAAAATTTAGCTTAATTTTGATGTTTCATAGATATGAAGCTACTTTCACTGCGAAACACGTTATTTCGTTGAATTTCATCGTTTCATGAATGTTTCGTGAAATAACCATAATTTAGCAAAGATTTAGCTTAATCTTGATGTTTTCATTTATATCAAGCTACTTTTACTTCGAAACACGTTATTTCGTTGAATTTCATCGTTTCATGAGTGTTTCGTGAAATAACAATGATTTAGCGAAGGTTAAGCTTAATTATGATATTTTCATAGATATGAAGCTACTTTCACTGCGAAACACGATTTTTCGTTGAATTTCATCATTCATGAATGTTTCGTGAAATAACCACGATTTAGCGATGATTTAGCTTAATTATGATGTTTTCGTTGATATCAAGCTACTTTCACTGCGTAACACGTTATTTCGATGAATTTCATCGTTTCATGAATATTTCGTGAAATAACCACGATGTAGCGAAGATTCAGCTTAATTATGATGTTTTCATTAATATCTACATACTTTCACTGCGAAACACGTTATTTCGTTGAATTTCATCATTCATGAATGTTTCGTGAAATAACCACGATTTAGAGAAGATTTAGCTTAATTTTGATGTTTTCGTAGACATCAAGCTACTTTCACAGCGTAACACGTTATTTCATTGAATTTCATCGTTTCATGAATGTTTCGTGAAATAACCATGATTTAGCGAAAATATAGCTAAATTTTGAATTTTTCTTGAATATCTAATTACTTTCACTGCGAAACACGTTATTTCGTTGAATTTCATGGTTTCATGAATGTTTCGTGAATTAACCATAATTTGGCAAAGATTTAGCTTTATCTTAATGTTTTCATAGATATCAAGCTACTTGCAATTCGAAACACGTTATTGCGTTGAATTTCATCGTTTCATGAATGTTTCGTGAAATAACCAAGATTTAGCGAAGATTTAGCTTAATTTTGATGTTTTCATAGACATGAAGCTACTTTCACTGCGAAACAGGTTATTTCGTTGAATTTCATCGTTTCATGTATGTTTCGTGAAATAACCACAATTTAGCGAAGATTTAGTTTAATTTTGATGTTTTCATGAATATCTAACTATTTTCACTGCGAAACACGTTATTTCGTTGAATTTCATCATTCATGAATATTTCGTGAAATAACCACGATCTAGCGACGATATAGCTTAATTTTGATGTTTTCATGAATATCTAACTACTTTCACTGCTAAACACGTTATTTCGTTGATTTTCATCGTTTCATGAATGTTTCGTGAAATAACCATGATTTAGCGAAGATATAGCTAAATTTTGAATTTTTCTTGAATATCTAATTACTTTCACTGCGAAACACGTTATTTCGTTGAATTTCATGGTTTCATGAATGTTTCGTGAATTAACCATAATTTGGCAAAGATTTAGCTTAATCTTGATGTTTTCATAGATATCAAGCTACTTGCTATTCGAAACACGTTATTGCGTTGAATTTCATCGTTTCATGAATGTTTCGTGAAATAACCAAGATTCAGCGAAGATTTAGCTTAATTTTGATGTTTTCATATACATGAAGCTACTTTCACTGCGAAACAGGTAATTTCGTTGAATTTCATCGTTTCATGTATGTTTCGTGAAATAACCACAATTTAGCGAAGATTTAGTTTAATTTTGATGTTTTCATGAATATCTAACTATTTTCACTGCGAAACACGTTATTTCGTTGAATTTCATCATTCATGAATATTTCGTGAAATAACCTCGATCTAGCGACGATATAGCTTAATTTTGATGTTTTCGTAGATATCAAGCTACTTTCACTGCGAAACACGTTATTTCGATGAATTTTTTATTTTATCGTTTCAAGAATGTTTCGTGAAATAACCACGATTTAACGAAGATTTAGCTTAATTTTGATGATTTCATGAATATCAAACTACTTTCACTGCGAAACACGTTTTTTCGTTGAATTTCATCATTCATGAATGTTTCGTGAAATAACCTCGATTTAGGGAAGATTTAGCTTAATTTTGATGTTTTCGTTGATATCAATCTACTTTCACTGCGTACACGTTATTTCGATGAATTTCATCGTTTCATGAATATTTCCTGAAATAACAACGAATTAGCGAAGATTTAGCTTAATTTTGATGTTTTCATTAATATCTACATACTTTCACTGCGAAACACGATATTTCGTTGAATTTCATCATTCATGAATGTTTCGTGAAATAACCAAGATTTAGCGAAGATTTAGCTTAATTTTGATGTTTTCATTGATATGAAGCTACTTTCACTGCGAAACAGGTTATTTCGTTGAATTACATCGTTTCATGAGTGTTTCGTGAAATAACCATGATTTAGCGAAGATTTAGCTTTATCTTGATATTTTCATAGATATGAAGCTACTTTCACTGCGAAACACATTACTTCGTTGAATTTCATCGTTTCATGAATGTTTCGTGAAATAACCATAATTTAGCAAAGATTTAGCTTAATCTTGATGTTTTCATTTATATCAAGCTACTTTTACTTCGAAACACGTTATTTCGTTGAATTACATCGTTTCATGAGTGTTTCGTGAAATAACAATGATTTAGCGAATGTTAAGCTTAATTATGATATTTTCATAGATATGAAGCTACTTTCACTGCGATACACGTTTTTTCGTTGAATTTCATCATTCATGAATGTTTCGTGAAATAACCACGATTTAGCGATGATTTAGCTTAATTATGATGTTTTCGTTGATATCAAGCTACTTTCACTGCGTAAAACGTTATTTCGATGAATTTCATCGTTTCATGAATATTTCGTGAAATAACCACGATTTAGCGAAGATTCAGCTTAATTATGATGTTTTCATTAATATCTACATACTTTCACTGCGAAACACGTTATTTCGTTGAATTTCATCATTCATGAATGTTTCGTGAAATAACCACGATTTAGAGAAGATTTAGCTTAATTTTGATGTTTTCGTAGACATCAAGCTACTTTCACAGCGTAACACGTTATTTCATTGAATTTCATCGTTTCATGAACGTTTCGTGTAATAACCACTATTTAGCGAAGATTTAGTTTAATTTTAATGTTTTCATGAATATCTAACTACTTTCACTGCGAAACACGTTATTTCGTTGAATTTCATCGTTTCATGAATGTTTCGTGAAATAACCATGATTTAGCGAAGATACGCTAAATTTTGAATTTTTCTTGAATATCTAACTACTTTCACTGCGAAACACGTTATTTCGTTGAATTTCATCGTTTCGTGATTGTTTCGTGAATTAACCATAATTTGGCAAAGATTTAGCTTAATCTTGATGTTTTCATAGATAACAAGCTACTTCCAATTCAAAACACGTTATTTCGTTGAATTTCATCGTTTCATGAATGTTTCGTGAAATAACCAAGATTTAGCGAAGATTTAGCTTAATTTTGATGTTTTCATAGACATGAAGCTACTTTCACTGCGAAACAGGTTATTTCGTTGAATTTCATCGTTTCATGAATGTTTCGTGAAATAACCATTATTTGGCAAAGATTTAGCTTAATCTTGATGTTTTCATAGATATCAAGCTACTTTCACTTCGAAACACGTTATTTCGTTGAATTTCATCGTTTCATGAATGTTTCGTGAAATAACCACGATGTAGCGAAGATTTATCTTAATTTTGATGTTTTCATGAATATCTAACTACTTTCACTGCGAAACACGTTATTTCGTTGATTTTCATCGTTTCATGAATGTTTCGTGAAATAACCATGATTTAGCGAAGATATAGCTAAATTTTGAATTTTTCTTGAATATCTAACTACTTTCACTGCGAAACACGTTATTTCGTTGAATTTCATCGTTTCGTGATTGTTTCGTGAATTAACCATAATTTGGCAAAGATATAGCTTAATCTTGATGTTTTCATAGATAACAAGCTACTTTCAATTCAAAACACGTTATTTCGTTGAATTTCATCGTTTCATGAACGTTTCGTGAAATAACCAAGATTTAGCGAAGATTTAGTTTAATTTTGATGTTTTCATGAATATCTACATACTTTCACTGCGAAACACGTTATTTCGTTGAATTTCATCATTCATGAATGTTTCGTGAAATAACCACGATTTAGAGAAGATTTAGCTTAATTTTGATGTTTTCGTAGACATCAAGCTACTTTCACAGCGTAACACGTTATTTCATTGAATTTCATCGTTTCATGAACGTTTCGTGTAATAACCACTATTTAGCGAAGATTTAGTTTAATTTTAATGTTTTCATGAATATCTAACTATTTTCACTGCGAAACACGTTATTTCGTTGAATTTCATCATTCATGAATATATCGTGAAATAACCTCGATCTAGCGACGATATAGCTTAATTTTGATGTTTTCGTAGATATCAAGCTACTTTCACTGCGAAACACGTTATTTCGATGAATTTCATCATTCATGAATGTTTCGTGTAATAACCACGATTTAGAGAAGATTTAGCTTAATTTTGATGTTTTCGTAGACATCAAGCTACTTTCACAGCGTAACACGTTATTTCATTGAATTTCATCGTTTCATGAATGTTTCGTGAAATAACCATGATTTAGCGAAAATATAGCTAAATTTTGAATTTTTCTTGAATATCTAATTACTTTCACTGTGAAACACGTTTTTTCGTTGAATTTCATCATTCATGAATGTTTCGTGAAATAACCACGATTTAGAGAAGATTTAGCTTAATTTTGATGTTTTCATAGATATCAAGCTACTTTCACAGCGGAACACGTTATTTCATTGACTTTCATCGTTTCATGAATGTTTCGTGAAATAACCATGATTTACCGAAGATTTAGGTAATTTTGATGTTTTCATAGATATGAAGCTACTTTCACTGCGAAACAGGTTATTTCGTTGAATTTCATCGTTTCATGAACTTTTCGTGTAATAACCACTATTTAGCGAAGATTTAGTTTAATTTTCATGTTTTCATGAATATCTAACTACTTTCACTGCGAAACACGTTATTTCGTTGAATTTCATCGTTTCATGAATGTTTCGTGATATAACCATAATTTTGCAAAGATTTAGCTTAATCTTGATGTTTTCATAGATATCAAGCTACTTTTACTTCGAAACACGTTATTTCGTTGAATTACATCGTTTCATGAGTGTTTCGTGAAATAAACATGATTTAGCGTAGATTTAGCTTAATTTTGATATTTACATAGATATGAAGCTACTTTCACTGCGTAACACGTTATTTCGTTGAATTTCATCGTTCATGAATGTTTCAGTGAAATAACCACACCCCAATGTAAAGATTTATCTTAATTTTGATGTTTACATGAATATCTAACTACTTTCACTGCGAAACACGTTATTTCGTTGATTTTCATCGTTTCATGAATGTTTCCGTGAATAAGCATTGATTGAGCGAATATGTAGCTAAATTTTGAATTCTTCTTGAATATCTAACTACTTTCACTGGAGCACGTTGTTTCGATAGATTTTCAACCGTCTTCATCATTGTTTCGTGAATTAACCATAATTTGGCAAAGATTTAGCTTAATCTTGATGTTTTCATAGATATCAAGCTACTTTCAATTCAAAACACGTTATTTCGTTGAATTTCATCGTTTCATGAATGTTTCGTGAAATAACCACGATGTAGCGAAGATTTATCTTAATTTTGATGTTTTCATGAATATCTAACTACTTTCACTGCGAAACACGTTATTTCGTTGATTTTCATCGTTTCATGAATGTTTCGTGAAATAACCATGATTTAGTGAAGATATAGCTAAATTTTGAATTTTTCTTGAATATCTAACTACTTTCACTGCGAAACACGTTATTTCGTTGAATTTCATCGTTTCGTGATTGTTTCGTGAATTAACCATAATTTGGCAAAGATTTAGCTTAATCTTGATGTTTTCATAGATAACAAGCTACTTTCAATTCAAAACACGTTATTTCGTTGAATTTCATCGTTTCATGAACGTTTCGTGAAATAACCAAGATTTAGCGAAGATTTAGTTTAATTTTGATGTTTTCATGAATATCTACATACTTTCACTGCGAAACACGTTATTTCGTTGAATTTCATCATTCATGAATGTTTCGTGAAATAACCACGATTTAGAGAAGATTTAGCTTAATTTTGATGTTTTCGTAGACATCAAGCTACTTTCACAGCGTAACACATTATTTCATTGAATTTCATCGTATCATGAATGTTTCGTGAAATAACCATAATTTTGCAAAGATTTAGCTTAATCTTGATGTTTTCATAGATATCAAGCTACTTTTACTTCGAAACACGTTATTTCGTTGAATTACATCGTTTCATGAGTGTTTCGTGAAATAAACATGATTTAGCGTAGATTTAGCTTAATTTTGATATTTACATAGATATGAAGCTACTTTCACTGCGTAACACGTTATTTCGTTGAATTTCATCGTTTCATGAATGTTTCGTGAAATAACCACGATGTAGCGAAGATTTATCTTAATTTTGATGTTTACATGAATATCTAACTACTTTCACTGCGAAACACGTTATTTCGTTGATTTTCATCGTTTCATGAATGTTTCGTGAAATAACCATGATTGAGCGAATATATAGCTAAATTTTGAATTTTTCTTGAATATCTAACTACTTTCACTGCGAAACACGTTATTTCGATGAATTTCATCGTTTCATCATTGTTTCGTGAATTAACCATAATTTGGCAAAGATTTAGCTTAATCTTGATGTTTTCATAGATATCAAGCTACTTTCAATTCAAAACACGTTATTTCGTTGAATTTCATCGTTTCATGAATGTTTCGTGAAATAACCACTATTTAGCTAAAATTTAGTTTAATTTTCATGTTTTCATGAATATCTAACTACTTTCACTGCGAAACACGATATTTCGTTGAATTTCATCGTTTCATGAATGTTTCGTGAAATAACCATAATTTTGCAAAGATTTAGCTTAATCTTGAGGTTTTCATAAATATCAAGCTACTTTTACTTCGAAACACGTTATTTCGTTGAATTACATCGTTTCATGAGCGTTTCGTGAAATAAACATGATTTAGCGAAGATTTTGCTTAAATTTGATATTTACATGGATATGAAGCTACTTTCACTGCGATACACGTTAATTCTTTAAATTTCATCGTTTCATGAATGTTTCGTGAATTAACCATAATTTGGCAAAGATTTAGCTTAATCTTGATGTTTTCATAGATATCAAGCTACTTGCAATTCGAAACACGTTATTGCGTTGAATTTCATCGTTTCATGAATGTTTCGTGAAATAACCAAGATTTAGCGAAGATTTAGCTTTATTTTGATGTTTTCATAGACATGAAGCTACTTTCACTGCGAAACAGGTTATTTCGTTGAATTTCATGTATGTTTCGTGAAATAACCACAATTTAGCGAAGATTTAGTTTAATTTTGATGTTTTCATGAATATCTAACTATTTTCACTGCGAAACACGTTATTTCGTTGAATTTCATCATTCATGAATATTTCGTGAAATAACCACGATCTAGCGACGATATAGCTTAATTTTGATGTTTTCGTAGATATCAAGCTACTTTCACTGCGAAACACGTTATTTCGATGAATTTTTTATTTTATCGTTTCAAGAATGTTTCGTGAAATAACCACGATTTAACGAAGATTTAGCTTAATTTTGATGATTTCATGAATATCAAACTACTTTCACTGCGAAACACGTTTTTTCGTTGAATTTCATCATTCATGAATGTTTCGTGAAATAACCTCGATTTAGGGAAGATTTAGCATAATTTTGATGTTTTCGTTGATATCAATCTACTTTCACTGCGTACACGTTATTTCGATGAATTTCATCGTTTCATGAATATTTCCTGAAATAACAACGAATTAGCGAAGATTTAGCTTAATTTTGATGTTTTCATTAATATCTATATACTTTCACTGCGAAACACGATATTTCGTTGAATTTCATCATTCATGAATGTTTCGTGAAATAACCAAGATTTAGCGAAGATTTAGCTTAATTTTGATGTTTTCATTGATATGAAGCTACTTTCACTGCGAAACAGGTTATTTCGTTGAATTACATCGTTTCATGAGTGTTTCGTGAAATAACCATGATTTAGCGAAGATTTAGCTTTATCTTGATATTTTCATAGATATGAAGCTACTTTCACTGCGAAACACATTATTTCGTTGAATTTCATCGTTTCATGAATGTTTCGTGAAATAACCATAATTTAGCAAAGATTTAGCTTAATCTTGATGTTTTCATTTATATCTAGCTACTTTTACTTCGAAACACGTTATTTCGTTGAATTACATCGTTTCATGAGTGTTTCGTGAAATAACAATGATTTAGCGAATGTTAAGCTTAATTATGATATTTTCATAGATATGAAGTTACTTTCACTGCGAAACACGTTTTTTCGTTGAATTTCATCATTCATGAATGTTTCGTGAAATAACCACGATTTAGCGATGATTTAGCTTAATTATGATGTTTTCGTTGATATCAAGCTACTTTCACTGCGTAACACGTTATTTCGATGAATTTCATCGTTTCATGAATATTTCGTGAAATAACCACGATTTAGCGAAGATTCAGCTTAATTATGATGTTTTCATTAATATCTACATACTTTCACTGCGAAACACGTTATTTCGTTGAATTTCATCATTCATGAATGTTTCGTGAAATAACCACGATTTAGAGAAGATTTAGCTTAATTTTGATGTTTTGATAGATATCAAGGTACTTTCAATGCGAAACACGTTATTTCGTTTGAATTTCATAGTTTCATAAATGTTTCGTGAAATAACCAAGATTTAGCGAAGATTTAGCTTAATTTTGATGTTTTCTTGAATATCTAACTACTTTCACTGCGAAACACGTTATTTCGTTGAATTTCATCGTTTCATGAATGTTTCGTGAAATAACCATAATTTAGCAAAGATTTAGCTTAATCTTGATGTTTTTATAGATATCGAGCTACTTTCACTGCGAAATACGTTATTTCGTTGAATTTCATCGTTTCATGGATGTTTCGTGAAATAACCACGATTTAGCGAAGATTTAGCCTAATTTTGATGATTTCATGAATATCTAACAACTTTCACTGCGAAACACGTTATTTCGTTGAATGTCATCGTTTCATGAATGTTTCGTGAAATAACCACGATTTAGCGAAGATTTAGCTTAATTTTGATGTTTTCATGAATATCTGACAACTTGCACTGCGAAACACGTTATTTCGTTGAACTTTTTCATTCAGAATATTTCGTGAAATAACCACGATTTAGCGAAGTTATAGATTAATTTTGATGTTTTCGTAGATATCAAGCTACTTTCACTGCGAAACACGTTATTTCGATGAATTTCGTCGTTTCGTGAATGTTTCGTGAAATAACCACGATTTAGCGAAGATTTAGTTTAATTTTGACGTTTTCTTGAATATCTACCTACTTTCTCTGCAAAATACGTTATTTCGTTGAACTTCATTGTTTCATGAAGGTTTCTTGAAATAACCACGATTTAGCGAAGATTTAGCTTTATTTTGATGTTTTCATGAATATCTAACTACTTTCACTGCAAAATACGTTATTTCGTTGAATTTCATCATTAATGAATGTTTCGTGAAATAACCACGATTTAGCGAAGATATAGCTTAATTTTGATGTTTTCGTAGACATCAAGCTACTTTCACAGCGTAACACGTTATTTCATTGAATTTCATCGTTTCATGAACGTTTCGTGTAATAACCACTATTTAGCGAAGATTTAGCTTAATTTTGATGTTTTCATGAATATCTAACTACTTTCACTGCGAAACACGTTATTTCGTTGATTTTCATCGTTTCATGAATGTTTCGTGAAATAACCATGATTTACCGAAGATTTAGCTTAATTTTGATGTTTTCATAGATATGAAGCTACTTTCTTTCGAAACACGTTATTTCGTTGAATTTCATCGTTTCATGAATGTTTCGTGAAATAACCATGATTTAGCGAAGATTTATCTTAATTTTGATGTTTTCATGAATATCTAACTACTTTCACTGCGAAACACGTTATTTCGTTGAATTTCATCGTTTCATGAATGTTTCGTGAAATAACCATGATTTAGCGAAGATATACATAATTTTAATGTTTTCATATATTTCAAGCTACTTTCACTGCGAAACACGTTATTTCGATGAATTTCATCGTTTCATGAATGTTTCGCTGTTTAACTATAATCGTAAATATCCAATTATCTTGATGTTTTCAGTAGATAATAGGCTATACTTTCAATTAACACACGTTATTTCGTCGAATTTCATTGTTTCATGAATGTTTTGTGAAATAACTAAGACTCAGTGAGCACTCAGCTTAATTTTGACTGTTTTCATAGACTCGGAAAAGTGACTTTCACTGCGGAAACAGGCCACTTCGTAGAATTTCATCGTTTCATGAATGTTTTGTGAAATAACTTATGTTTGGAAAGATTTAGCTTAATCTTGATGTTTTCATAGATATCAAGCTACTTTTACTTCGAAACACGTTATTTCGTTGAATTTCATCGTTTCATGAATGTTTCGTGAAATAACCACGATGTAGCGAAGATTTATCTTAATTTTGATGTTTTCATGAATATCTAACTACTTTCACTGCGAAACACGTTATTTCGTTGATTTTCATCGTTTCATGAATGTTTCGTGAAATAACCATGATTTAGCGAAGACATAGCTAAATTTTGAATTTTTCTTGAATATCTAACTACTTTCACTGCGAAACACGTTATTTCGTTGCATTTCATCGTTTCGTGATTGTTTCGTGAATTAACCATAATTTGGCAAAGATTTAGCTTAATCTTGATGTTTTCATAGATAACAAGCTACTTTCAATTCAACACACGTTATTTCGTTGAATTTCATCGTTTCATGAATGTTTCGTGAAATAACCAAGATTTAGCGAAGATTTAGCTTAATTTTGATGTTTTCATAGACCTGAAGCTACTTTCACTGCGAAACAGGTTATTTCGTAGAATTTCATCGTTTCATGAATGTTTCGTGAAATAACCATAATTTGGCAAAAATTTAGCTTAATTTTGACGTTTTCGTATATATCAGCTTAACTTTTGCGTATTTACACGTTATTTCATTGAATTTCATCGTTTCATGAACGTTTTCGTGTAACCATTATTTAGCGAAGATCTAGTTTGCTAATTTTAACGTCTTCACGAATATCTAACTACTTTCACTGAAACATGTTATTTTTGTTGAATTTCATCGTTTCATGAATGTTTCGTGAAATAATTGCATACTTTTGTAAGATTCATTAATCTTGATGTTTTTATAGATATCAAGCTACTTTTACTTCGAAATACGTTATTTCGTTGAATTTCATCGTTTCATGAACGTTTCGCGACAACCATGATGTAGTGAAGATTTATCTTAATTTTGACGTTTTCATGAATATCTAACTACTTTCATGGCCAAATACGCTACTTTGCTCATTTTCATCGTTTCATGAACGTTTGTGGAAGAGAACCATGATCTAGGAGAAGACACAGCTTAACTTTGACTTTTCTCGACAACCCAACTATTTTCATGCGCAACACGTTACTCTTGCTCCACCTTCACCGTTTCGTGATTGTTTTGAATTAACTCGTACAATTGGCAAAATACCCAGCTCATCTTGAACGTTTTTACAGATAACAAGCTACTTTCAATTCAAACACGTCATTCGACCATTTTCCACTGTTTCATGAATGTTTCGTGAAATAACCATGATTTAGCGAAAATATAGCTAAATTTTGAATTTTTCTTGAATATCTAATTACTTTCACTGTGAAACACGTTTTTTCGTTGAATTTCATCATTCATGAATGTTTCGTGAAATAACCACGATTTAGAGAAGATTTAGCTTAATTTTGATGTTTTCGTAGACATCAAGCTACTTTCACAGCGTAACACGTTATTTCATTGAATTTCATCGTTTCATGAATGTTTCGTGAAATAACCAAGATTTAGCGAAGATTTAGCTTAATTTTGATGTTTTCATAGATATGAAGCTACTTTCACTGCGAAACAGGTTATTTCGTTGAATTTCATCGTTTCATGAACTTTTCGTGTAATAACCACTATTTAGCGAAGATTTAGTTTAATTTTCATGTTTTCATGAATATCTAACTACTTTCACTGCGAAACACGTTATTTCGTTGAATTTCATCGTTTCATGAATGTTTCGTGAGATAACCATAATTTTGCAAAGATTTAGCTTAATCTTGATGTTTTCATAGATATCAAGCTACTTTTACTTCGAAACACGTTATTTCGTTGAATTACATCGTTTCATGAGTGTTTCGTGAAATAAACATGATTTAGCGTAGATTTAGCTTAATTTTGATATTTACATAGATATGAAGCTACTTTCACTGCGTAACACGTTATTTCGTTGAATTTCATCGTTTCATGAATGTTTCGTGAAATAACCACGATGTAGCGAAGATTTATCTTAATTTTGATGTTTTCATGAATATCTAACTACTTTCACTGCGAAACACGTTATTTCGTTGATTTTCATCGTTTCATGAATGTTTCGTGAAATAACCATGATTTAGAGAAGATATAGCTAAATTTTGATGTTTTCTTGAATATCTAACTACTTTCACTGCGAAACACGTTATTTCGTTGAATTTCATCGTTTCGTGATTGTTTCGTGAATTAACCATAATTTGGCAAAGATTTAGCTTAATCTTGATGTTTTCATAGATAACAAGCTACTTTCAATTCAAAACACGTTATTTCGTTGAATTTCATCGTTTCATGAATGTTTCGTGAAATAACCACTATTTAGATAAAATTTAGTTTAATTTTCATGTTTTCATGAATATCTAACTACTTTCACTGCGAAACACGTTATTTCGTTGAATTTCATCGTTTCATGAATGTTTCGTGAAATAACCATAATTTTGCAAAGATTTAGCTTAATCTTGAGGTTTTCATAAATATCAAGCTACTTTTACTTCGAAACACGTTATTTCGTTGAATTACATCGTTTCATGAGCGTTTCGTGAAATAAACATGATTTAGCGAAGATTTTGCTTAAATTTGATATTTACATGGATATGATGCTACTTTCACTGCGATACACGTTATTTCTTTAAATTTCATCGTTTCATGAATGTTTCGTGAATTAACCATAATTTGGCAAAGATTTAGCTTAATCTTGATGTTTTCATAGATAACAAGCTACTTTCAATTCAAAACACGTTATTTCGTTGAATTTCATCGTTTCATGAATGTTTCGTGAAATAACCAAGATTTAGCGAAGATTTAGTTTAATTTTGATGTTTTCATGAATATCTACATACTTTCACTGCGAAACACGTTATTTCGTTGAATTTCATCATTCATGAATGTTTCGTGAAATAACCACGATTTAGAGAAGATTTAGCTTAATTTTGATGTTTTCGTAGACATCAAGCTACTTTCACAGCGTAACACGTTATTTCATTGAATTTCATCGTTTCATGAACGTTTCGTGTAATAACCACTATTTAGCGAAGATTTAGTTTAATTTTAATGTTTTCATGAATATCTAACTACTTTCACTGCGAAACACGTTATTTCGTTGAATTTCATCGTTTCATGAATGTTTCGTGAAATAACCATAATTTTGCAAAGATTTAGCTTAATCTTGATGTTTTCATAGATATCAAGCTACTTTTACTTCGAAACACGTTATTTCGTTGAATTTCATCGTTTCATGAATGTTTCGTGAAATAACCACGATGTAGCGAAGATTTATCTTAATTTTGATGTTTTCATGAATATCTAACTACTTTCACTGCGAAACACGTTATTTCGTTGATTTTCATCGTTTCATGAATGTTTCGTGAAATAACCATGATTTAGCGAAGATATAGCTAAATTTTGAATTTTTCTTGAATATCTAACTACTTTCACTGCGAAACACGTTATTTCGTTGAATTTCATCGTTTCGTGATTGTTTCGTGAATTAACCATAATTTGGCAAAGATTTAGCTTAATCTTGATGTTTTCATAGATAACAAGCTACTTTCAATTCAAAACACGTTATTTCGTTGAATTTCATCGTTTCATGAATGTTTCGTGAAATAACCACTATTTAGATAAAATTTAGTTTAATTTTCATGTTTTCATGAATATCTAACTACTTTCACTGCGAAACACGTTATTTCGTTGAATTTCATCGTTTCATGAATGTTTCGTGAAATAACCATAATTTTGCAAAGATTTAGCTTAATCTTGAGGTTTTCATAAATATCAAGCTACTTTTACTTCGAAACACGTTATTTCGTTGAATTACATCGTTTCATGAGCGTTTCGTGAAATAAACATGATTTAGCGAAGATTTTGCTTAAATTTGATATTTACATGGATATGATGCTACTTTCACTGCGATACACGTTATTTCTTTAAATTTCATCGTTTCATGAATGTTTCGTGAATTAACCATAATTTGGCAAAGATTTAGCTTAATCTTGATGTTTTCATAGATATCAAGCTACTTTCAATTCGAAACACGTTATTGCGTTGAATTTCATCGTTTCATGAATGTTTCGTGAAATAACCATTATTTGGCAAAAATTTAGCTTAATCTTGATGTTTTCATAGATATCAAGCTACTTTCACTTCGAAACACGTTATTTCGCTGAATTTCATCGTTTCATGAATGTTTCGTGAAATAACCACGATTTGGCGTAGATTTATTTTAATTTTGATGTTTTCATGAATATCTAACTACTTTCACTGTGAAACACGTTTTTTCGTTGAATTTCATCATTCATGAATGTTTCGTCAAATATCCACGATTTAGCGAATATATAGCTTAATTTTGAAGTTTTCGTAGATATCAAGCTACTTTCACTGCGAAACACGTTGTTTCGATGAATTACATCGTTTCATGTATGTTTCGTGAAATAACCACGATTTAGCGAAGATTTAGCTTAATTTTGATGTTTTCATGGATATCTAACTACTTTCACTGCGAAACACGTTATTTCGTTGAATTTCATCATTCATGAATGTTTCGTGAAATAACCACGATTTAGAGAAGATTTAGCTTAATTTTGGTGTTTTCGTAGACATAAAGCTACTTTCACAGCGTAACACGTTATTTCATTGAATTTCATCGTTTCATGAATGTTTCGTGAAATAACCAAGATTTAGCCAAGATTTAGCTTAATTTTGATGTTTTCATAGATATGAAGCTACTTTCACTGCGAAACAGGTTATTTCGTTGAATTTCATCGTTTCATGAACGTTTCGTGTAATAACCACTATTTAGCGAAGATTTAGTTTAATTTTAATGTTTTCATGAATATCTAACTACTTTCACTGCGAAACACGTTATTTCGTTGAATTTCATCGTTTCATGAATGTTTCGTGAAATAACCATAATTTTGCAAAGATTTAGCTTAATCTTGATGTTTTCATAGATATCAAGCTACTTTTACTTCGAAACACGTTATTTCGTTGAATTACATCGTTTCATGAGTGTTTCGTGAAATAAACATGATTTAGCGAAGATTTGGCTTAATATGATATTTACATAGATATGAAGCTAGTTTCACTGCGTAACACGTTATTTCGTTGAATTTCATCGTTTCATGAATGTTTCGTGAAATAACCACGATTTAGCAAAGATTTACCTTAATTTTGATGTTTTCATGAATATCTAACTACTTTCACTGCGAAACACGTTATTTCGTTGAATTTCATCGTTTCATGAATGTTTCGTGAAATAACCATGATTTAGCGAAGATTTAGCTTAATTTTGATGTTTTCATAGATATCAAGCTACTTTCACTGCGAAACACGTTATTTCGTCTATTTCATCGTTTCATGAATGTTTCGTGAAGTAACCACGATTTAGCGAAGATTTAGCTTAATTTTGATGTTTTCATGAATATCTAACTACTTTCACTGCGAAACACGTTATTTCGTTGAATTTCATCGTTTCATGAATGTTTCGTGAAATAACCACGATTTAGCGAAGATTTATCTTAATTTTGATGTTTTCTTGAATATCTAACTACTTTCACTGCGAAACACGTTATTTCGTTGAATTTCATCGTTTCATGAATATTTGTGAAATAACCACAATTTAGCTAAGATTAGCTTAATCTTGATGTTTTCATAGATATCAAGCTACTTTCACAGCGAAACACGTTATTTCGATGAATTTCATCGTTTCATGAATGTTTCGTGAAATAACCATGATTTAGTGAAGATTTAGGCTAATTCTGATGTTTTCATGAATATCTAACTACTCTCACTGCGAAACACGTTATTTCGTTGAATATCATCATTCATGAATGTTTCGTGAAATAACCACGATTTAGAGACGATTTAGCTTAATTTTGATGTTTTCTTTAATATCTAACTACTTTCACTGCGAAACACGTTATTTCGTTGAATTTCATCGTTTCATGAATGTTTCGTGAAATAACCATAATTTAGCTAAGATTTAGCTTAATCTTGATGTTTTCATAGATATCAAGCTACTTTCACAGCGAAACACGTTATTTCGTTGAATTTCATTGTTTCATGAATGTTTCGTGAAATAACCATGATTTAGCGAAGATATAGCTTAATTTTGATGTTTTCTTGAATATCTAATTTCTTTCACTGCGAAACACGTTATTTCGTTGAATTACATCGTTTCATGAATGTTTGGTCTAATAACCATAATTTGGCAAAGATTTAGCTTAATCTTGATGATTTCATATATATCAAGCTTCTTTCACTTCCAAACACGTTAGTTCGTTGAATTTCATCGTTTCATGAATGTTTCGTGAAATAACCAATATTTAGCGAAGATTTAGCTTAATTTTGATGTTTTCATAGATATGAAGATACTTTCACTGCGAAACAGGTTGTTTCGTTGAATTTCATCGTTTCATGAATGTTTGGTGAAATAACCATAATTTGGCAAAAATTTACTTAATCTTGCTGTTTTCATAGATATCAAGCTACTTTCACTTCGAAACACGTTATTACGTTTAATTTCATCGTTTCATGAATGTTTCGTGAAATAACCACGATTTGGCGAAGATTTAGTTTAATTTTGATTTTTTCATGGATATCTAACTACTTTCACTGCGAAACACGTTATTCCGTTGAATTTCATCATTCATGAATGTTTCGTGAAATAACCACCATTTAGCGAAGATATAGCTTAATTTTGATGTTTTCGTAGATATTAAGCTACTTTCACTGCGAAACACGTTATTTCGATCTATTACATCGTTTCGTGAAATAACCACGATTTAGCGAAGATTTAGCTTAATTTTGATGTTTTCATGAATATCTAACTACTTTCACTGCGAAACACGTTATTTCGATGTATTCCATCGTTTCATGAATGTTACGTGAAATAACCACGATTTAGCGAAGATTTAGCCTAATTTTGATGTTTTCATGTATATCTAACTACTTTCACTGCGAAACACGTTATATCGTTGAATTTCATCATTCATGAATGTTTCGTGAAATAACCAAGATTTAGCGAAGATTTAGCTTAATTTTGATGTTTTCGTAGATATCAAGCTACTTTCACTGCGTAACACGTTATTTCGTTGAATTTCATCGTTTCATGAATGTTTCGTGAAATTACCACGATTTAGCGAAGATTTATCTTAATTTTGATGTTTTCATGAATATCTAACTACTTTCACTGCGAAACACGTTATTTCGTTGAATTTCATCATTCATGAATGTTTCGTGAAATAACCACGATTTAGCGAAGATTTATCTTAATTTTGATGTTTTCTTGAATATCTAACTACTTTCACTGCGAAACACGTTATTTCGTTGAATTTCATCGTTTCATGAATGTTTCGTGAAATAACCACAATTTAGCTAAGATTAAGCTTAATCTTGATGTTTTCATAGATATCAAGCTACTTTCACAGCGAAACACGTTATTTCGATGAATTTCATCGTTTCATGAATGTTTCGTGAAATAGCCATGATTTAGTGAAGATTTAGGCTAATTCTGAAGTTTTCATGAATATCTAACTACTCTCACTGCGAAACACGTTATTTCGTTGAATATCATCATTCATGAATGTTTCGTGAAATAACCACGATTTAGAGACGATTTAGCTTAATTTTGATGTTTTCATATATATCAAGCTGCTTTCACTTCGAAACACGTTATTTCGTTGAATTTCATCGTTTCATGAATGTTTCGTGAAATAACAAAGATTTAGCGAAGATTTACCTTAATTTTGATGTTTTCATAGATATGAAGATACTTTCACTGCGAAACAGGTTGTTTCGTTGAATTTCATCGTTTCATGAATGTTTCGTGAAATAACCATAATTTGGCAAAAATTTAGCTTAATCTTGATGTTTTCATAGATATCAAGCTACTTTCACTTCGAAACACGTTATTTCGTTGAATTTCATCGTTTCATGAATGTTTCGTGAAATAACCACGATTTGGCGAAGATTTAGTTTAATTTTGATGTTTTCATGAATATCTAACTACTTTCACTGCGAAACACGTTATTCCGTTGAATTTCATCATTCATGAATGTTTCGTGAAATAACCACCATTTAGCGAAGATATAGCTTAATTTTGATGTTTTCGTAGATATTAAGCTACTTTCACTGCGAAACACGTTATTTCGATCTATTACATCGTTTCATGTATGTTTCGTGAAATAACCACGATTTAGCGAAGATTTAGCTTAATTTTGATGTTTTCATGAATATCTAACTACTTTCACTGCGAAACACGTTATTTCGATGTATTTCATCGTTTCATGAATGTTACGTGAAATAACCACGATTTAGCGAAGATTTAGCCTAATTTTGATGTTTTCATGTATATCTAACTACTTTCACTGCGAAACACGTTATATCGTTGAATATCATCATTAATGAATGTTTCGTGAAATAACCACGATTTAGCGAAGATTTAGCTTAATTTCGATGTTTTCTTGAATATCTAACTACTTTCACTGCGAAACACGTTATTTCGTTGAATTTCATCGTTTCATGAATGTTTCGTGAAATAACTATAATTTAGATAAGATTTAGCTTAATCTTTATGTTTTCATAGATATAAAGCTACTTTCACTGCGTAACACGTAATTTCGTTGAATTTCATCATTCATGAATGTTTCGTGAAATAACCAAGATTTAGCGAAGATTTAGCTTAATTTTGATGTTTCATAGATATGAATCTACTTTCACTGCGTAACACGTTATTTCGTAGAATTTCATTGTTACATGAATGTTTCGTGAAATAACCAAGATTTAGCGAAGATTTTGCTTAATCTTGATGTTTCACAGATATGACGCTACTTTCACTGCGTAACACGTTATTTCGTTGAATTTCATCGTTTCATGAATGTTTCGTGAAATAACAACGATTTAGCGAAGAATTATCTTAATTTTGATGTTTTCTTGAATATCTAACTACTTTCACTGCGAAACACGTTATTTCGTTGAATTTCATCGTTTCATGAATGTTTCGTGAAATAACCACAATTTAGCTAAGATTAAGCTTAATCTTGATGTTTTCATAGATATCAAGCTACTTTCACAGCGAAACACGTTATTTCGATGAATTTCATCGTTTCATGAATGTTTCGTGAAATAGCCATGATTTAGTGAAGATTTAGGCTAATTCTGAAGTTTTCATGAATATCTAACTACTCTCACTGCGAAACACGTTATTTCGTTGAATATCATCATTCATGAATGTTTCGTGAAATAACCACGATTTAGAGACGATTTAGCTTAATTTTGATGTTTTCATATATAACAAGCTGCTTTCACTTCGAAACACGTTATTTCGTTGAATTTCATCGTTTCATGAATGTTTCGTAAAATAACAAAGATTTAGCGAAGATTTACCTTAATTTTGATGTTTTCATAGATATGAAGATACTTTCACTGCGAAACAGGTTGTTTCGTTGAATTTCATCGTTTCATGAATGTTTGGTGAAATAACCATAATTTGGCAAAAATTTACTTAATCTTGCTGTTTTCATAGATATCAAGCTACTTTCACTTCGAAACACGTTATTACGTTTAATTTCATCGTTTCATGAATGTTTCGTGAAATAACCACGATTTGGCGAAGATTTAGTTTAATTTTGATTTTTTCATGGATATCTAACTACTTTCACTGCGAAACACGTTATATCGTTGAATTTCATCATTCATGAATGTTTCGTGAAATAACCACGATTTAGCGAAGATTTAGCTTAATTTCGATGTTTTCTTGAATATCTAACTACTTTCACTGCGAAACACGTTATTTCGTTGAATTTCATCGTTTCATGAATGTTTCGTGAAATAACAATAATTTAGATAAGATTTAGCTTAATCTTGATGTTTTCATAGATATAAAGCTACTTTCACTGCGTAACACGTAATTTCGTTGAATTTCATCATTCATGAATGTTTCGTGAAATAACCAAGATTTAGCGAAGATTTAGCTTAATTTTCATGTTTTCATGAATATCTAACTACTTTCACTGCGAAACACGTTATTTCGTAGAATGTCATTGTTTCATGAATGTTTCGTGAAATAACCAAGATTTAGCGAAGATTTTGCTTAATCTTGATGTTTCATAGATATGAAGCTACTTTCACTGCGTAACACGTTATTTCGTTGAATTTCATCGTTTCATGAATGTTTCGTGAAATAACCATGATTTAGCGAAGATTTAGCTAATCTTGATGTTTTCGTAGGTATCAAGCTACTTTCATTTCGAAACACGATAATTCGTTGAATTTCATCGTTTCATGAGTGTTTCGTGAAATAACCACGATTTGGCGAAGATTTAGCCTAATTTTGATGTTTTCATGTATATCTAACTACTTTCACTGCGAAACACGTTATTTCGTTGAATTTCATCGTTTCATGAATGTTTCGTGAAATAACTATAATTTAGATAAGATTTAGCTTAATCTTGATGTTTTCATAGATATCAAGCTACTTTCACTGCGAAAAACGTTATTTCGCTGAATTTCATCGTTTCATGAATGTTTCGTGAAATAACCAAGATTTAGCGAAGATTTAGCTTAATTTTGATGTTTCATAGATATGAAGCTACTTTCACTGCGTAACACGTTATTTCGTTGAATTACATCGTTTCATGAGTGTTTCGTGAAATAAACATGATTTAGCGATGATTTAGCTTAATTTTGATATTTACATAGATATGAAGTAACTTTCACTGCGAAACACGTTATTTCGTTAAATTTCATCGTTTCATGAATGTTTCGTGAAATAACCAAGATTTAGCGAAGATTTACCTTAATCTTGATGTTTCATAGATATGAAGCTACTTTCACTGCGTAACACGTTATTTCGTCGAATTTCATCGTTTCATGAATGTTTCGTGAAATAACCACGATTTAGCGAAGATTTATCTTAATTTTGATGTTTTCATGAATATCTAACTACTTTCACTGCGAAACACGTTATTTCGTTGATTTTCATCGTTTCATGAATGTTTCGTGAAATAACCATGATTTAGCGAAGATATAGCTAAATTTTGATGTTTTCTTGATTATCTAACTACTTTCACTGCGAAACACGTAATTTCGTTGAATTTCATCGTTTCATGAATGTTTCGGGAATTAACCATAATTTGGCAAAGATTTAGCTTAATCTTGATGTTTTCATAGATATCAAGCTACTTTCAATTCGAAACACGTTATTTCGTTGAATTTCATCGTTTCATGAATGTTTCGTGAAATAACCAAGATTTAGCGAAGATTTAGCTTAATTTTGAAGTTTTCATAGACATGAAGCTACTTTCACTGCGAAACAGGTCATTTCGTTATATTTCATCGTTTCATGAATGTTTCGTGAAATAACCACGATTTAGCTGAGATTTAGTTTAATTTTGATGTTTTCATGAATATCTAACTACTTTCACTGCGAAACACGTTATTTCGTTGAATTTCATCATTCATGAATATTTCGTGAAATAACCACGATCTAGCGACGATATAGCTTAATTTTGATGTTTTCGTAGATATCAAGCTACTTTCACTGCGAAACACGTTATTTCGATGAATTTTTATCGTTTCAAGAATGTTTCGCGAAATAACCACGATTTAGCGAAGATTTAGCTTAATTTTGATGTTTTCATAGACATGAAGCTACTTTCACTGCGAAACAGGTTATTTCGTTGAATTTCATCGTTTCATGAATGTTTCGTGAAATAACCATGATTTAGCGAAGATATAGCTTAATTTTGATGTTTTCTTGAATATCTAACTACTTTCACTGCGAAACACGTTATTTCGTTGAATTACACCGTTTCATGAATGTTTTATGTAATAACCATAATTTGGCAAAGATTTAGCTTAATCTTGATGTTTTCATAGGTATCAAGCTACTTTCATTTCGAAACACGTTATTTCGTTGAATTTCATCGTTTCATGAGTGTTTCGTGAAATAACCACGATTTGGCGAAGATTTAGTTTAATTTTGATGTTTTCATGAATATCTAACTACTTTCGCAGCGAAACACGTTATTTCGTTGAATTTCATCATTCATGAATGTTTCGTCAAATATCCACGATTTAGGGAAGATATAGCTTAATTTTGAAGTTTTCGTAGATATCAAGCTACTTTCACTGCGAAACACGTTATTTCGATGAATTACATCGTTTCATGTATGTTTCGTGAAATAACCACGATTTAGCAAAGATTTAGCTTAATTTTGATGTTTTCATGGATACCACACTACTTTCACTGCGAAACACGTTATTACGTTGAATTCCATGATTAATGAATGTTTCGTGAAATAACCACGATTTAGCGAAGATTTAGCTTAATTTTGGTGTTTTTTTGAATATCTAACTACTTTCACTGCGAAACACGTTATTTCGTTGAATTTCATTGTTTCATGAATGTTTCGTGTAATAAACATGATTTATCGAAGATTTAGCTTAATTTTGATATTTACATAGATATGAAGCTTCTTTCACTGCGAAACACGTTATTTCGTTAAATTTCATCGTTTCATGAATGTTTCGTGAAATAACCAAGATTTAGCGAAGATTTAGCTTAATTTTGATGTTTCATAGATATGAAGCTACCTTCACTGCGTAACAAGTTATTTCGTTGAATTTCATCGTTTCATGAATGTTTCGTGAAATAACCACGATTTAGCGAAGATTTATATTAATTTTGATGGTTTCATGAATATCTAACTACTTTCACTACGAAACACGTTATTTCGTTGATTTTCATCGTTTCATGAATGTTTCGTGAAATAACGGTGATTCAGCGAAGATTTAGCTTAATTTTGATGTTTTCATAGATATGAAGCTACTTTTACTGCGAAACACGTCATTTCGTTTAATTTCATCGTTTCATGAATGTTTCGTGAAATAACCAAGATTTAGCGAAGATTTAGCTTAATCTTGATGTTTCATAGATATGAAGCTACTTTCACTGCGAAACACGTTATTTCGTTGAATTTCATCGTTTCATGAATGTTTCGTGAAATAACCACGATATAGCGAAGATTTAGTTTAATTTTGATGATTTCATGAATATCTAACTACTCTCATTGCGAAACACGTTATTTCGTTGAATTTCATCATTCATGAATGTTTCGTAAAATAATCACGATTTAGCGAAGATTTAGCTTAATTTTGATGTTTTCTTGAATATCTGCCTACTTTCACTGCGAAACACGTTATTTCGTTGAATTTCACCGTTTCATGATTGTTTAGTGAAATAACCACGATTTAGCGAGGATTTAGTTTAATTTTGATGTTTTCATGAATATCTAACTTCTTTCACTGCGAAACACGTTGTTTCGTTAAATTTCATCGTTTCATGAATGTTTCGTGAAATAACCATGATTTAGAGAAGATTTATCTTAATTTTCATGTTTTCAGAGATATGAAGCTACTTTAACTGCGAAACAGGTTATTTCGTTGAATTTCATCGTTTCATGAATGTTTCGTGAAATAACCACGATTTAGCTAAGATTTAACCTAATTTTGATGTTTTCATGAATATCTAACTACTTTCACTGCGAAACACGTTATTTCGTTGAATTTCATCTTTTCATGAATGTTTCGTGAAATAACGATGATATAACGAAGATTAGGCTTAATTTTGATGTTTTCATAGATATCAAGCTACTTTTACAGCGAAGTACGTTATTTCATTGAATTCCATCGTTTCATGAATGTTTCGAGAAATAACCATGATTTACCGAAGATTTACCTAATTTTGATGTTTTCATAGATATCAAGCTACTTTCACTTCGAAACACGTTATTTCGTTGAATTTCACCGTTTCATGAATGTTCCGTGAAATATCCATGATTTAGCGAAGATTTAGCTTAATTTAATGTTTACATGGATATGAAGCTACTTTCACTGCGAAACACGTAATTTCGTTGAATTTCATCGTTTCATGAATGTTTCGTGAAATAACCAAGATTTAGCGAAGATTTAGTTTAATTTTGATGATTTCATGAATATCTAACTTCTTTCACTGCGAAACACGTTGTTTCGTTGAATTTCATCGTTTCATGAATGTTTCGTGCAATAACCATAATTTAACAAAGATTTAGCTTAATCTTGATGTTTTCATAGATAACAAGCTACTTTCACTTCGAAACACGTTACTTCGTTGAATTTCACCGTTTCATGAGTGTTCCGTGAAATAACCATGATTTAGCGAAGATTTAGCTTAATTTAATGTTTTCATGGAAATGAAGCTACTTTCACTGCGAAACACGTTATTTCGGTAAATATCATCGTTTCATGAATGTTTCGTGAAGTAACCATGATTTACCGAAGATTTAGCTTAATTTTGATGTTTTCAGATATATGAAGCTACTTTAACTGCGAAACAGGTTATTTCGTTGAATTTCATCGTTTCATGAATGTTTCGTGAAATAACCACTATTTAGCGAAGATTTAGTATAATTTTGATGTTTTCATGAATATATGACTACTTTCCCTGCGAAACAAGTTATTTCGTTGACTTTCATCGTCTCATGAATGTTTCGTAAATAACCATAATTTGTCAAAGATTTAGCTTAATCTTGATGTTTTCATAGACATCAGGCTACTTTCATTTCGAAACACGTTATTTCGTTGAATTTCATCTTTTCATGAATATTTCGTGTAATAACCAAGATTTAGCGAAGATTTAGCTCAATTTTGATGTTTTCATAGATATGAAGTTACTTTCACTGCGAAAAAGGTTATTTCGTTGAATTTCATCGTCTCATGAATGTTTCGTGAAATAAACACGATTTAGCGAAGATTTAGTTTAATTTTGATGATTTAATGAATATCTAACTACTCTCATTGCGAAACACGTTAATACATTGAAATTCATCATTCATGAATGTTTCGTGAACTAACCACGATTTAGCGAAGATTTAGCTTAATGTAGATGATTTCGTGAATATCTAACTACTTTCACTGCGAAACACGTTATTTCGTTTAATTTCATCGTTTCATGAATGTTTCGTGAAATAACCATAATTTGGCAAAGATTTAGCTTAATCTTGATGTTTTCATAGATATGAAGCTACTTTCACTTCGAAACACGTTATTTCGTTGAATTTCACCGTTTCATGAATGTTCCGTGAAATAACCATGATTTAGCGAAGATTTAGCTTAATTTAATGTTTTCATGGATATGAAGCTACTTTCACTGCGAAACACGTTATTTCGTTAAATTTCATCGTTTCATGAATGTTCCGTGAAATAACCATAATTTAGCAGAAATTTAGCTAAATCTTGATGTTTTCACAGATATCAAGCTACTTTTACTTCGAAACACGTTATTTCGTTGAATTACAACGTTTCATGAGTATTTCGTGAAATAACCATGATTTAGCGAAGTTTTAGCTTAATTTAATGTTTTAATGGATATGAAGCTACTTTCACTGCGAAACACGTTATTTCATTGAATTTCATCGTTTCATGAATGTTTCGTGAAATAACCATGATTTAGCGAAGATTTAGCTTAATTTTGATGTTTTCACAGATATGAAGCTACTTTCACTGCGAAACACGTTATTTCGTTGAATTTCATCGTTTCATGAATGTTTCGTGAAATAACCATGATTTAGCGAAGATTTAGCTTAATTTTGATGTTTTCTTGAATATCTAACTACTTTCACTGCGAAACACGTTATTTCGTTGAATTTCATCGTTTCATGAATGTTTCGTGAAATAACCATAATTTCGCAAAGATTTAGCTTAATCTTGATGTTTTCATAGATATCAAGCAACTTTCACTTCGAAACACGTTACTTCGTTGAATTTCACCGTTTCATGAATGTTCCGTGAAATAACCATGATTTAGCGAAGATTTAGCTTAAATTAATGTTTTCATGGAAATGAAGCTACTTTCACTGCGAAACACGTTATTTCGGTAAATTGCATCGTTTCATGAATGTTTCGTGAAGTAACCATGATTTACCGAAGATTTAGCTTAATTTTGATGTTTTCAGATATATGAAGCTACTTTAACTGCGAAACAGGTTATTTCGTTGAATTTCATCGTTTCATTAATGTTTCGTGAAATAACCACTATTTAGCGAAGATTTAGTTTAATTTTGATGTTTTCATGAATATCTAACTACTTTCCCTGCGAAACAAGTTATTTCGTTGACTTTCATCGTCTCATGAATGTTTCGTAAATAACCATAATTTGGCAAAGATTTAGCTTAATCTTGATGTTTTCATAGACATCAGGTTACTTTCATTTCGAAACACGTTATTTCGTTGAATTTCATCTTTTCATGAATATTTCGTGTAATAACCAAGATTTAGCGAAGATTTAGCTTAATTTTGATGTTTTCATAGATATGAAGCTACTTTCACTGCGAAAAAGGTTATTTCGTTGAATTTCATCGTCTCATGAATGTTTCGTGAAATAAACACGATTTAGCGAAGATTTAGTTTAATTTTGATGATTCCCTGAATATCTAACTACTCTCACTGCGAAACACGTTATTTCGTTGAATTTCATGATTCATGAATGTTACGTGAACTAACCACGATTTAGCGAAGATTTAGCTTAATTTTGATGTTTTCGAGAATATCTAACTACTTTCACTGCGAAACACGTTATTTCGTTGAATTTCATTGTTTCATGATTGTTTCGTGTAATAAAAATAATTTAGCTAAGATTTAGCTCAATCTTGATGTTTTCATAGATATCAAGCTTCTTTCAATGCGAAACACGTTATTTCGTTGAATTTCATCGTTTCATGAATGTTTCGTGAAATAACCACGATTTAGCGAAGATTTAGCTTAATTTTGATGTTTTCATGAATATCTAACTACTTTCACTGCGAAACACGTTATTTCGATGAATTTTTATCGTTTCAAGAATGTTTCGTGAAATAACCACGATTTAGCGAAGATTTAGCTTAATTTAGATGTTTTCCTAGACATGAATCTACTTTCACTGCGAAACAGGTTATTTCGTTGAATTTCATCGTTTCATGAATGTTTCGTGAAATAACCATGATTTAGCGAAGATATAGCTTAATTTTGATGTTTTCTTGAATATCTAACTACTTTCACTGCGAAACACGTTATTTCGTTGAATTACATCGTTTCATGAATGTTTTGTGTAATAACCATAATTTGGCAAAGATTTAGCTTAATCTTGATGTTTTCATAGGTATCAAGCTACTTTCATTTCGAAACACGTTATTTCGATGAATTACATCGTTTCATGTATGTTTCGTGAAATAACCACGATTTAGCAAAGATTTAGCTTAATTTTGATGTTTTCATGGATACCACACTACTTTCACTGCGAAACACGTTATTACGTTGAATTCCATGATTCATGAATGTTTCGTGAAATAACCACGATTTAGCGAAGATTTAGCTTAATTTTGGTGTTTTCTTGAATATCTAACTACTTTCACTGCGAAACACGTTATTTCGTTGAATTTCATTGTTTCATGAATGTTTCGTGTAATAAACATGATTTATCGAAGATTTAGCTTAATTTTGATGCTTTCATAGATATGAAGCTACTTTCACTGCGAAACACGTTATTTCGTTAAATTTCATCGTTTCATGAATGTTTCGTGTAATAAAAATAATTTAGCTAAGATTTAGCTCAATCTTGATGCTTTCATAGATATCAAGCTACTTTCACTGCGTAACAAGTTATTTCGTTGAATTTCATCGTTTCATGAATGTTTCGTGAAATAACCACGATTTAGCGAAGATTTATATTAATTTTGATGGTTTCATGAATATCTAACTACTTTCACTACGAAACACGTTATTTCGTTGATTTTCATCGTTTCATGAATGTTTCGTGAAATAACGGTGATTCAGCGAAGATTTAGCTTAATTTTGATGTTTTCATAGATATGAAGCTACTTTTACTGCGAAACACGTCATTTCGTTTAATTTCATCGTTTCATGAATGTTTCGTGAAATAACCAAGATTTAGCGAAGATTTAGCTTAATCTTGATGTTTCATAGATATGAAGCTACTTTCACTGCGAAACACGTTATTTCGTTGAATTTCATCGTTTCATGAATGTTTCGTGAAATAACCACGATATAGCGAAGATTTAGTTTAATTTTGATGATTTCATGAATATCTAACTACTCTCATTGCGAAACACGTTATTTCGTTGAATTTCATCATTCATGAATGTTTCGTAAAATAATCACGATTTAGCGAAGATTTAGCTTAATTTTGATGTTTTCTTGAATATCTGCCTACTTTCACTGCGAAACACGTTATTTCGTTGAATTTCACCGTTTCATGATTGTTTAGTGAAATAACCACGATTTAGCGAGGATTTAGTTTAATTTTGATGTTTTCATGAATATCTAACTTCTTTCACTGCGAAACACGTTGTTTCGTTAAATTTCATCGTTTCATGAATGTTTCGTGAAATAACCATGATTTAGAGAAGATTTATCTTAATTTTCATGTTTTCAGAGATATGAAGCTACTTTAACTGCGAAACAGGTTATTTCGTTGAATTTCATCGTTTCATGAATGTTTCGTGAAATAACCACGATTTAGCTAAGATTTAACCTAATTTTGATGTTTTCATGAATATCTAACTACTTTCACTGCGAAACACGTTATTTCGTTGAATTTCATCTTTTCATGAATGTTTCGTGAAATAACGATGATATAACGAAGATTAGGCTTAATTTTGATGTTTTCATAGATATCAAGCTACTTTTACAGCGAAGTACGTTATTTCATTGAATTCCATCGTTTCATGAATGTTTCGAGAAATAACCATGATTTACCGAAGATTTACCTAATTTTGATGTTTTCATAGATATCAAGCTACTTTCACTTCGAAACACGTTATTTCGTTGAATTTCACCGTTTCATGAATGTTCCGTGAAATATCCATGATTTAGCGAAGATTTAGCTTAATTTAATGTTTACATGGATATGAAGCTACTTTCACTGCGAAACACGTAATTTCGTTGAATTTCATCGTTTCATGAATGTTTCGTGAAATAACCAAGATTTAGCGAAGATTTAGTTTAATTTTGATGATTTCATGAATATCTAACTTCTTTCACTGCGAAACACGTTGTTTCGTTGAATTTCATCGTTTCATGAATGTTTCGTGCAATAACCATAATTTAACAAAGATTTAGCTTAATCTTGATGTTTTCATAGATAACAAGCTACTTTCACTTCGAAACACGTTACTTCGTTGAATTTCACCGTTTCATGAGTGTTCCGTGAAATAACCATGATTTAGCGAAGATTTAGCTTAATTTAATGTTTTCATGGAAATGAAGCTACTTTCACTGCGAAACACGTTATTTCGGTAAATATCATCGTTTCATGAATGTTTCGTGAAGTAACCATGATTTACCGAAGATTTAGCTTAATTTTGATGTTTTCAGATATATGAAGCTACTTTAACTGCGAAACAGGTTATTTCGTTGAATTTCATCGTTTCATGAATGTTTCGTGAAATAACCAAGATTTAGCGAAGATTTAGCTTAATTTTGATGTTTTCATGAATATCTAACTTCTTTCACTGCGAAACACGTTGTTTCGTTGAATTTCATCGTTTCATGAATGTTTCGTGAAATAACCATAATTTAACAAAGATTTAGCTTAATCTTGATGTTTTCATAGATAACAAGCTACTTTCACTTCGAAACACGTTACTTCGTTGAATTTCACCGTTTCATGAATGTTCCGTGAAATAACCATGATTTAGCGAAGATTTAGCATAATTTAATGTTTTCATGGAAATGAAGCTACTTTCACTGCGAAACACGTTATTTCGGTAAAATTCATCGTTTCATGAATGTTTCGTGAAGTAACCATGATTTACCGAAGATTTAGCTTAATTTTGATGTTTTCAGATATATGAAGCTACTTTAACTGCGAAACAGGTTATTTCGTTGAATTTCATCGTTTCATGAATGTTTCGTGAAATAACCACTATTTAGCGAAGATTTAGTATAATTTTGATGTTTTCATGAATATATGACTACTTTCCCTGCGAAACAAGTTATTTCGTTGACTTTCATCGTCTCATGAATGTTTCGTAAATAACCATAATTTGGCAAAGATTTAGCTTAATCTTGATGTTTTCATAGACATCAGGCTACTTTCATTTCGAAACACGTTATTTCGTTGAATTTCATCTTTTCATGAATATTTCGTGTAATAACCAAGATTTAGCGAAGATTTAGCTTAATTTTGATGTTTTCATAGATATGAAGTTACTTTCACTGCGAAAAAGGTTATTTCGTTGAATTTCATCGTCTCATGAATGTTTCGTGAAATAAACACGATTTAGCGAAGATTTAGTTTAATTTTGATGATTTAATGAATATCTAACTACTCTCATTGCGAAACACGTTAATACATTGAAATTCATCATTCATGAATGTTTCGTGAACTAACCACGATTTAGCGAAGATTTAGCTTAATGTAGATGATTTCGTGAATATCTAACTACTTTCACTGCGAAACACGTTATTTCGTTTAATTTCATCGTTTCATGAATGTTTCGTGAAATAACCATAATTTGGCAAAGATTTAGCTTAATCTTGATGTTTTCATAGATATGAAGCTACTTTCACTTCGAAACACGTTATTTCGTTGAATTTCACCGTTTCATGAATGTTCCGTGAAATAACCATGATTTAGCGAAGATTTAGCTTAATTTAATGTTTTCATGGATATGAAGCTACTTTCACTGCGAAACACGTTATTTCGTTAAATTTCATCGTTTCATGAATGTTCCGTGAAATAACCATAATTTAGCAGAGATTTAGCTAAATCTTGATGTTTTCACAGATATCAAGCTACTTTTACTTCGAAACACGTTATTTCGTTGAATTACAACGTTTCATGAGTATTTCGTGAAATAACCATGATTTAGCGAAGTTTTAGCTTAATTTAATGTTTTAATGGATATGAAGCTACTTTCACTGCGAAACACGTTATTTCTTTAAATTTCATCGTTTCATGTATGTTTCGTGAAATAACAATGATTTAGCGAAGATTTAGCTTAATTTTGATGTTTTCACAGATATGAAGCTACTTTCACTGCGAAACAGGTTATTTCGTTGAATTTCATCGTTTCATGAATGTTTCGTGAAATAACCATGATTTAGCGAAGATTTAGCTTAATTTTGATGTTTTCTTGAATATCTAACTACTTTCACTGCGAAACACGTTATTTCGGTAAATTTCATCGTTTCATGAATGTTTCGTGAAGTAACCATGATTTACCGAAGATTTAGCTTAATTTTGATGTTTTCAGATATATGAAGCTACTTTAACTGCGAAACAGGTTATTTCGTTGAATTTCATCGTTTCATGAATGTTTCGTGAAATAACCACTATTTAGCGATGATTTAGTTTAATTTTGATGTTTTCATGAATATCTAACTACTTTCCCTGCGAAACAAGTTATTTCGTTGACTTTCATCGTCCCATGAATGTTTCGTAAATAACCATAATTTGGCAAAGATTTAGCTTAATCTTGATGTTTTCATAGACATCAGGCTACTTTCATTTCGAAACACGTTATTTCGTTGAATTTCATCTTTTCATGAATATTTCGTGTAATAACCAAGATTTAGCGAAGATTTAGCTTAATTTTGATGTTTTCATAGATATGAAGCTACTTTCACTGCGAAAAAGGTTATTTCGTTGAATTTCATCGTCTCATGAATGTTTCGTGAAATAAACACGATTTAGCGAAGATTTAGTTTAATTTTGATGATTCCCTGAATATCTAACTACTCTCATTGCGAAACACGTTAATACATTGAATTTCATCATTCATGAATGTTTCGTGAACTAACCACGATTTAGCGAAGATTTAGCTTAATGTAGATGATTTCGTGAATATCTAACTACTTTCACTGCGAAACACGTTATTTCGTTTAATTTCATCGTTTCATGAATGTTTCGTGAAATAACCATAATTTGGCAAAGATTTAGCTTAATCTTGATGTTTTCATAGATATGAAGCTACTTTCACTTCGAAACTCGTTATTTCGTTGAATTTCATCGTTTCATGAATGTTTCGTGAAATAACCAAGATTTAGCGAAGATTTAGCTTAATTTTGATGTTTTCATGAATATCTAACTTCTTTCACTGCGAAACACGTTGTTTCGTTGAATTTCATCGTTTCATGAATGTTTCGTGAAATAACCATAATTTAACAAAGATTTAGCCTAATCTTAATGTTTTCATAGATAACAAGCTACTTTCACTTCGAAACACGTTATTTCGTTGAATTTCACCGTTTCATGAATGTTCCGTGAAATAACCATGATTTAGCGAAGATTTAGCTTAATTTAATGTTTTCATGGATATGAAGCTACTTTCACTGCGAAACACGTTATTTCGTTAAATTTCATCGTCTCATGAATGTTCCGTGAAATAACAATAATTTAGCAGAGATTTAGCTAAATCTTGATGTTTTCATAGATATCAAGCTACTTTTACTTCGAAACACGTTATTTCGTTGAATTACAACGTTTCACGAGTATTTCGTGAAATAACCATGATTTAGCGAAGTTTTAGCTTAATTTAACGTTTTAATGGTTATGAAGCTACTTTCACTGCGAAACACGTTATTTCGTTAAATTTCATCGTTTCATGAATGTTTCGTGAAATAACCATGATTTAGCGAAGATTTAGCTTAATTTTGATGTTGTCACAGATATGAAGCTACTTTCACTGCGAAACAGGTTATTTCGTTGAATTTCATCGTTTCATGAATGTTTCGTGAAATAACCTCGATTTAGCGATGATTTATTTTAATTTTGATGTTTTCATGAATATCTAACTACTCTCATTGCGAAACACGTTATTTCGTTGAATTTCATCATTCATGAATGTTTCGTGAAATAACCACGATTTAGCGAAGATTTAGCTTAATTTTGATGTTTTCATGAATATCTAACTACTTTCACTGCGAAACACGTTATTTCGTTGAATTTCATCATTCATGAATGTTTCGTGAAATAACCACGATTTAGCGAAGATATAGCTTAATTTTGATGTTTTCGTAGATATCAAGCTACTTTCACTGCGAAACACGTTATTTCGTTGAATTTCATCATTCATGAATTTTTCGTGAAATAACCACGATTTAGCGAAGATTTAGCTTAATTTTGATGTTTTCTTGAATATCTAACTACTTTCACTGCGAAACACGTTATTTCGTTGAATTTCATCATTCATGAATGTTTCGGGAAATAACCACGATTTAGCGAAGATTTAGCCTAATTTTGATGTTTTCATGAATATCTAACTACTCTCACTGCGAAACACGTTATTTCGTTGAATTTCATCGTTTCATGAATGTTTCGTGAAATAACCAAGATTTAGCGAAGATTTAGCTTAATTTTGATGTTTTCATGAATATCTAACATCTTTCACTGCGAAACACGTTGTGTCGTTGAATTTCATCGTTTCATGAATGTTTCGTGAAATAACCATAATTTAACAAAGATGTAGCTTAATCTTGATGTTTTCATTGATAACAAGCTACTTTCACTTCGAAACACGTTACTTCGTTGAATTTCACCGTTACATGAATGTTCCGTGAAATAACCATGATTTAGCGAAGATTTAGCTTAATTTAATGTTTTCATGGATATGAAGCTACTTTCACTGCGAAACACGTTATTTCGTTAAATTTCATCGTTTCATGAGTGTTTCGTGAAATTACCATGATTTATCGAAAATTTAGCTTAATTTTGATGTTTTCATTGATATGAAGCTACTTTCACTGCGAAGCAGGTTATTTCGTTGAATTTCATCGTTTCATGAATGTTTCGTGAAATAACCATGATCTAGCGAAGATTCAGCTTAATTTTTATGTTTTCTGGAATATCTAACTTCTTTCACTGCGAAACACGTTGTTTCGTTGAATTTCATCATTCATGAATGTTTCGGGAAATAACCACGATTTAGCGAAGATTTAGCCTAATTTTGATGTTTTCATGAATATCTAACTACTCTCACTGCGAAACACGTTATTTCGTTGAATTTCATCATTCTTGAATGTTTCGTAAAATAACCACGATTTAGCGAAGATTTAGCTTAATTTTGATGTTTTCTTGAATATCTAACTACTTTCACTGCGAAACACGTTATTTCTTTGAATTTCATCATTCACGAATGTTTCGTGAAATAACCACGATTTAGCGAAGATTTAGCTTAATTTTGATGTTTTCTTGTATATCTATCTTCTTTCACTTCGAAACACGTTATTTCGTTGAATTTCAAAGTATCATGAATGTTCCGTGAATTAACCATGATTTATCGAAGATTTAGCTTAATTTAATGTTTTCATGAATATGAAGCTACTTTCACTGCGAAACACGTTATTTCGTTAAATTTCATCGTTTCATGAGTGTTTCGTGAAATTACCATGATTTATCGAAAATTTAGCTTAATTTTGATGTTTTCATTGATATGAAGCTACTTTCACTGCGAAGCAGGTTATTTCGTTGAATTTCATCGTTTCATGAATGTTTCGTGAAATAACCACGATTTAGCTAAGATTTAGCCTAATTTTGATGTTTTCATGAATATCTAACTACTTTCACTGCGAAACACGTTATTTCGTTGAATTTCATCTTTTCATGAATGTTTCGTGAAATAACGATTATATAGCGAAGATTAGGCTTAATTTTGATGTTTTCATAGATATCAAGCTACTTTTACAGCGAAACACGTTATTTCATTGAATTCCATCGTTTCATGAATGTTTTGAGAAATAACCATGATTTACCGAAGATTTACCTAATTTTGATGTTTTCAAAGATATCAAGCTACTTTCACTGCGAAGCAGGTTATTTCGTTGAATTTCATCGTTTCATGAATGTTTCGTGAAATAACCATGATTTAGCGAAGATTCAGATTAATTTTTATGTTTTCTGGAATATCTAACTTCTTTCACTGCGAAACACGTTGTTTCGTTGAATTTCATCATTCATGAATGTTTCGGGAAATAACCACGATTTAGCGAAGATTTAGCCTAATTTTGATGTTTTCATGAATATCTAACTACTCTCACTGCGAAACACGTTATTTCGTTGAATTTCACCATTCTTGAATGTTTCGTAAAATAACCACGATTTAGCGAAGATTTAGCTTAATTTTGATGTTTTCTTGAATATCTAACTACTTTCACTGCGAAACACGTCATTTCTTTGAATTTCATCATTCACGAATGTTTCGTGAAATAACCACGATTTAGCGAAGATTTAGCTTAATTTTGATGTTTTCTTGTATATCTATCTTCTTTCACTTCGAAACACGTTATTTCGTTGAATTTCAAAGTATCATGAATGTTCCGTGAATTAACCATGATTTATCGAAGATTTAGCTTAATTTAATGTTTTCATGAATATGAAGCTACTTTCACTGCGAAACACGTTATTTCGTTAAATTTCATCGTTTCATGAGTGTTTCGTGAAATTACCATGATTTATCGAAAATTTAGCTTAATTTTGATGTTTTCATTGATATGAAGCTACTTTCACTGCGAAGCAGGTTATTTCGTTGAATTTCATCGTTTCATGAATGTTTCGTGAAATAACGACGATTTAGCTAAGATTTAGCCTAATTTTGATGTTTTCATGAATATCTAACTACTTTCACTGCGAAACACGTTATTTCGTTGAATTTCATCTTTTCATGAATGTTTCGTGAAATAACGATTATATAGCGAAGATTAGGCTTAATTTTGATGTTTTCATAGATATCAAGCTACTTTTACAGCGAAACACGTTATTTCTTTGAATTCCATCGTTTCATGAATGTTTTGAGAAATAACCATGATTTACCGAAGATTTACCTAATTTTGATGTTTTCAAAGATATCAAGCTACTTTCACTTCGAAACACGTTATTTCGTTGAATTTCATCGTTTCATGAATGTTTCGTGAAATAACCATAATTTAACAAAGATTTAACTTAATCTTGATGTTTTCATAAATACCAATCTACTTTCACTTCGAAACACGTTATTTCGTTGAATTTCACCGTTTCATGAAAGTTCCGTGAAATATCCATGATTTAGCGAAGATTTAGCTTAATTTAATGTTTACATGGATATGAAGCTACTTTCACTGCGAAACACGTTATTTCGTTGAATTTCATCGTTTCATGAATGTTTCGTGAAATAACCACTATTTAGCGAAGATTTAGTTTAATTTTGATGTTTTCATGCATATATGACTACTTTCCCTGCGAAACAAGTTATTTCGTTGACTTTCATCGTCTCATGAATGTTTCGTAAATAACCATAATTTGGCAAAGATTTAGCTTAATCTTGATGTTTTCATAGACATCAGGCTACTTTCATTTCGAAACACGATATTTCGTTGAATTTCATCATTTCATGAATATTTCGTGTAATAACCAACATTTAGCGAAGATTTAGCTTAATTTTGATGTTTTCATAGATATGAAGCTACTTTCACTGCGAAAAAGGTTATTTCGTTGAATTTCATCGTCTCATGAATGTTTCGTGAAATAAACACGATTTGGCGAAGATTTAGTTTAATTTTGATGATTCCATGAATATCTAACTACTCTCATTGCGAAACACGTTAATACATTGAATTTCATCATTCATGAATGTTTCGTGAACTAACCACGATTTAGCGAAGATTTAGCTTAATGTAGATGATTTCTTGAATATCTAACTACTTTCACTGCGAAACACGTTATTTCGTTTAATTTCATCGTTTCATGAATGTTTCGTGAAATAACCATAATTTGGCAAAGATTTAGCTTAATCTTGATGTTTTCATAGATATGAAGCTACTTTCACTTCGAAACTCGTTATTTCGTTGAATTTCATCGTTTCATGAATGTTTCGTGAAATAACCAAGATTTAGCGAAGATTTAGCTTAATTTTGATGTTTTCATGAATATCTAACTTCTTTCACTGCGAAACACGTTGTTTCGTTGAATTTCATCGTTTCATGAATGTTTCGTGAAATAACCACTATTTGGCGAAGATTTAGTTTAATTTCGATGTTTTCTTGAATATCTAACTTCTTTCACTGCGAAACACGTTGTTTCGTTGAATTTCATCGTTTCATGAATGTTGCGTGAAATAACCACGATTTAGCGAAGATTTAGCTTAATTTTGATGTTTTCATGAATATCTAACTTCTTTCACTGCGAAACACGTTGTTTCGTTGAATTTCATCGTTTCATGAATGTTGCGTGAAATAACCATAATTTAACAAAGATTTAACTTAATCTTGATGTTTTTATTGATAACAATCTACTTTCACTTCGAAACACGTTATTTCGTTGAATTTCACCGTTTCATGAATGTTCCGTGAAATATCCATGATTTAGCGAAGATTTAGCTTAATTTAATGTTTACATGGATATGAAGCTACTTTCACTGCGAAACACGTAATTTCGTTAAATTTCATCGTTTCATGAATGTTTCGTGAAATAACCATGATTTAGCGATGATTTAGCTTAATTTTGATGTTTTCATAGATATGAAGCTACTTTCACTGCGAAACAGGTTATTTCGTTGAATTTCATCGTTTCATGAATGTTTCGTGAAATAACCACTATTTAGCGAAGATTTAGTTTAATTTCGATGTTTTCATGAATATCTAACTACTTTCCCTGCGAAACACGTTATTTCGTTGAATTTCATCGTTTCATGAATGTTTCGTGAAATAACCATAATTTAGCAAAGATTTAGCTTAATCTTGATGTTTTCATAGATATCAAGCTACTTTTACTTCGAAACACGTTATTTCGTTGAATTACAACGTTTCATGAGTATTTCGAGAAATAACCATGATTTAGCGAAGTTTTAGCTTAATTTAATGTTTTAATGGATATGAAGCTACTTTCACTGCGAAACACGTTATTTCGTTAAATTTCATCGTTTCATGAATGTTTCGTGAAATAACCATGATTTAGCGAAGATTTAGCTTAATTTTGATGTTTTCACAGATATGAAGCTACTTTCACTGCGAAATAGGTTATTTCGTTGACTTTCATTGTTTCATGAATGTTTCCTAAATAACCATAATTTGGTAAAGATTTAGCTTAATCTTGATGGTTTCATAGACATCAGTGTACTTTTATTACGAAACACGTTATTTCGTTGATTTTCATCGTTTCATGAATGTTTCGTGAAATAACCACGATTTAGCGAAGATATAGCTTAATTTTGATGTTTTCTTGAATATCTAACTACTTTCACTGCGAAACACGTTATTTCGTTGAATTTCATCATTCATGAATGTTTCGTGAAATATCCACGATTTAGCGAAGATTTAGCTTAATTTTGATGTTTTCTTGAATATCTATCTACTTTCACTGCGAAACACGTTATTTCGTTGAATTTCATCGTTTCATGAATGTTTCGTGAAATAACCATAATTTAGCTAAGTTTTAGCTTAATCTTGATGTTTTCATAGATGTCAAGCTACTTTGACTGCGAAACACGATATTTTGTTGAATTTCATTGTTTCATGAATGTTTCGTGAAATAACCATGATTTAGCGAAGATTTAGCTTAATTTTGATGTTTTCATAGATATGAAGCTCCTTTAACTGCGAAACAGGTTATTTCGTAGAATTTCATCGTTTCATGAAAGTTTCGTGTAATAACCACTATTTAGCGAAGATTTAGTTTAATTTTGATGTTTTCATGAATATCTATCTACTTTCACTGCGAAACACGTTATTTCGTTGAATTTCATCGTTTCATGAATGTTTCGTGAAATAACCATAATTTAGCTAAGTTTTAGCTTAATCTTGATGTTTTCATAGATATCAAGCAACTTTCACTTCGAAACACGTTTTTTCGTTGAATTTCATCGTTTCATGAATGTTTCGTGAAATAACCAAGATTTAGCGAAGATTTAGCTTAATTTTGATGTTTTCATAGATATGAAGCTACTCTCACTGCGAAACAGGTTATTTCGTTGAATTTCATCATTTCATGAATGTTTAGTGAAATAACCACGATTTAGCGAAGATTTAGATTAATTTTGATGTTTTCATGAATATCTAACTACTTTCACTGCGAAACACGTTATTTCGTTGAATTTCATCATTCATGATTGTTTAGTGAAATAACCTCGATTTAGCGAAGATATTGCTTAATTTTGATGTTTTCGTAGATATCAAGCTACTTTCACTGCGAAACACGTTATTTCGATGAATTTCATCGTTTCATGAATGTTTCGTGAAATAACCACGAATTAGCGAAGATTTAGCTTAATTTTGATGTGTTCATGAAAATCTAACAACTTTCACTACGAAACACGTTATTACGTTGACTTTCATTGTTTCATGAATGTTTCCTAAATAACCATAATTTGGCAAAGATTTAGCTTAATCTTGATGTTTTCATAGACATCAGTCTACTTTTATTACGAAACACGTTATTTCGTTGAATTTCATTGTCTCATGAATGTTTCGTGAAATAACCTCGATTTAGCGAAGATTTAGTTTAATTTTGATGTTTTCATGAATATCTAACTACTCTCATTGCGAAACACGTTATTTCGTTGAATTTCATCATTCACGAATGTTTCGTGAAATAACCACGATTTAGCGAAGATTTAGCTTAATTTTGATGTTTTCATGAATATCTAACTACTTTCACTGCGAAACACGTTATTTCGTTGAATTTCATCATTCATGAATGTTTCGTGAAATAACCACGATTTAGCGAAGATATAGCTTAATTTTGATGTTTTCGTAGATATCAAGCTACTTTCACTGCGAAACACGTTATTTCGTTGAATTTCATCATTCATGAATTTTTCGTGAAATAACCACGATTTAGCGAAGATATAGTTTACTTTTGATGTTTTCTTGAATATCTAACTACTTTCACTGCGAAACACATTATTTCGTTGAATTTCATCATTCATGAATGTTTCGGGAAATAACCACGATTTAGCGAAGATTTAGCCTAATTTTGATGTTTTCATGAATATCTAACTACTCTCACTGCGAAACACGTTATTTCGTTGAATTTCATCATTCTTGAATGTTTCGTAAAATAACCACGATTTAGCGAAGATTTAGCTTAATTTTGATGTTTTCTTGAATATCTAACTACTTTCACTGCGAAACACGTTATTTCTTTGAATTTCATCATTCATGAATGTTTCGTGAAATAACCACGATTTAGCGAAGATTTAGCTTAATTTTGATGTTTTCTTGAATATCTATCTACTTTCACTTCGAAACACGTTATTTCGTTGAATTTCAAAGTTTCATGAATGTTCCGTGAATTAACCATGATTTATCGAAGATTTAGCTTAATTTAATGTTTTCATGGATTTGAAGCTACTTTCACTGCGAAACACGTTATTTCGTTAAATTTCATCGTTTCATGAGTGTTTCGTGAAATTACCATGATTTATCGAAAATTTAGCTTAATTTTGATGTTTTCATTGATATGAAGCTACTTTCACTGCGAAGCAGGTTATTTCGTTGAATTTCATCGTTTCATGAATGTTTCGTGAAATAACCATGATTTAGCGAAGATTCAGCTTAATTTTGATGTTTTCTGGAATATCTAACCTCTTTCACTGCGAAACACGTTGTTTCGTTGAATTTCATCGTTTCATGAGAGTTTCGTGAAATAACCATAATTTAACAAAGATTTAGCTTAATCTTGATGTTTTCATAGAAAACAAGCTACTTTCACTTCGAAACACGTTATTTCGTTGAATTTCAAAGTTTCTTGAATGTTCCTTGAAATAACCATGATTTAGCGAAGATTAAGCTTAATTTTGATGTTTTCATTAATATCTACATACTTTCACTGCGAAACACGTTATTTCGTTGAATTTCATCATTCATGAATGTTTCGTGAAATAACGACGATTTAGAGATGATTTAGTTTAATTTTGATGTTTTCGAAGACATCATGCTACTTTTACAGCGAAACACGGTATTTCATTGAACTTCTTCGTTTCATGAATGTTTCGTGAAATAACCAAGATTTAGCGAAGATTTAGCTTAATTTTGATGTTTTCATTGATATGAAGCTACTCTCACTGCGAAACAGGTTATTTCGTTGAATTTCATCGTTTCATGAATGTTTAGTGAAATAACCACGATTTAGCGAAGATTTACTTTAATTCTGATGTTTTCATGAATATCTAACTACTCTCATTGCGAAACACGTTATTTAGTTGAATTTCATCATTCATGATTGTTTCGTGAAATAACCACGATTTAGCGAAGATTTAGCTTAATTTTGATGTTTTCATTGATATGAAGCTACTCTCACTGCGAAACAGGTTATTTAGTTTAATTTCATCGTTTCATGAATGTTTCGTGAAGCAACCATAATTTGGCAAAGATTTAGCGTAATCTTGATGTTTTCATAGATATGAAGCTACCTTTCACTTCGAAACACGTTTTTTCGTTGAATTTCATCGTTTCATGAATGTTTCGTGAAATAACCAAGATTTAGCGAAGATTTAGCTTAATTTTGATGTTTTCATAGATATGAAGCTACTCTCACTGCGAAACAGGTTATTTCGTTGAATTTCATCATTTCATGAATGTTTAGTGAAATAACCACGATTTAGCGAAGATTTAGTTTAATTTTGATGTTTTCATGAATATCTAACTACTTTCACTGCGAAACACGTTATTTCGTTGAATTTCATCATTCATGATTGTTTAGTGAAATAACCTCGATTTAGCGAAGATATTGCTTAATTTTGATGTTTTCGTAGATATCAAGCTACTTTCACTGCGAAACACGTTATTTCGATGAATTTCATCGTTTCATGAATGTTTCGTGAAATAACCACGAATTAGCGAAGATTTAGCTTAATTTTGATGTGTTCATGAAAATCTAACAACTTTCACTGCGAAACACGTTATTTCGTTGACTTTCATTGTTTAATGAATGTTTCCTAAATAACCATAATTTGGCAAAGATTTGCTTAATCTTGATGTTTTCATAGACATCAGTGTACTTTTATTACGAAACACGTTATTTCGTTGAATTTCATTGTCTCATGAATGTTTCGTGAAATAACCTCGATTTAGCGAAGATTTAGTTTAATTTTGATGTTTTCATGAATATCTAACTACTCTCATTGCGAAACACGTTATTTCGTTGAATTTCATCATTCACGAATGTTTCGTGAAATAACCACGATTTAGCGAAGATTTAGCTTAATTTTGATGTTTTCATGAATATCTAACTACTTTCACTGCGAAACACGTTATTTCGTTGAATTTCATCATTCATGAATGTTTCGTGAAATAACCACGATTTAGCGAAGATATAGCTTAATTTTGATGTTTTCGTAGATATCAAGCTACTTTCACTGCGAAACACGTTATTTCGTTGAATTTCATCATTCATGAATTTTTCGTGAAATAACCACGATTTAGCGAAGATATAGTTTACTTTTGATGTTTTCTTGAATATCCAACTACTTTCACTGCGAAACACATTATTTCGTTGAATTTCATCATTCATGAATGTTTCGGGAAATAACCACGATTTAGCGAAGATTTAGCCTAATTTTGATGTTTTCATGAATATCTAACTACTCTCACTGCGAAACACGTTATTTCGTTGAATTTCATCATTCTTGAATGTTTCGTAAAATAACCACGATTTAGCGAAGATTTAGCATAATTTTGATGTTTTCTTGAATATCTAACTACTTTCACTGCGAAACACGTTATTTCTTTGAATTTCATCATTCATGAATGTTTCGTGAAATAACCACGATTTAGCGAAGATTTAGCTTAATTTTGATGTTTTCTTGAATATCTATCTACTTTCACTTCGAAACACGTTATTTCGTTGAATTTCAAAGTTTCATGAATGTTCCGTGAATTAACCATGATTTATCGAAGATTTAGCTTAATTTAATGTTTTCATGGATTTGAAGCTACTTTCACTGCGAAACACGTTATTTCGTTAAATTTCATCGTTTCATGAGTGTTTCGTGAAATTACCATGATTTATCGAAAATTTAGCTTAATTTTGATGTTTTCATTGATATGAAGCTACTTTCACTGCGAAGCAGGTTATTTCGTTGAATTTCATCGTTTCATGAATGTTTCGTGAAATAACCATGATTTAGCGAAGATTCAGCTTAATTTTGATGTTTTCTGGAATATCTAACCTCTTTCACTGCGAAACACGTTGTTTCGTTGAATTTCATCGTTTCATGAGAGTTTCGTGAAATAACCATAATTTAACAAAGATTTAGCTTAATCTTGATGTTTTCATAGAAAACAAGCTACTTTCACTTCGAAACACGTTATTTCGTTGAATTTCAAAGTTTCTTGAATGTTCCTTGAAATAACCATGATTTAGCGAAGATTAAGCTTAATTTTGATGTTTTCATTAATATCTACATACTTTCACTGCGAAACACGTTATTTCGTTGAATTTCATCATTCATGAATGTTTCGTGAAATAACGACGATTTAGAGATGATTTAGTTTAATTTTGATGTTTTCGAAGACATCATGCTACTTTTACAGCGAAACACGGTATTTCATTGAACTTCTTCGTTTCATGAATGTTTCGTGAAATAACCAAGATTTAGCGAAGATTTAGCTTAATTTTGATGTTTTCATTGATATGAAGCTACTCTCACTGCGAAACAGGTTATTTCGTTGAATTTCATCGTTTCATGAATGTTTAGTGAAATAACCACGATTTAGCGAAGATTTACTTTAATTCTGATGTTTTCATGAATATCTAACTACTCTCATTGCGAAACACGTTGTTTAGTTGAATTTCATCATTCATGATTGTTTCGTGAAATAACCACGATTTAGCGAAGATTTAGCTTAATTTTGATGTTTTCATTGATATGAAGCTACTCTCACTGCGAAACAGGTTATTTAGTTTAATTTCATCGTTTCATGAATGTTTCGTGAAGCAACCATAATTTGGCAAAGATTTAGCGTAATCTTGATGTTTTCATAGATATGAAGCTACTTTCACTTCGAAACACGTTGTTTCGTTGAATTTCATCGTTTCATGAAAGTTCCGTGAAATATCCATGATTTAGCGAAGATTTAGCTTAATTTAATGTTTACATGGATATGAAGCTACTTTCACTGCGAAACACGTTATTTCGTTGAATTTCATCGTTTCATGAATGTTTCGTGAAATAAACACTATTTAGCGAAGATTTAGTTTAATTTTGATGTTTTCATGCATATATGACTACTTTCCCTGCGAAACAAGTTATTTCGTTGACTTTCATCGTCTCATGAATGTTTCGTAAATAACCATAATTTGGCAAAGATTTAGCTTAATCTTGATGTTTTCATAGACATCAGGCTACTTTCATTTCGAAACACGATATTTCGTTGAATTTCATCATTTCATGAATATTTCGTGTAATAACCAACATTTAGCGAAGATTTAGCTTAATTTTGATGTTTTCATAGATATGAAGCTACTTTCACTGCGAAAAAGGTTATTTCGTTGAATTTCATCGTCTCATGAATGTTTCGTGAAATAAACACGATTTGGCGAAGATTTAGTTTAATTTTGATGATTCCATGAATATCTAACTACTCTCATTGCGAAACACGTTAATACATTGAATTTCATCATTCATGAATGTTTCGTGAACTAACCACGATTTAGCGAAGATTTAGCTTAATGTAGATGATTTCTTGAATATCTAACTACTTTCACTGCGAAACACGTTATTTCGTTTAATTTCATCGTTTCATGAATGTTTCGTGAAATAACCATAATTTGGCAAAGATTTAGCTTAATCTTGATGTTTTCATAGATATGAAGCTACTTTCACTTCGAAACTCGTTATTTCGTTGAATTTCATCGTTTCATGAATGTTTCGTGAAATAACCAAGATTTAGCGAAGATTTAGCTTAATTTTGATGTTTTCATGAATATCTAACTTCTTTCACTGCGAAACACGTTGTTTCGTTGAATTTCATCGTTTCATGAATGTTTCGTGAAATAACCACTATTTGGCGAAGATTTAGTTTAATTTCGATGTTTTCTTGAATATCTAACTTCTTTCACTGCGAAACACGTTGTTTCGTTGAATTTCATCGTTTCATGAATGTTGCGTGAAATAACCACGATTTAGCGAAGATTTAGCTTAATTTTGATGTTTTCATGAATATCTAACTTCTTTCACTGCGAAACACGTTGTTTCGTTGAATTTCATCGTTTCATGAATGTTGCGTGAAATAACCATAATTTAACAAAGATTTAACTTAATCTTGATGTTTTTATTGATAACAATCTACTTTCACTTCGAAACACGTTATTTCGTTGAATTTCACCGTTTCATGAATGTTCCGTGAAATATCCATGATTTAGCGAAGATTTAGCTTAATTTAATGTTTACATGGATATGAAGCTACTTTCAATGCGAAACACGTAATTTCGTTAAATTTCATCGTTTCATGAATGTTTCGTGAAATAACCATGATTTAGCGATGATTTAGCTTAATTTTGATGTTTTCATAGATATGAAGCTACTTTCACTGCGAAACAGGTTATTTCGTTGAATTACATCGTTTCATGAATGTTTCGTGAAATAACCACTATTTAGCGAAGATTTAGTTTAATTTCGATGTTTTCATGAATATCTAACTACTTTCCCTGCGAAACACGTTATTTCGTTGAATTTCATCGTTTCATGAATGTTTCGTGAAATAACCATAATTTAGCAGAGATTTAGCTTAATCTTGATGTTTTCATAGATATCAAGCTACTTTTACTTCGAAACACGTTATTTCGTTGAATTACAACGTTTCATGAGTATTTCGAGAAATAACCATGATTTAGCGAAGTTTTAGCTTAATTTAATGTTTTAATGGATATGAAGCTACTTTCACTGCGAAACACGTTATTTCGTTAAATTTCATCGTTTCATGAATGTTTCGTGAAATAACCATGATTTAGCGAAGATTTAGCTTAATTTTGATGTTTTCACAGATATGAAGCTACTTTCACTGCGAAACAGGTTATTTCGTTGACTTTCATTGTTTCATGAATGTTTCCTAAATAACCATAATTTGGTAAAGATTTAGCTTAATCTTGATGGTTTCATAGACATCAGTGTACTTTTATTACGAAACACGTTATTTCGTTGATTTTCATCGTTTCATGAATGTTTCGTGAAATAACCACGATTTAGCGAAGATATAGCTTAATTTTGATGTTTTCTTGAATATCTAACTACTTTCACTGCGAAACACGTTATTTCGTTGAATTTCATCGTTTAATGAATGTTTCGTGAAATAACCACGATTTAGCGAAGATTTAGCTTAATTTTGATGTTTTCATGAATATCTATCTACTTTCACTGCGAAACACGTTATTTCGTTGAATTTCATCATTCATGAATGTTTCGTGAAATAACCATAATTTAGCTAAGTTTTAGCTTAATCTTGATGTTTTCATAGATGTCAAGCTACTTTGACTGCGAAACACGATATTTTGTTGAATTTCATTGTTTCATGAATGTTTCGTGAAATAACCATGATTTAGCGAAGATTTAGCTTAATTTTGATGTTTTCATAGATATGAAGCTCCTTTAACTGCGAAACAGGTTATTTCGTAGAATTTCATCGTTTCATGAAAGTTTCGTGTAATAACCACTATTTAGCGAAGATTTAGTTTAATTTTGATGTTTTCATGAATATCTATCTACTTTCACTGCGAAACACGTTATTTCGTTGAATTTCATCGTTTCATGAATGTTTCGTGAAATAACCATAATTTAGCTAAGTTTTAGCTTAATTTTGATGTTTTCATAGATATCAAGCAACTTTCACTTCGAAACACGTTTTTTCGTTGAATTTCATCGTTTCATGAATGTTTCGCGAAATAACCAAGATTTAGCCAAGATTTAGCTTAATTTTGATGATTTCATGGATATGAAGCTACTCTCACTGCGAAACAGGTTATTTCGTTGAATTTCATCATTTCATGAATGTTTAGTGAAATAACCACGATTTAGCGAAGATTTAGTTTAATTTTGATGTTTTCATGAATATCTAACTACTTTCACTGCGAAACACGTTATTTCGTTGAATTTCATCATTCATGATTGTTTAGTGAAATAACCTCGATTTAGCGAAGATATTGCTTAATTTTGATGTTTTCGTAGATATCAAGCTACTTTCACTGCGAAACACGTTATTTCGATGAATTTCATCGTTTCATGAATGTTTCGTGAAATAACCACGAATTAGCGAAGATTTAGCTTAATTTTGATGTGTTCATGAAAATCTAACAACTTTCACTGCGAAACACGTTATTTCGTTGACTTTCATTGTTTAATGAATGTTTCCTAAATAACCATAATTTGGCAAAGATTTGCTTAATCTTGATGTTTTCATAGACATCAGTGTACTTTTATTACGAAACACGTTATTTCGTTGAATTTCATTGTCTCATGAATGTTTCGTGAAATAACCTCGATTTAGCGAAGATTTAGTTTAATTTTGATGTTTTCATGAATATCTAACTACTCTCATTGCGAAACACGTTATTTCGTTGAATTTCATCATTCACGAATGTTTCGTGAAATAACCACGATTTAGCGAAGATTTAGCTTAATTTTGATGTTTTCATGAATATCTAACTACTTTCACTGCGAAACACGTTATTTCGTTGAATTTCATCATTCATGAATGTTTCGTGAAATAACCACGATTTAGCGAAGATATAGCTTAATTTTGATGTTTTCGTAGATATCAAGCTACTTTCACTGCGAAACACGTTATTTCGTTGAATTTCATCATTCATGAATTTTTCGTGAAATAACCACGATTTAGCGAAGATATAGTTTACTTTTGATGTTTTCTTGAATATCCAACTACTTTCACTGCGAAACACATTATTTCGTTGAATTTCATCATTCATGAATGTTTCGGGAAATAACCACGATTTAGCGAAGATTTAGCCTAATTTTGATGTTTTCATGAATATCTAACTACTCTCACTGCGAAACACGTTATTTCGTTGAATTTCATCATTCTTGAATGTTTCGTAAAATAACCACGATTTAGCGAAGATTTAGCATAATTTTGATGTTTTCTTGAATATCTAACTACTTTCACTGCGAAACACGTTATTTCTTTGAATTTCATCATTCATGAATGTTTCGTGAAATAACCACGATTTAGCGAAGATTTAGCTTAATTTTGATGTTTTCTTGAATATCTATCTACTTTCACTTCGAAACACGTTATTTCGTTGAATTTCAAAGTTTCATGAATGTTCCGTGAATTAACCATGATTTATCGAAGATTTAGCTTAATTTAATGTTTTCATGGATTTGAAGCTACTTTCACTGCGAAACACGTTAATTCGTTAAATTTCATCGTTTCATGAGTGTTTCGTGAAATTACCATGATTTATCGAAAATTTAGCTTAATTTTGATGTTTTCATTGATATGAAGCTACTTTCACTGCGAAGCAGGTTATTTCGTTGAATTTCATCGTTTCATGAATGTTTCGTGAAATAACCATGATTTAGCGAAGATTCAGCTTAATTTTGATGTTTTCTGGAATATCTAACCTCTTTCACTGCGAAACACGTTGTTTCGTTGAATTTCATCGTTTCATGAGAGTTTCGTGAAATAACCATAATTTTACAAAGATTTAGCTTAATCTTGATGTTTTCATAGATAACAAGCTACTTTCACTTCGAAACACGTTATTTCGTTGAATTTCAAAGTTTCTTGAATGTTCCTTGAAATAACCATGATTTAGCGAAGATTAAGCTTAATTTTGATGTTTTCATTAATATCTACATACTTTCACTGCGAAACACGTTATTTCGTTGAATTTCATCATTCATGAATGTTTCGTGAAATAACGACGATTTAGAGATGATTTAGCTTAATTTTGATGTTTTCGAAGACATCATGCTACTTTTACAGCGAAACACGGTATTTCATTGAACTTCTTCGTTTCATGAATGTTTCGTGAAATAACCAAGATTTAGCGAAGATTTAGCTTAATTTTGATGTTTTCATTGATATGAAGCTACTCTCACTGCGAAACAGGTTATTTCGTTGAATTTCATCGTTTCATGAATGTTTAGTGAAATAACCACGATTTAGCGAAGATTTACTTTAATTCTGATGTTTTCATGAATATCTAACTACTCTCATTGCGAAACACGTTGTTTAGTTGAATTTCATCATTCATGATTGTTTCGTGAAATAACCACGATTTAGCGAAGATTTAGCTTAATTTTGATGTTTTCATTGATATGAAGCTACTCTCACTGCGAAACAGGTTATTTAGTTTAATTTCATCGTTTCATGAATGTTTCGTGAAGCAACCATAATTTGGCAAAGATTTAGCGTAATCTTGATGTTTTCATAGATATGAAGCTACTTTCACTACGAAACACGTTGTTTCGTTGAATTTCATCGTTTCATGAATGTTTCGTGAAATAACCATAAATTAACAAAGATTTAGCTTAATCTCGATGTTTTCATAGATAACAAGCTACTTTCACTGCGAAACACGTTATTTCGTTGACTTTCATCGTTTCATGAATGTTTCGTAAATAACCATAATTTGGCAAAGATTTAGCTTAATCTTGATGTTTTCATAGACATCAGTCTACTTTTATTTCGAAACACGTTATTTCGTTGAATTTCATTGTCTCATGAATGTTTCGTGAAATAACCTCGATTTAGCGAAGATTTAGTTTAATTTTGATGTTTTCATGAATATCTAACTTCTCTCATTGCGAAACACGTTATTTCGTTGAATTTCATCATTCATGAATGTTTCGGGAAATAACCACGATTTAGCGAAGATTTAGCCTAGTTTTGATGTTTTCATGAATATCGAACTACTTTCACTGGGAAACACGTTATTTCGTTGAATTTCATCATTCTTGAATGTTTCATAAAATAAAGACGATTTAGCGAAGATTTAGCTTAATTTTGATGTTTTCTTGAATATCTATCTACTTTCACTGCGAAACATGTTATTTCGTTGAATTTCATCGTTTCATGAATGTTTCGTGAAATAACCATAATTTAGCTAAGTTTTAGCTTAATCTTGATGTTTTCATAGATGTCAAGCTACTTTGACTGCGAAACACGATATTTTGTTGAATTTCATTGTTTCCTGAATGTTTCGTGAAATAACCATGATTTAGCGAAGATTTAGCTTAATTTTGATGTTTTCATAGATATGAAGCTCCTTTAACTGCGAAACAGGTTATTTCGTTGAATTTCATCGTTTCATGAATGTTTGGTGTAATAACCACTATTTAGCGAAGGTTTAGTTTAATTTTGATGTTTTCATGAATATCTAACTACTTTCACTGCGAAACACGTTATTTCGTTGAATTTCATCATTCATGAATGTTTCGTGAAATAACCAAGATTTAGCGAAGATTTAGCTTAATTTTGATGTTTTCATTGATATGAAGCTACTCTCACTGCGAAACAGGTTATTTCGTTGAATTTCATCGTTTCATGAATGTTTAGTGAAATAACCACGATTTAGCGAAGATTTACTTTAATTCTGATGTTTTCATGAATATCTAACTACTCTCATTGCGAAACACGTTGTTTAGTTGAATTTCATCATTCATGATTGTTTCGTGAAATAACCACGATTTAGCGAAGATTTAGCTTAATTTTGATGTTTTCATTGATATGAAGCTACTCTCACTGCGAAACAGGTTATTTAGTTTAATTTCATCGTTTCATGAATGTTTCGTGAAGCAACCATAATTTGGCAAAGATTTAGCGTAATCTTGATGTTTTCATAGATATGAAGCTACTTTCACTTCGAAACACGTTGTTTCGTTGAATTTCATCGTTTCATGAATGTTTCGTGAAATAACCATAAATTAACAAAGATTTAGCTTAATCTCGATGTTTTCATAGATAACAAGCTACTTTCACTGCGAAACACGTTATTTCGTTGACTTTCATCGTTTCATGAATGTTTCGTAAATAACCATAATTTGGCAAAGATTTAGCTTAATCTTGATGTTTTCATAGACATCAGTCTACTTTTATTTCGAAACACGTTATTTCGTTGAATTTCATTGTCTCATGAATGTTTCGTGAAATAACCTCGATTTAGCGAAGATTTAGTTTAATTTTGATGTTTTCATGAATATCTAACTACTCTCATTGCGAAACACGTTATTTCGTTGAATTTCATCATTCATGAATGTTTCGGGAAATAACCACGATTTAGCGAAGATTTAGCCTAGTTTTGATGTTTTCATGAATATCTAACTACTTTCACTGGGAAACACGTTATTTCGTTGAATTTCATCATTCTTGAATGTTTCATAAAATAAAGACGATTTAGCGAAGATTTTGCTTAATTTTGATGTTTTCTTGAATATCTATCTGCTTTCACTGCGAAACACGTTATTTCGTTGAATTTCATCGTTTCATGAATGTTTCGTGAAATAACCATAATTTAGCTAAGTTTTAGCTTAATCTTGATGTTTTCATAGATGTCAAGCTACTTTGACTGCGAAACACGATATTTTGTTGAATTTCATTGTTTCATGAATGTTTCGTGAAATAACCATGATTTAGCGAAGATTTAGCTTAATTTTGATGTTTTCATAGATATGAAGCTCCTTTAACTGCGAAACAGGTTATTTCGTTGAATTTCATCGTTTCATGAATGTTTGGTGTAATAACCACTATTTAGCGAAGGTTTAGTTTAATTTTGATGTTTTCATGAATATCTAACTACTTTCACTGCGAAACACGTTATTTCGTTGAATTTCATCATTCATGAATGTTTCGTGAAATAACCAAGATTTAGCGAAGATTTAGCTTAATTTTGATGTTTTCATTGATATGAAGCTACTCTCACTGCGAAACAGGTTATTTCGTTGAATTTCATCGTTTCATGAATGTTTAGTGAAATAACCACGATTTAGCGAAGATTTACTTTAATTCTGATGTTTTCATGAATATCTAACTACTCTCATTGCGAAACACGTTGTTTAGTTGAATTTCATCATTCATGATTGTTTCGTGAAATAACCACGATTTAGCGAAGATTTAGCTTAATTTTGATGTTTTCATTGATATGAAGCTACTCTCACTGCGAAACAGGTTATTTAGTTTAATTTCATCGTTTCATGAATGTTTCGTGAAGCAACCATAATTTGGCAAAGATTTAGCGTAATCTTGATGTTTTCATAGATATGAAGCTACTTTCACTTCGAAACACGTTGTTTCGTTGAATTTCATCGTTTCATGAATGTTTCGTGAAATAACCATAAATTAACAAAGATTTAGCTTAATCTCGATGTTTTCATAGATAACAAGCTACTTTCACTGCGAAACACGTTATTTCGTTGACTTTCATCGTTTCATGAATGTTTCGTAAATAACCATAATTTGGCAAAGATTTAGCTTAATCTTGATGTTTTCATAGACATCAGTCTACTTTTATTTCGAAACACGTTATTTCGTTGAATTTCATTGTCTCATGAATGTTTCGTGAAATAACCTCGATTTAGCGAAGATTTAGTTTAATTTTGATGTTTTCATGAATATCTAACTACTCTCATTGCGAAACACGTTATTTCGTTGAATTTCATCATTCATGAATGTTTCGGGAAATAACCACGATTTAGCGAAGATTTAGCCTAGTTTTGATGTTTTCATGAATATCTAACTACTTTCACTGGGAAACACGTTATTTCGTTGAATTTCATCATTCTTGAATGTTTCATAAAATAAAGACGATTTAGCGAAGATTTAGCTTAATTTTGATGTTTTCTTGAATATCTATCTACTTTCACTGCGAAACACGTTATTTCGTTGAATTTCATCGTTTCATGAATGTTTCGTGAAATAACCATAATTTAGCTAAGTTTTAGCTTAATCTTGATGTTTTCATAGATGTCAAGCTACTTTGACTGCGAAACACGATATTTTGTTGAATTTCATTGTTTCCTGAATGTTTCGTGAAATAACCATGATTTAGCGAAGATTTAGCTTAATTTTGATGTTTTCATAGATATGAAGCTCCTTTAACTGCGAAACAGGTTATTTCGTTGAATTTCATCGTTTCATGAATGTTTGGTGTAATAACCACTATTTAGCGAAGGTTTAGTTTAATTTTGATGTTTTCATGAATATCTAACTACTTTCACTGCGAAACACGTTATTTCGTTGAATTTCATCATTCATGAATGTTTCGTGAAATAACCAAGATTTAGCGAAGATTTAGCTTAATTTTGATGTTTTCATTGATATGAAGCTACTCTCACTGCGAAACAGGTTATTTCGTTGAATTTCATCGTTTCATGAATGTTTAGTGAAATAACCACGATTTAGCGAAGATTTACTTTAATTCTGATGTTTTCATGAATATCTAACTACTCTCATTGCGAAACACGTTGTTTAGTTGAATTTCATCATTCATGATTGTTTCGTGAAATAACCACGATTTAGCGAAGATTTAGCTTAATTTTGATGTTTTCATTGATATGAAGCTACTCTCACTGCGAAACAGGTTATTTAGTTTAATTTCATCGTTTCATGAATGTTTCGTGAAGCAACCATAATTTGGCAAAGATTTAGCGTAATCTTGATGTTTTCATAGATATGAAGCTACTTTCACTTCGAAACACGTTGTTTCGTTGAATTTCATCGTTTCATGAATGTTTCGTGTAATAACCATAAATTAACAAAGATTTAGCTTAATCTCGATGTTTTCATAGATAACAAGCTACTTTCACTGCGAAACACGTTATTTCGTTGACTTTCATCGTTTCATGAATGTTTCGTAAATAACCATAATTTGGCAAAGATTTAGCTTAATCTTGATGTTTTCATAGACATCAGTCTACTTTTATTTCGAAACACGTTATTTCGTTGAATTTCATTGTCTCATGAATGTTTCGTGAAATAACCTCGATTTAGCGAAGATTTAGTTTAATTTTGATGTTTTCATGATTATCTAACTACTCTCATTGCGAAACACGTTATTTCGTTGAATTTCATCATTCATGAATGTTTCGGGAAATAACCACGATTTAGCGAAGATTTAGCCTAGTTTTGATGTTTTCATGAATATCTAACTACTTTCACTGGGAAACACGTTATTTCGTTGAATTTCATCATTCTTGAATGTTTCATAAAATAAAGACGATTTAGCGAAGATTTAGCTTAATTTTGATGTTTTCTTGAATATCTATCTACTTTCACTGCGAAACACGTTATTTCGTTGAATTTCATCGTTTCATGAATGTTTCGTGAAATAACCATAATTTAGCTAAGTTTTAGCTTAATCTTGATGTTTTCATAGATGTCAAGCTACTTTGACTGCGAAACACGATATTTTGTTGAATTTCATTGTTTCATGAATGTTTCGTGAAATAACCATGATTTAGCGAAGATTTAGCTTAATTTTGATGTTTTCATAGATATGAAGCTCCTTTAACTGCGAAACAGGTTATTTCGTTGAATTTCATCGTTTCATGAATGTTTGGTGTAATAACCACTATTTAGCCAAGGTTTAGTTTAATTTTGATGTTTTCATGAATATCTAACTACTTTCACTGCGAAACACGTTATTTCGTTGAATTTCATCATTCATGAATGTTTCGTGAAATAATCACGATTTAGCGAAGATATTGCTTAATTTTGATGTTTTCGTAGATATCAAGCTACTTTCAATGCGAAACACGTTATTTCGATGAATTTCATCGTTTCATGAATGTTTCGTGAAATAACCACGGTTTAGCGAAGATTTAGCTTAATTTTGATGTTTTCTTGAATATCTATCTACTTTCACTTCGAAACACGTTATTTCGTTGAATTTCAAAGTTTCATGAATGTTCCGTGAAATAACCATGATTTAGCGAAGATTTGGCTTAATTTAATGTTTTCATGAATATGAAGCTACTTTCACTGCGAAACACATTATTTCGTTAAATTTCATCGTTTCATGAGTGTTTCGTGAAATTACCATGATTTATCGAAAATTTAGCTTAATTTTGATGTTTACATTGATATGAAGCTACTTTCACTGCGAAGCAGGTTATTTCGTTGAATTTCATCGTTTCATGAATGTTTCGTGAAATAACCATGATTTAGCGAAGATTCAGCTTAATTTTGATGTTTTCTGGAATATCTAACTTCTTTCACTGCGAAACACGTTGTTTCGTTGAATTTCATCGTTTCATGAAAGTTTCGTGATATAACCATAATTTAAGAAAGATTTAGCTTAATCTTGATGTTTTCATAGATAACAAGCTACTTTCACTTCGAAACACGTTATTTCGTTGAATTTCAAAGTTTCATGAATGTTCCTTGAAATAACCATGATTTAGCGAAGATTAAGCTTAATTTTGATGTTTTCATTAATATCTACATACTTTCACTGCGAAACACGTTATTTCGTTGAATTTCATCATTCATGAATGTTTCGTGAAATAACCACGATTTAGCGAAGATATTGCTTAATTTTGATGTTTTCGTAGATATCAAGCTACTTTCAATGCGAAACACGTTATTTCGATGAATTTCATAGTTTCATGAATGTTTCGTGAAATAACCACGAATTAGCGAAGATTTAGCTTAATTTTGATGTGTTCATGAATATCTAACAACTTTCACGGCGAAACACGTTATTTCTTTGACATTCATCGTTTCATGAATGTTTCGTAAATAACCATAATTTGGCACAGATTTAGCTTAATCTTGATGTTTTCATAGACATCAGTCTACTTTAATTTCGAAACACGTTATTTCGTTGAATTTCATTGTCTCATGTATGTTTCGTGAAATAACCTCGATTTAGCGAAGATTTAGTTTAATTTTGATGTTTTCATGAATATCTAAGTACTCTCATTGCGAAACACGTTATTTCGTTGAATTTCATCATTCATGAATGTTTCGTGAAATAACCACGATTTAGCGAAGATTTAGCTTAATTTTGATGTTTTCATGAATATCTAACTACTTTCACTGCGAAACACGTTATTTCGTTGAATTTCTTCATTCATGAATGTTTCGTGAAATAACCACGATTTAGCGAAGATATAGCTTAATTTTGATGTTTTCGTAGATATCAAGCTACTTTCACTGCGAAACACGTTATTTCGTTGAATTTCATCATTCATGAATTTTTCGTGAAATAACCACGATTTAGCGAAGATTTAGCTTAATTTTGATGTTTTCATGAATATCTAACTACTTTCACTGCGAAACACGTTATTTCGTTGAATTTCATCATTCATGAATGTTTCGGGAAATAACCACGATTTAGCGAAGATTTAGCCAAATTTTGATGTTTTCATGAATATCTAACTACTCTCACTGCGAAACACGTTATTTTGTTGAAATTCATCATTCTTGAATGTTTCGTAAAATAACCACGATTTGTTGAAGTTTTAGCTTAATTTTGATGTTTTCTTGAATATCTAACTACTTTCACTGCGAAACACGTTATTTCGTTGAATTTCATCATTCATGAATGTTACGTGAAATAACCACGATTTAGCGAAGATTTAGCTTAATTTTGATGTTTTCTTGAATATCTATCTACTTTCACTTCGAAACACGTTATTTCGTTGATTTTCAAAGTTTCATGAATGTTCCGTGAAATAACCATGATTCAGCGAAGATTTAGCTTAATTTAATGTTTTCATGGATATGAAGCTACTTTCACTGCGAAACACGTTATTTCGTTGAATTTCATCGTTTCATGAATGTTTCGTGAAATAACCATGATTTAGCGAAGATTCAGCTTAATTTCGATGTTTTCTGGAATATCTAACTTCTTTCACTGCGAAACACGTTGTTTCGTTGAATTTCATCGTTTCATGAAAGTTTCGTGAAATAACCATAATTTAACAAAGATTTAGCTTAATCTTGATGTTTTCATAGATAACAAGCTACTTTCACTTCGAAACACGTTATTTCGTTGAATTTCAAAGTTTCATGAATGTTCCTTGAAATAACCATGATTTAGCGAAGATTAAGCTTAATTTTGATGTTTTCATTAATATCTACATACTTTCACTGCGAAACACGTTATTTCGTTGAATTTCATCATTCATGAACGTTTCGTGAAATAACGACGATTTAGAGATGATTTAGCTTAATTTTGATGTTTTCGAAGACAATGCTACTTTCACAGCGAAACACGTTATTTCATTGAATTTCTTCGTTTCATGAATGTTTCGTGAAATAACCATAATTTGGCAAATATTTAGCTTAATCTTGATGTTTTCATAGATATCAAGCAACTTTCACTTCGAAACACGTTTTTTCGTTGAATTCCATCGTTTCATGAATGTTTCGTGAAATAACCAAGATTTAGCGAAGATTTAGCTTAATTTTGATGTTTTCATTGATATGAAGCTACTCTCACTGCGAAACAGGTTATTTCGTTGAATTTCATCGTTTCATGAATGTTTAGTGAAATAACCACGATTTAGCAAAGATTTAGTTTTATTTTGATGTTTTCATGAATATCTAACTACTTTCACTGCGAAACACGTTATTTCGTTGAATTTCATCATTCATGAATGTTTCGTGAAATAACCACGATTTAGCGAAGATATTGCTTAATTTTGATGTTTTCGCAGATATCAAGATACTTTCACTGCGAGACACGTTATTTCGATGAATTTCATCGTTTCATGAATATTTCGTGTAATAACCAAGATTTTGCGAAGATTTAGCTTAATTTTGATGTTTTCATAGATATGAAGCTACTTTCACTGCGAAAAAGGTTATTTCTCTGAATTTCATCGTTTCATGAATGTTTCGTGAAATAACCACGATTTAGCGAAGATTTAGTTTAATTTTGATGTTTTCATGAATATCTAACTACACTCATTGCGAAACACGTTATTTCGTTGAATTTCATCATTAATGAATGTTTCGTGAAATAACCACTATTTAGCGAATATTTAGCTTAATTTTGATGTTTTCATGAATATCTAACTACTTTCACTGCGAAACACGTTATTTCGTTGAATTTCATCATTCATGAATGTTTCGTGAAATAACCACGATTTAGCGAAGATATAGCTTAATTTTGATGTTTTCGTAGATATCAAGCTACTTTCACTGCGAAACACGTTATTTCGTTGAATTTCATCATTCATGAATTTTTCGTGAAATAACCACGATTTAGCGAAGATTTAGCTTAATTTTGATGTTTTCTTGAATATCTAACTACTTTCACTGCGAAACACGTTATTTCGTTGAATTTCATCATTCATGAATGTTTCGTGAAATAACCACGATTTAGCGAAGATTTAGCTTAATTTTGATGTTTTCTTGAATATCTAACTACTTTCACTGCGAAACACGTTATTTCGTTGAATTTCATCGTTTCATGAATGTTTCGTGAAATAACCGTAATTTAGCTAAGTTTTACCTTAATCTTGATGTTTTCATAGATGTCAAGCTACTTTGACTGCGAAACACGTTATTTTGTTGAATTTCATTGTTTCATGAATGTTTGGTGAAATAACCATGATTTAGCGAAGATATAGCTTAATTTTGATGTTTTCTTGTATATCTAACTACTTTCACTGCGAAACAGGTTATTTCGTTGAATTTCATCGTTTCATGAATGTTTCGTGAAATAACCAAGATTTAGCGAAGATTTAGCTAAATTTTGATGTTTTCATAGATATGAAGCTCCTTTAACTGCGAAACAGGTTATTACGTTGAATTTCATCGTTTCATGAATGTTTCGTGAAATAACCACTATTTAGCGAAGATTTAGTTTAATTTTGATGTTTTCATGAATATCTAACTACTTTCCCTGCGAAACACGTTATTTCGTTGAATTTCATCGTTTCATGAATGTGTTGTGAAATATCCATGATTTAGCGAAGATTAAGCTTAATTTTGATGTTTTCATGAATATCTAACTTCTTTCACTGCGAAACACGTTGTTTCGTTGAATTTCATCGTTTCATGACAGTTTCGTGAAATAACCATAATTTAACAAAGATTTAGCTTAATCTTGATGTTTTCATAGATAACAAGCTACTTTCACTTCGAAACACGTTATTTCGTTGAATTTCAAAGTTTCATGAATGTTCCTTGGAATAACCATGATTTAGCGAAGATTAAGCTTAATTTTGATTTTTTCATTAATATCTACATACTTTCACTGCGAAACACGTTATTTCGTTGAATTTCAACATTCATGAATGTTTCGTGAAATAACCACGATTTAGAGATGATTTAGCTTAATTTTGATGTTTTCGAAGACATCATGCTACTTTCACAGCGAAACACGTTATTTCATTGAATTTCTTCGTTTCATGAATGTTTCGTGAAATAACCATAATTTGGCAAAGATTTAGCGTAATCTTGATGTTTTCATAGATATGAAGCTACTTTCACTTCGAAACACGTTGTTTCGTTGAATTTCATCGTTTCATGAATGTTTCGTGAAATAACCATAATTTAACAAAGATTTAGCTTAATCTCGATGTTTTCATAGATAACAAGCTACTTTCACTTCGAAACACGTTATTTCGTTGAATTTCACCGTTTCATGAATGTTCCGTGTAATAACCATGATTTATCGCAGATTTAGCTTAATTTAATGTTTTCATGGATATGGAGCTACTTTCACTGCGAAACACGTTATTTCGTTAAATTTCATCGTTTCATGAATGTTTCGTGAAATAACCATAATTTGGCAAAGATTTAGCTTAATCTTGATATTTTCATAGATATCAAGCAACTTTCACTTCGAAACACGTTTTTTAGTTGAATTTCATCGTTTCATGAATGTTTCGTGAAATAACCACGATTTAGCGAAGATTTAGCTTAATTTTGATGTTTTCTTGAATATCTATCTACTTTCACTTCGAAACACGTTATTTCGTTGAATTTCAAAGTTTCATGAATGTTCCGTGAAATAACCATGATTTAGCGAAGATTTAGCTTAATTTAATGTTTTCATGGATATGAAGCTACTTTCACTGCGAAACACGTTATTTCGTTAAATTTCATCGTTTCATGAATGTTTCGTGAAATAACCATGATTTAGCGAAGATTTAGTTTAATTTTGATGTTTTCTTGAATATCTATCTACTTTCACTTCGAAACACGTTATTTCGTTGAATTTCAAAGTTTCATGAATGTTCCGTGAAATAACCATGATTTAGCGAAGATTTAGCTTAATTTAATGTTTTCATGGATATGAAGCTACTTTCACTGCGAAACACGTTATTTCGTTAAATTTCATCGTTTCATGAGTGTTTCGTGAAATTACCATGATTTATCGAAAATTTAGCTTAATTTTGATGTTTTCATTGATATGAAGCTACTTTCACTGCGAAGCAGATTATTTCGTTGAATTTCATCGTTTCATGTATGTTTCGTGAAATAACCATGATTTAGCGAAGATTCAGCTTAATTTTGATGTTTTCTGGAATATCTAACTTCTTTCACTGCGAAACACGTTGTTTCGTTGAATTTCATCGTTTCATGAAAGTTTCGAGAGATAACCATAATTTAACAAAGATTTAGCTTAATCTTGATGTTTTCATAGATAACAAGCTACTTTCACTTCGAAACACGTTATTTCGTTGAATTTCAAAGTTTCATGAATGTTCCTTGAAATAACCATGATTTAGCGAAGATTAAGCTTAATTTTGATGTTTTCATTAATATCTACATACTTTCAATGCGAAACACGTTATTTCGTTGAATTTCATGATTCATGAATGTTACGTGAACTAACCACGATTTAGCGAAGATTTAGCTTAATTTTGATGTTTTCTTGAATATCTAACTACTTTCACTGCGAAACACGTTATTTCGTTGAATTTCATCATTCATGAATGTTTCGTGAAATAACCACGATTTAGCGAAGATTTAGCTTAATTTTGATGTTTTCTTGAATATCTATCTACTTTCACTGCGAAACACGTTATTTCGTTAAATTTCATCGTTTCATGAATGTTTCGTGAAATAACCGTAATTTAGCTAAGTTTTACCTTAATCTTGATGTTTTCATAGATGTCAAGCTACTTTGACTGCGAAACACGTTATTTTGTTGAATTTCATTGTTTCATGAATGTTTCGTGAAATAACCATGATTTAGCGAAGATATAGCTTAATTTTGATTTTTTCTTGAATATCTAACTATTTTCACTGCGAAACAGGTTATTTCGTTGAATTTCATCGTTTCATGAATGTTTCGTGAAATAACCAAGATTTAGCGAAGATTTAGCTAAATTTTGATGTTTTCATAGATATGAAGCTCCTTTAACTGCGAAACAGGTTATTACGTTGAATTTCATCGTTTCATGAATGTTTCGTGAAATAACCACTATTTAGCGAAGATTTAGTTTAATTTTGATGTTTTCATGAATATCTAACTACTTTCCCTGCGAAACACGTTATTTCGTTGAATTTCATCGTTTCATGAATGTGTTGTGAAATATCCATGATTTAGCGAAGATTAAGCTTAATTTTGATGTTTTCATGAATATCTAACTTCTTTCACTGCGAAACACGTTGTTTCGTTGAATTTCATCGTTTCATGACAGTTTCGTGAAATAACCATAATTTAACAAAGATTTAGCTTAATCTTGATGTTTTCATAGATAACAAGCTACTTTCACTTCGAAACACGTTATTTCGTTGAATTTCAAAGTTTCATGAATGTTCCTTGGAATAACCATGATTTAGCGAAGATTAAGCTTAATTTTGATGTTTTCATTAATATCTACATACTTTCACTGCGAAACACGTTATTTCGTTGAATTTCATCATTCATGAATGTTTCGTGAAATAACCACGATTTAGAGATGATTTAGCTTAATTTTGATGTTTTCGAAGACATCATGCTACTTTCACAGCGAAACACGTTATTTCATTGAATTTCTTCGTTTCATGAATGTTTCGTGAAATAACCATAATTTGGCAAAGATTTATCGTAATCTTGATGTTTTCATAGATATGAAGCTACTTTCACTTCGAAACACGTTGTTTCGTTGAATTTCATCGTTTCATGAATGTTTCGTGAAATAACCATAATTTAACAAAGATTTAGCTTAATCTCGATGTTTTCATAGATAACAAGCTACTTTCACTTCGAAACACGTTATTTCGTTGAATTTCACCGTTTCATGAATGTTCCGTGTAATAACCATGATTTATCGCAGATTTAGCTTAATTTAATGTTTTCATGGATATGAAGCTACTTTCACTGCGAAACACGTTATTTCGTTAAATTTCATCGTTTCATGAATGTTTCGTGAAATAACCATAATTTGGCAAAGATTTAGCTTAATCTTGATATTTTCATAGATATCAAGCAACTTTCACTTCGAAACACGTTTTTTCGTTGAATTTCATCATTCATGAATTTTTCGTGAAATAACCACGATTTGGAGAAGATTTAGCTTAATTTTGATGTTTTCTTGATTATCTAACTACTTTCACTTCGAAACACGTTATTTCGTTGAATTTCAAAGTTTCATGAATGTTCCGTGAAATAACCATGATTTAGCGAAGATTTAGCTTAATTTAATGTTTTCAGGGATATGAAGCTACTTTCACTGCGAAACACGTTATTTCGTTAAATTTCATCGTTTCATGAGTGTTCCGTGAAATTACCATGATTTATCGAAAATTTAGCTTAATTTTGATGTTTTCATTGATATGAAGCTACTTTCACTGCGAAGCAGGTTATTTCGCTGAATTTCATCGTTTCATGAATGTTTCGTGAAATAACCATGATTTAGCGAAGATTCAGCTTAATTTTGATGTTTTCTGGAATATCTAACTTCTTTCACTGCGAAACACGTTGTTTCGTTGAATTTCATCGTTTCATGAAAGTTTCGAGAGATAACCATAATTTAACAAAGATTTAGCTTAATCTTGATGTTTTCATAGATAACAAGCTACTTTCACTTCGAAACACGTTATTTCGTTGAATTTCAAAGTTTCATGAATGTTCCTTGAAATAACCATGATTTAGCGAAGATTAAGCTTAATTTTGATGTTTTCATTAATATCTACATACTTTCACTGCGAAACACGTTATTTCGTTGAATTTCATCATTCATGAATGTTTCGTGAAATAACGACGATTTAGAGATGATTTAGCTTAATTTTGATGTTTTCGAAGACATCATGCTACTTTCACAGCGAAACACGTTATTTCATTGAATTTCTTCGTTTCATGATTGTTTCGTGAAATAACCATAATTTGGCAAATATTTAGCTTAATCTTGATGTTTTCATAGATATCAAGCAACTTTCACTTCGAAACACGTTTTTTCGTTGAATTTCATCGTTTCATGAATGTTTCGTGAAATAACCAAGATTTAGCGAAGATTTAGCTTAATTTTGATGTTTTCATTCATATGAAGCTACTCTCACTGCGAAACAGGTTATTTCGTTGAATTTCATCGTTTCATGAATGTTTAGTGAAATAACCACGATTTAGCAAAGATTTAGCTTAATTTTGATGTTTTCATGAATATCTAACTACTTTCACTGCGAAACACGTTATTTCGTTGAATTTCATCATTCATGAATGTTTCGTGAAATAAACACGATTTAGCGAAGATATTGCTTAATTTTGATGTTTTCGCAGATATCAAGATACTTTCACTGCGAGACACGTTATTTCGATGAATTTCATCGTTTCATGAATATTTCGTGTAATAACCAAGATTTAGCGAAGATTTAGCTTAATTTTGATGTTTTCATAGATATGAAGCTACTTTCACTGCGAAAAAGGTTATTTCTCTGAATTTCATCGTTTCATGAATGTTTCGTGAAATAACCACGATTTAGCGAAGATTTAGTTTAATTTTGATGTTTTAATGAATATCTAACTACTCTCATTGCGAAACACGTTATTTCGTTGAATTTCATCATTCATGAATGTTTCGTGAAATAACCACTATTTAGCGAATATTTAGCTTAATTTTGATGTTTTCATGAATATCTAACTACTTTCACTGCGAACCACGTTATTTCGTTGAATTTCATCATTCATGAATGTTTCGTGATATAACCACGATTTAGCGAAGATATAGCTTAATTTTGATGTTTTCGTAGATATCAAGCTACTTTCACTGCGAAACACGTTATTTCGTTGAATTTCATCATTCATGAATTTTTCGTGAAATAACCACGATTTAGCGAAGATTTAGCTTAATTTTGATTTTTTCTTGAATATCTAACTACTTTCACTGCGAAACACGTTATTACGTTGAATTTCATCAGTCATGAATGTTTCCGGAAATAACAACGATTTAGCGAAGATTTAGCCTAATTTTGATGTTTTCATTAATATCTAACTACTTTCACTGCGAAACACGTTATTTCGTTGAATTTCATCATTCTTGAATGTTTCGTAAAATAACCACGATTTAGCGAAGATTTAGATTAATTTTGATGTTTTCTTGAATATCTAACTACCTTCACTGCGAAACACGTCATTGCGTTGAATTTCATGATTCATGAATGTTTCGTGAAATAACCACGATTTAGCGAAGATTTAGCTTAATTTTGATGTTTTCTTGAATATCTATCTACTTTCACTGCGAAACACGTTATTTCGTTGAATTTCATCGTTTCATGAATGTTTCGTGAAATAACCGTAATTTAGCTAAGTTTTAGCTTAATCTTGATGTTTTCATAGATGTCAAGCTACTTTGACTGCGAAATACGTTATTTTGTTGAATTTCATTGTTTCATGAATGTTTCGTGAAATAACCATGGTTTAGCGAAGATATAGCTTAATTTTGATGTTTTCTTGTATATCTAACTATTTTCACTGCGAAACAGGTTATTTCGTTGAATTTCATCGTTTCATGAAGTTTCGTGAAATAACCAAGATTTAGCGAAGATTTAGCTAAATTTTGATGTTTTCATAGATATGAAGCTCCTTTAACTGCGAAACAGGTTATTTCGTTGAATTTCATCGTTTCATGAATGTTTCGTGAAATAACCACTATTTAGCGAAGATTTAGTTTAATTTTGATGTTTTCATGAATATCTAACTACTTTCCCTGCGAAACACGTTATTTCGTTGAATTTCATCGTTTCATGAATGTGTTGTGAAATATCCATGATTTAGCGAAGATTAAGCTTAATTTTGATGTTTTCATGAATATCTAACTTCTTTCACTGCGAAACACGTTGTTTCGTTGAATTTCATCGTTTCATGACAGTTTCGTGGCATAACCATAATTTAACAAAGATTTATCTTAATCTTGATGTTTTCATAGATAACAAGCTACTTTCACTTCGAAACACGTTATTTCGTTGAATTTCAAAGTTTCATGAATGTTCCTTGGAATAACCATGATTTAGCGAAGATTAAGCTTAATTTTGATGTTTTCATTAATATCTACATACTTTCACTGCGAAACACGTTATTTCGTTGAATTTCATCATTCATGAATGTTTCGTGAAATAACCACGATTTAGAGATGATTTAGCTTAATTTTGATGTTTTCGAAGACATCATGCTACTTTCACAGCGAAACACGTTATTTCATTGAATTTCTTCGTTTCATGAATGTTTCGTGAAATAACCATAATTTGGCAAAGATTTATCGTAATCTTGATGTTTTCATAGATATGAAGCTACTTTCACTTCGAAACACGTTGTTTCGTTGAATTTCATCGTTTCATGAATGTTTCGTGAAATAACCATAATTTAACAAAGATTTAGCTTAATCTCGATGTTTTCATAGATAACAAGCTCCTTTCACTTCGAAACACGTTATTTCGTTGAATTTCACCGTTTCATGAATGTTCCGTGTAATAACCATGATTTATCGCAGATTTAGCTTAATTTAATGTTTTCATGGATATGAAGCTACTTTCACTGCGAAACACGTTATTTCGTTAAATTTCATCGTTTCATGAATGTTTCGTGAAATAACCATAATTTGGCAAAGATTTAGCTTAATCTTGATATTTTCATAGATATCAAGCAACTTTCACTTCGAAACACGTTTTTTCGTTGAATTTCATCGTTTCATGAATGTTTCGTGAAATAACCAAGATTTAGCGATGATTTAGCTTAATTTTGATGTTTTCATTGATATGAAGCTACTCTCACTGCGAAACAGGTTATTTCGTTGAATTTCATCGTTTCATGAATTTTAGTGAAATAACCACGATTTAGCGAAGATTTAGTTTAATTTTGATGTTTTCATGAATATCTAACTACTTTCACTGCGAATCACGTTATTTCGTTGAATTTCATCATTCATGAATGTTTCGTGAAATACCCACGATTTAACGAAGATATTGCTTAATTTTGATGTTTTCGCAGATATCAAGATACTTTCACTGCGAAACACGTTATTTCGATGAATTTCATCGTTTCATGAATATTTCGTGTAATAACCAAGATTTAGCGAAGATTTAGCTTAATTTTGATGTTTTCATTCATATGAAGCTACTCTCACTGCGAAACAGGTTATTTCGTTGAATTTCATCGTTTCATGAATGTTTAGTGAAATAACCACGATTTAGCAAAGATTTAGCTTAATTTTGATGTTTTCATGAATATCTAACTACTTTCACTGCGAAACACGTTATTTCGTTGAATTTCATCATTCATGAATGTTTCGTGAAATAAACACGATTTAGCGAAGATATTGCTTAATTTTGATGTTTTCGCAGATATCAAGATACTTTCACTGCGAGACACGTTATTTCGATGAATTTCATCGTTTCATGAATATTTCGTGTAATAACCAAGATTTAGCGAAGATTTAGCTTAATTTTGATGTTTTCATAGATATGAAGCTACTTTCACTGCGAAAAAGGTTATTTCTCTGAATTTCATCGTTTCATGAATGTTTCGTGAAATAACCACGATTTAGCGAAGATTTAGTTTAATTTTGATGTTTTAATGAATATCTAACTACTCTCATTGCGAAACACGTTATTTCGTTGAATTTCATCATTCATGAATGTTTCGTGAAATAACCACTATTTAGCGAATATTTAGCTTAATTTTGATGTTTTCATGAATATCTAACTACTTTCACTGCGAACCACGTTATTTCGTTGAATTTCATCATTCATGAATGTTTCGTGATATAACCACGATTTAGCGAAGATATAGCTTAATTTTGATGTTTTCGTAGATATCAAGCTACTTTCACTGCGAAACACGTTATTTCGTTGAATTTCATCATTCATGAATTTTTCGTGAAATAACCACGATTTAGCGAAGATTTAGCTTAATTTTGATTTTTTCTTGAATATCTAACTACTTTCACTGCGAAACACGTTATTACGTTGAATTTCATCAGTCATGAATGTTTCGGGAAATAACAACGATTTAGCGAAGATTTAGCCTAATTTTGATGTTTTCATTAATATCTAACTACTTTCACTGCGAAACACGTTATTTCGTTGAATTTCATCATTCTTGAATGTTTCGTAAAATAACCACGATTTAGCGAAGATTTAGATTAATTTTGATGTTTTCTTGAATATCTAACTACTTTCACTGCGAAACACGTCATTGCGTTGAATTTCATGATTCATGAATGTTTCGTGAAATAGCCACGATTTAGCGAAGATTTAGCTTAATTTTGATGTTTTCTTGAATATCTATCTACTTTCACTGCGAAACACGTTATTTCGTTGAATTTCATCGTTTCATGAATGTTTCGTGAAATAACCGTAATTTAGCTAAGTTTTAGCTTAATCTTGATGTTTTCATAGATGTCAAGCTACTTTGACTGCGAAATACGTTATTTTGTTGAATTTCATTGTTTCATGAATGTTTCGTGAAATAACCATGGTTTAGCGAAGATATAGCTTAATTTTGATGTTTTCTTGTATATCTAACTATTTTCACTGCGAAACAGGTTATTTCGTTGAATTTCATCGTTTCATGAAGTTTCGTGAAATAACCAAGATTTAGCGAAGATTTAGCTAAATTTTGATGTTTTCATAGATATGAAGCTCCTTTAACTGCGAAACAGGTTATTTCGTTGAATTTCATCGTTTCATGAATGTTTCGTGAAATAACCACTATTTAGCGAAGATTTAGTTTAATTTTGATGTTTTCATGAATATCTAACTACTTTCCCTGCGAAACACGTTATTTCGTTGAATTTCATCGTTTCATGAATGTGTTGTGAAATATCCATGATTTAGCGAAGATTAAGCTTAATTTTGATGTTTTCATGAATATCTAACTTCTTTCACTGCGAAACACGTTGTTTCGTTGAATTTCATCGTTTCATGACAGTTTCGTGAAATAACCATAATTTAACAAAGATTTAGCTTAATCTTGATGTTTTCATAGATAACAAGCTACTTTCACTTCGAAACACGTTATTTCGTTGAATTTCAAAGTTTCATGAATGTTCCTTGAAATAACCATGGTTTAGCGAAGATTAAGCTTAATTTTGATGTTTTCATTAATATCTACACACTTTCACTGCGAAACACGTTATTTCGTTGAATTTCATCATTCATGAATGTTTGGTGAAATAACCACGATTTCGAGATGATTTAGCTTAATTTTGATGTTTTCGAAGACATCATGCTACTTTCACAGCGAAACACGTTATTTCATTGAATTTCTTCGTTTCATGAATGTTTCGTGAAATAACCATAATTTGGCAAAGATTTAGCGTAATCTTGATGTTTTCATAGATATGAAGCTACTTTCACTTCGAAACACGTTGTTTCGTTGAATTTCATCGTTTCATGATTGTTTCGTGAAATAACCATAATTTAACAAAGACTTAGCTTAATCTCGATGTTTTCATAGATAACAAGCTACTTTCACTTCGAAACACGTTATTTCGTTGAATTTCACCGTTTCATGAATGTTCCGTGTAATAACCATGATTTATCGCAGATTTAGCTTAATTTAATGTTTTCATGGATATGAAGCTACTTTCACAGCGAAACACGTTATTTCGTTAAATTTCATCGTTTCATGAATGTTTCGTGAAATAACCATAATTTGGCAAAGATTTAGCTTAATCTTGATGTTTTCATAGATATCAAGCAACTTTCACTTCGAAACACGTTTTTTCGTTGAATTTCATCGTTTCATGAATATTTCGTGAAATAACTAAGATTTAGCGATGATTTAGCTTAATTTTGATGTTTTCATTGATATGAAGCAACTCTCACTGCGAAACAGGTTATTTCGTTGAATTTCATCGCTTCATGAATGTTTAGTGAAATAACCACGATTTAGCGAAGATTTAGTTTAATTTTGATGTTTTCATGAATATCTAACTACTTTCACTGCGAATCACGTTATTTCGTTGAATTTCATCATTCATGAATGTTTCGTGAAATAACCACGATTTAACGAAGATATTGCATAATTTTGATGTTTTCGCAGATATCAAGATACTTTCACTGCGAAACACGTTATTTCGATGAATTCCATCGTTTCATGAATATTTCGTGTAATAACCAAGATTTAGCGAAGATTTAGCTTAATTTTGATGTTTTCATAGATATGAAGCTACTTTCACTACGAAAAAGGTTATTTCTTTGAATTTCATCGTTTCATGAATGTTTCGTGAAATAACCACGATTTAGCGAAGATTTAGTTTAATTTTGATGTTTTCATGAATATCTAACTACTCTCATTGCGAAACACGTTATTTAGTTGAATTTCATCATTCATGAATGTTTCGTGAAATAACCACGATTTAGCGAAGATTTAGCTTAATTTTGATTTTTTCTTGAATATCTAACTACTTTCACTGCGAAACACGTTATTTCGTTGAATTTCATCATTCATGAATGTTTCGTGAAATAACCTTGATTTAGCGAAGATATAGCGTAATTTTGATGTTTTCGTAGATATCAAGATACTTTCACTGCGAAACACGTTATTTCGATGAATTTCATCGTTTCATGAATGTTTCGTGAAATAACCATAATTTAGATTAGATTTAGCTTAATCTTGATGTTTTCATAGATATCAAGCTCCTTTCACTGCGAAAAATGTTATTTCGTAGAATTTCATCGTTTCATGAATGTTTCGTGAAATAACCATGATTTAGCAAAGATTTAGCTTAATTTTGATGTTTTCTTGTATATCTACTTTCACTGCGAAACACGTTATTTCGTTTAATTTCATCGTTTCATGAATGTTTCGTGAAATAACCATAATTTGGCAAAGATTTAGCGTAATCTTGATGTTTTCATAGATATGAAGCTATTTTCACTTCGAAACACGTTGTTTCGTTGAATTTCATCGTTTCATGAATGTTTCGTAAAATAACCATTATTTAACACAGATTTAGCTTAATCTCGATGTTTTCATAGATAACAAGCTACTTTCACTTCGAAACACGTTATTTCGTTGAATTTCACCGTCTCATGAATGTTCCGTGAAATAACCATGATTTAGCGAAGATCTAGCTTAATTTAATGTTTTCATGGATATGAAGCTACTTTCACTGCGAAACACGTTATTTCGTTAAATTTCATTGTTTCATGAATGTTTCGTGAAATAACCATAATTTAGCTAAGATTTAGCTCAATTTTTATGTTTTCTTGAATATCTAACAAATTTCACTGCGAAACACGTTATTTCGTTGAATTTCATCATTCATGAATGTTTCGTGAAATAACCACGATTTAGCGAAGATATAGCGTAATTTTGATGTTTTCGTAGATATCAAGATACTTTCACTGCGAAACACGTTATTTCGATGAATTTCATCGTTTCACGAATGTTTCGTAAATAAGCATGATTTAGCGAAGATTTAGCTTAATTTTGATGTTTTCGTAGATATCAAGCTACTTTCACTGCGTAACACGTTATTTCGATGAATTTCATCGTTTCATGAATATTTCGTGAAATAACCACGATTTAGCGAAGATTTAGCTTAATTTTGATGTTTTCATTAATATCTACATACTTTCATTGCGAAACACGTTATTTCGTTGAATTTCATCATTCATTAATGTTTCGTGAAATAACCACGATTTAGAGATGATTTATCTTAATTTTGATGTTTTCGAAGACGTCAAGCTACTTTCACAGCGAAACACGTTATTTCATTGAATTTCATCGTTTCAGAATGTTTCGTGAAATAACCAAAATTTGGCAAAGATTTAGCTTAATCTTGATGTTTTCCTAGATATCAAGCAACTTTCACTTCGAAACACGTTTTTTCGTTGAATTTCATCGTTTCATGAATGTTTCGTGAAATAACCAATATTTAGCGAAGATTTAGCTTAATTTTGATGTTTTCATTGATATGAAGCTACTCTCACTGCGAAACAGGTTATTTCGTTGAATTTCATCGTTTCATGAATGTTTAGTGAAATAACCACGATTTAGCAAAGATTTAGTTTTATTTTGATGTTTTCATGAATATCTAACTACTTTCACTGCGAAACACGTTATTTCGTTGAATTTCATCATTCATGAATGTTTCGTGAAATAACCACGATTTAGCGAAGATATTGCTTAATTTTGATGTTTTCGCAGATATCAAGATACTTTCACTGCGAAACACGTTATTTCGATGAATTTCATCGTTTCATGAATATTTCGTGTAATAACTAAGATTTAGCGAAGATTTAGCTTAATTTTGATGTTTTCATAGATATGAAGCTACTTTCACTGCGAAAAAGGTTATTTCTTTGAATTTCATCGTTTCATGAATGTTTCGTGAAATAACCACGATTTAGCGAAGATTTAGTTTGATTTTGATGTTTTCATGAATATCTAACTACTCTCATTGCGAAACACGTTATTTAGTTGAATTTCATCATTCATGAATGTTTCGTGAAATAACCACGATTTAGCGAAGATTTAGCTTAATTTTGATGTTTTCTTGAATATCTAACTACTTTCACTGCGAAACACGTTATTTCGTTGAATTTCATCATTCATGAATGTTTCGTGAAATAACCACGTTTTAGCGAAGATATGGCGTAATTTTGATGTTTTCGTAGATATCAAGATACTTTCACTGCGAAACACGTTATTTCGATGAATTTCATCGTTTCATGAATGTTTCGTGAAATAACCATAATTTAGCTAAGATTTAGCTTAATTTTGATGTTTTCGAAGACGTCAAGCTACTTTCACAGCGAAACACGTTATTTCATTGAATTTCATCGTTTCAGAATGTTTCGTGAAATAACCAAAATTTGGCAAAGATTTAGCTTAATCTTGATGTTTTCATAGATATCAAGCAACTTTCACTTCGAAACACGTTTTTTCGTTGAATTTCATCGTTTCATGTATGTTTCGTGAAATAACCAAGATTTAGCGAAGATTTGGCTTAATTTTGATGTTTTCATTGATATGAAGCTACTTTCACTGCGAAACAGGTTATTTCGTTGAATTTCATCGTTTCATGAATGTTTCGTGAAATAACCACGATTTAGCGAAGATTTAGCTTAATTTTGATGTTTTCTTGAATATCTAACTACTTTCACTGCGAAACACGTTATTTCGTTGAATTTCATCATTCATGAATGTTTCGTGAAATAACCACGTTTTAGCGAAGATATGGCGTAATTTTGATGTTTTCGTAGATATCAAGATACTTTCACTGCGAAACACGTTATTTCGATGAATTTCATCGTTTCATGAATGTTTCGTGAAATAACCATAATTTAGCTAAGATTTAGCTTAATTTTGATGTTTTCGAAGACGTCAAGCTACTTTCACAGCGAAACACGTTATTTCATTGAATTTCATCGTTTCAGAATGTTTCGTGAAATAACCAAAATTTGGCAAAGATTTAGCTTAATCTTGATGTTTTCATAGATATCAAGCAACTTTCACTTCGAAACACGTTTTTTCGTTGAATTTCATCGTTTCATGTATGTTTCGTGAAATAACCAAGATTTAGCGAAGATTTGGCTTAATTTTGATGTTTTCATTGATATGAAGCTACTCTCACTGCGAAACAGGTTATTTCGTTGAATTTCATCGTTTCATGAATGTTTAGTGAAATAACCACGATTTAGCAAAGATTTAGTTTAATTTTGATGTTTTCATGAATATCTAACTACTTTCACTGCGAAACACGTTATTTCGTTGAATTTCATCATTCATGAATGTTTCGTGAAATAACCACGATTTAGCGAAGATATTGCTTAATTTTGATGTTTTCGCAGATATCAAGATACTTTCACTGCGAAACACGTTATTTCGATGAATTTCATCGTTTCATGAATATTTCGTGTAATAACTAAGATTTAGCGAAGATTTAGCTTAATTTTGATGTTTTCATAGATATGAAGCTACTTTCACTGCGAAAAAGGTTATTTCTTAGAATTTCATCGTTTCATGAATGTTTCGTGAAATAACCACGATTTAGCGAAGATTTGGTTTGATTTTGATGTTTTCATGAATATCAAACTACTCTCATTGCGTAACACGTTATTTAGTTGAATTTCTTAATTCATGAATGTTTCGTGAAATAACCACGATTTAGCGAAGATTTAGCTTAATTTTGATGTTTTCTTGAATATCTAACTACTTTCACTGCGAAACACGTTATTTCGTTGAATTTCATCATTCATGAATGTTTCGTGAAATAACCACGTTTTAGCGAAGATGTAGCGTAATTTTGATGTTTTCGTAGATATCAAGATACTTTCACTGCGAAACACGTTATTTCGATGAATTTCATCGTTTCATGAATGTTTCGTGAAATAACCATAATTTAGCTAAGATTTAGCTTAATCTTGATGTTTTCATCGATATCAAGCTACTTTCACTGCGAAACACATTATTTCGTAGAATTTCATCGTTTCATGAATGTTTCGTGAAATAACCATGATTTAGCAAAGATTTAGCTTAATTTTGATGTTTTCTTGTATATCTAACTACTTTCACTGCGAAACACGTTATTTCGTTTAATTCCATCGTTTCATGAATGTTTCGTGGAATAACCATAATTTAACAAAGATTTAGCTTAATCTTGATGTTTTCATAGATAACGAGCTACTTTCACTTCGAAACACGTTATTTCGTTGAATTTCACCGTTTCATGAATGTTCCGTGAAATAACCATGATTTAGCGAAGATTTAGCATAATTAAATGTTTTCATGGATATGAAGCTACTTTCACTGCGAAACACGTTATTTCGTTGAATTTCATCATTCATGAATGTTTCGTGAAATTACCACGATTTAGCGAACATATAGCGTAACTTTGATGTTTTCGTAGATAACAAGATACTTTCACTGCGAAACACGTTATTTCGATGAATTTCATCGTTTCACGGATGTTTCGTGAAATAAGCATGATTTAGCAGAGTTTTAGCGTAATTTTGATGTTTTCATAGATATCTCGCTACTTTCGCTGCGAAACACGTTATTTCGTTGAATTTCATCGTTTTACGAATGTTTCGTGAAATAACCATGATTTAGCGGTGATTTAGCTTAATTTTGATGTTTCATAGATATCTCGCTAGTTTCGCTGCGAATCACGTTATTTCGTTGAATTTCACCGTTTCACGAATGTTGCGTGAAATAACCATGATTTAGCGGAGATTTCGCTTAATTTGTTGTTTTCATAGATATCTCTCTACTTTCGCTGCGAAACAAGTTATTTCGTTGAATTTCATCGTTTCACGAATGTTTCGTGAAATAACCATGATTTAGCGGTGATTTAGATTAATTTTGATGTTTTCATAGATATCTCGCTAATTTCGCTGTGTAACACGGTATTACGTTGAATTACATCGTTTCACGAATGTTTCGTGAAATAACAATGATTTAGCGGAGATATAGCTTAATTTTGATGTTTTCATGGATTTCTCGCAACTTTCGCTGCGAAGCACGTTATTTCGTTGAATTGCACCGTTTCACGAATGTTTCGTGAAATAACCATGATTTTGCGGAGATTTCGCTCAATTTTGATGTTTTTTATGTATCTCGCATCTTTCGCTGCGAAGAACGTTATTTCGTTGAATTTCATCGTCTCACGCATGTTTCGTGAAATAACCAAGATTTAGCAGAGATTTAGCTTAATTTTGATGTGTTCATGGATTTCTCGCATCTTTCGCTGCGAAGCACGTTATTTCGTTGAATTGCACCGTTTCACGAATGTTTCGTGAAATAACCATGATTTTGCGGAGATTTCGCTCAATTTTGATGTTTTTTATGTATCTCGCATCTTTCGCTGCGAAGAACGTTATTTCGTTGAATTTCATCGTCTCACGCATGTTTCGTGAAATAACCAAGATTTAGCAGAGATTTAGCTTAATTTTGATGTTTTCATAAATATCTCGTTACTTTCACTGCTAAACACGTAATTTCGTTGAGTTTCATCGTTTCACGAATGTTTCGTGAAATAACCATGATTTAGCGGAAATATATCTTAATTTTGATGTTTACATGGATATCTCCCAGCTTTCGCTGCGAAGCACGTTATTTCGTTGAATTGCACCGTTTCACGAATGTTTCGTGTAATAACCATGATTTAGCGGAGATTCAGCTAAATATTGATGTTTTCATAGATATATCGCTACATTCGCTGCGAAACTCGTTATTTCGTTGAATTTCATCGTGTCACGCAATTTTCGTTAATTAACCATGATTTAACGGAGATTTCGCTTAATTTTGATGTTTTCATTTATATCTCGCAACTTTCCCTGTGAGACACGTTATTTCATTGAATTGTATCGTTTCACGAATATTTCGTGAAGTAACCATGATTTAGTTGAGAATTAGCTTAATTTTGATGTTTTCATAGATATCTCCCTACTCTCGCTGCGAAACACGTTATTTCGTTGAATTTCTTCGTTACACGAATGTTTCGTGAAATAACCATGATTTAGCGGAGATTTAACATAATTTTGATGTTTTCATAGAAATCTCGTTACTTTCGCTGCGAAACACGTTATTTCGTTGAATTTCATCGTTTCACGAATATTTCGTGAAATAACCATGATTTAGAGGAGATTTCTCATAATTTTGATGTTTTCATAGATATCTCGCTAATTTCGCTGCGAATAACGTTATTTCGTAGTTTTTCATCGTGTCACGAATGTTTCGTGAAATAACCATGATTTAGCGGAGATTTTCCTTAATTTTGATGTTTTTTAGATATCTCGCAACTTTCGCTGCGAAGAACGTTATTTCGTTGAATTTCATCGTTTCACGAAAGTTTCGTGAAATAACCATGATTTAGCGGTGATTTAGCTTAATTTTGATGTTGTCATAGATATCTCGCTAATTTCGCTGTGAAACACGGTATTATATTGAATTTCATCGTTTCATGAATGTTTCGTGAAATAACCATGGTTTAGCGGAGATATAGCTTAATTTTGATGTTATCATGGATATCTCGCAGCTTTCGCTGCGAAGCACGTTATTTCGTTGTATTGCACCGTTTCACGAATGTTTCGTGAAATAACCATGATTTAGCGGAGATTTCGCTTAATTTTGATGTTTTCATAGATATCTCGCAACTTTCGCTGCGAAACACGTTATCTCTTGAATTTCATCGTTTCACGAATATTTCGTGAAATAACCATGATTTAGCGGAGATATAGCTTAATTTTGATGTTATCATGGATATCTAGCAACAGCTTAATTTTGATGTTTTCATATATATCTCTCTACTCTCGCTGCGAAACACGTTATTTCGTTGAATTTCATCGTTTCACGAATGTTTCGTGAAATAACCATGATTTAGCGGAGATTTAACATAATTTTGATGTTTTCATAGAAATCTCGTTACTTTCGCTGCGAATCACGTTATTTCGTAGAATTTCATCGTGTCACGAATGTTTCATGAAATAACCATGATTTAGAGGAGATTTCTCATAATTTTGATGTTTTCATAGATATCTCGCTACTTTCGCTGCGAATCACGTTATTTCGTAGAATTTCATCGTGTCACGAATGTTTCGTGAAATAACCATGATTTAGCGGAGATTTTCCTTAATTTTGATGTTTTTTAGATATCTCGCAACTTTCGCTGCGAAGAACGTTATTTCGTTGAATTTCATCGTTTCACGAAAGTTTCGTGAAATAACCATGATTTAGCGGTGATTTAGCTTAATCTTGATGTTGTCATAGATATCTCGCTAATTTCGCTGTGAAACACGGTATTATATTGAATTTCATCGTTTCACGAATGTTTCGTGAAATAACCATGATTTAGCGGAGATATAGCTTAATTTTGATGTTATCATGGATATCTCGCAGCTTTCGCTGCGAAGCACGTTATTTCGTTGTATTGCACCGTTTCACGAATGTTTCGTGAAATAACCATGATTTAGCGGAGATTTAGCTTAATTTTGATGTTTTCATAGATATCTCGTTACTTTCACAGCGAAACACGTTATTTCGGTGTATTTCATCGTTTCACGGATGCTTCGTGAAATAACCATGATTTAGCAGAGATTTAGCTTAATTTGATGTTTTCATATATATCTCGAAACTTTCGCTGCGAAACACGTTATTTCGTTGAATTTCATCGTTTCACGAATGTTTCGTGAAGTAACAATGATTTAGCGGTGATTTAGCATAATTTTGACGTTTTCATAGATATCTCGCTAATTTCGCTTCGAAACACGGTATTACGCTGAATTTCATCGTTTCACGAATGTTTCGTGAATTAACCATGATTTAGCGGAGATTTCGCTTAATTTTGATGTTTTCACTTATATCTCGCAACTTTCCCTGTGAGACACGTTATTTCATTGAATTGCATCGTTTCACGAATATTTCATGAAGTAACCATGATTTAGTTGATAATTAGCTTAATTTTGATGTTTTCATAGATATCTCTCTACTCTCGCTGCGAAACACGTTATTTCGTTGAATTTCTTCGTTACACGAATGTTTCGTGAAATAACCATGATTTAGCAGAGATTTAACATAATTTTGATGTTTTCATAGAAATCTCGTTACTTTCGCTGCGAAACACGTTATTTCGTTGAATTTCATCGTTTCACGAATATTTCGTGAAATAACAATGGTTTAGAGGAGATTTCTCATAATTTTGATGTTTTCATAGATATCTCGCTAATTTCGCTGCGAATCACGTTATTTCGTAGAATTTCATCGTGTCACGAATGTTTCGTGAAATAACCATGATTTAACGGAGATTTCGCTTAATTTTGATGTTTTCATAGATATCTCGCTACTTTCGCTGCGAAACACGGTTTTACGTTGAATTTCATCGTTTTACGAATGTTTCGTGAAATAACCATGATTTAGGTGAGATATTGCTTAATTTTGATGTTTTCATTGATATCTCGCAACTTTCGCTGCGAAGCACGTTATTTCGTTGAATTGCATCATTTCAAGAAAGTTTCGTGAAATAACCATGATTTAGCGGAGATTTTGCTTAATTTTGATATTTTCATGGATCTCTCGAAACTTTCGCTACGAAGCACGTTATTTCGTTGAATTGCACCGTTTCACGAATGTTTCGTGAAATAACCATGATTTAGCGGAGATTTCCCATAATTTTGATGTTTTCATAGATATCTCGCAACTTTCGCTGCGAAACACGTTATTACGTTGAAATTCATCGTTTCACGAATGTTTCGTGAAGTAACCATGATTTAGCGGATATTTCGCTTAATTATGATGTTTTCATAGATATCTCGTAACTTTCGCTGCGAAACACGTTATTTCGTTGAAATTCATCGTTTCACGAATGTTTCGTGAAATAACCATGATTTAGCGGAGATATATCTTAATATTGATGTTATCATGGATATCTTGCAACTTTCGCTGCGAAGCACGTTATTTCGTTGAATTGCACCGTTTGACGAATGTTTCGTGAAATAACCATGATTTAGCGGAGATTTCGCTTAATTTTGATGTTTTCATAGATATCTCGCAACTTTCGCTTCGAAACACGTTATTTCTTGAATTTCATCGTTTCACGAATGTTTCGTGAAATAACCATGGTTTAGCAGAGATTTAGCCTAATATTGATGTTTTCATAGATATCTCACTACTTTAGCTGCGAAACACGTTATTTTGTTGAATTCCATCGTTACACGAATGTTTCGAGAAATAAACATTATTTAGCGGAGATTTAGCTTAATTTTGATGTTTTCATAGAAATCTCGTTACTTTCGCTGCGAAACACGTTATTTCGTTGAATTGAATCGTTTCACGAATATTTCGTGAAATAACCATGATTTAGCGGAGATTTCTCATAATTTTGATGTTTTCATAGATATCTCGCTACTTTCGCTGCGAAACACGGTATTACGTTGAATTTCATCGTTTTACAAATGTTTCGTGAAATAACCATGATTTAGGGGAGATATTGCTTAATTTTGATGTTTTCATGGATATCTCGCAACTTTCGCTGCGAAGTACGTTATTTCGTTGAATTGCATCGTTTCAAGAATGTTTCATGAAATAACCATGATTTAGCGGAGATTTCGCTTAATTTTGATATTTTCATGGATCTCTCGAAACTTTCGCTACGAATCACGTTATTTCGTTGAATTGCACCTTTTCACGAATGTTTCGTGAAATAACCATGATTTAGCGGAGATTTCCCATAATTTTGAAGTTTTCATAGATATCTCGCAACTTTCGCTGCGAAACACGTTATTACGATGAAATTCATCGTTTCAAGAATGTTTCGTGAAGTAACCATGATTTAGCGGAGATTTCGCTTAATTATGATGTTTTCATAGATATCTCGTAACTTTCGCTGCGAAACACGTTATTTCGTTGATATTCATCGTTTCACGAATGTTTCGTGAAATAACCATAATTTAGCGGAGATTTCGCTTAATTTTGATGTTTTCATATATATCTCGAAACTTTCGCTGCGAAGCACGTTATTTCGTTGAATTGCACCGTTTCACGAATGTTTCGTGAAACAACCATGATTTAGCGGAGATTTCGCTTAATTTTGATATTATCATAGATATCTCGCAACTTTCGCAGCGAAACAGGTTATTTCGTAGAATTTCATCGTTTCACGAATGATTCGTGAAGTAACCATGATTTAGCAGAGATTTAGCCTAATTTTGATGTTTTCGTAGATATCTCGCTAATTTCGCTGCGAATCACGTTATTTCCTAGAATTTCATCGTGTCACGAATGTTTCGTGAAATAACCATGATTTAGCGGAGATTTTGCTTAATTTTGATGTTTTTTAGATATCTCGCAACTTTCGCTGGGAAACACGTTATTTCGTTGAATTTCATCGTTTCATGCATGTTTCGTGAAATAACCAAGATTTAGCAGAGATTTACCTTAATTTTGATGTTTGCATAGATATCTCGTTACTTTCACTGCGAAACACGTTATTTCGTTGAATTTCATCGTTTCACGAGTGTTTCGTGAAATAACCATGATTTAGCGGAGATTTCGCTAAATTTTGATGTTTTCATAGATATCTCGAAACTTTCGCTGCGAAGCACGTTATTTCGTCGAATTGCACCTCTTCACCAATGATTCGTGAAATTACCATTATTTAGGGAAGATTTCGCTTAATTTTCATGTTTTCATAGATATTTCGCTAATTTCGCTGCGAAACACGTTATTTCTTTGAATTTCATCGTTTCACGAATGTTTCGTTAAATAACAATGATTTAGCTGATATTTAGATTTATTTTGATGTTTTCATCGATATCTCGCTACTTTCGCTGCGAAACACGTTATTTCGTTGAATTTCATAGCTTTACGAATGTTTCGTGAAATAACCATGATTTCGCGGTGAATTAGCTTAATTTTGATGTTTCATAGATATCGCGCTAATTTCGCTGCGAATCACGTTATTTCGTTGTATTTCATCGTGAAACGATTGTTTCGTGAAATAACCATGATTAAGCGGAGATTTCGCTTAATTTTGATGTTTTCATAGATATCTCGCAACTTTCGCTGCGAAACACGTTATTTCGCTGAATTTCATCGTTTAACGAATGTTTCGTGAAATAACCATGATTTAGCGGAGATATAGCTTAATTTCGATGTTTTCATAGAAATCTCGTTACTTTCGCAGCGAAACTCGTTATTCCGTTGAATTTCATAGTTTCACGAATATTTCGTGAAATAACCTTGATTTAGCGGAGATTTCTAATAATTTTGATGTTTTCTAGATATCTCGCAACTTTCGCTGCGAAACACGTTATTTCGTTGAATTGCACCGTTTCACGAATGTTTCGTGAAGTAACCATGATTTAGCGGAGATTTCGCTTAATTTTGATGTTTTCATAGATATTTCGCTACTTTCGCAGCGAATCACGTTATTTCGTTGAATTTCATCGTATCACGAGTGTTTCGTGAAATAACCATGATTTTCCGGAGATTTTGATTATCTTTGAAGATTTCATAGATATCTCGTTACTTCCGCTGCGAAAAACGTTATTTCGTTCAATTTCATCGTTTCACCAATATTTCGTGAAATAACCATGATTTAGCGGAGATTTCGCTTAATTTTGATGTTTTCATAGATATCTCGCAACTTTCCCTGCGAAACACGTTATTACGTTGAATTTCATAGTTTCACGAATATTTCGTGTAATAACCATGATTGAGCGGAGATTTCTCATAATTTTGATGTTTTCATAGATATCTCGCAACTATCGCTGCGAAACACGTTATTTCGTTGAATTTCAACGTTTCGGAAATATTTCGTGAAATAACCATGATTTAGCGGTGATTTAGCTTAATTTTGATGTTTTCATATACATCTCGCTAATTTGGCTGCGAAACACGTTATTAAGTTGAATTTCATAGTTTCACGAATGTTTCCTGAAGTAACCATGATTTAGCGGAGATTTCGCTTAATTTTGATGTTTTCATATATATCTCGCTACTTTCGCAGCGAGTCACGTTATTTCGGTGAATTTCAATGTTTCACGAATGTTACGTGAAATAATCATTATTTAGCGGAGATTTAGATTAGTTTTGACGTTTTCATAGATATCTCGTTACTTCCGCTGCGAAACACGTTATTTCGTTGAATTTCATCGTTTCACGAATGTTTCGTGAAATAACCATGATTTAGCGGAGATTTTGATTAGTTTTGAAGTTTTCATAGATATCTCGTTACTTCCGCTGCGAAACACGTTATTTCGTTGAATTTCATCGTTTCACCAATATTTCGTGAAATAACCATGATTTAGCGGTGATTTAGCTTAATTTTGATGTTTTCATATATATCTCGCTAATTTCTCTGCGAAACACGTTATTTCGATGTATTTCATAGTTTCACGAATATTTCGTGAAATAACCATGATTTAGCGGAGATTTCTCATAATTTTGATGTTTTCATAGATATCTCGCAACTTTCGCTGCGAAGCACGTTATTACGTTGAATTTCACCGTTTCACGAATGTTTCGTGAAATAACTATGATTTAGCGGAGATTTCGCTTAATTTGCTGTTTTCATAGATATCTACCTACTTTCGCTGCGAAACACGTTATTTCGTTGAATTTCATCGTTTCACGAATGTTTCGTGAAATAACCATGGTTTAGCAGAGATTTAGCCTAATTTTGATGTTTTCATAGATATCTCACTACTTTCGCTGCGAAACACGTTATTTCGTTGAATTTCATCGTTACACGAATGTTTCTTTAAATAACCAAGATTTAGCAGAGATTTAGCCTAATTTTGATGTTTTCATAGATATCTCACTACTTTCGCTGCGAAACACGTTATTTCGTTGAATTTCATCGTTACACGAATGTTTCTTTAAATAACCAAGATTTAGCAGAGATTTAGCCTAATTTTGATGTTTTCATAGATATCTCACTACTTTCGCTGCGAAACACGTTATTTCGTTGAATTTCATCGTTACACGAATGTTTCTTTAAATAACCAAGATTTAGCAGAGATTTAGCTTAATTTTGATGTTTTCATAGATATCTCGCTAATTTCGCTGCGAAACACGGTATTACGTTGAATTTCATCGTTTCACGAATGTGTCGAGAAATAACCATGATTTAGCGGAGATATAGCTTAATTTTGATGTTTTCATGGATATCTCGCAACTATCGCTGCGAAGCACGTTATTTCGTTGAAGTGCACCGTTTCACTAATGTTTCGTGAAATAACCATGATTTAGCGGAGATTTCGCTAAATTTTGATGTTTTCATAGATATCTCGCAACTTTCGGTGCGAAACACGTTATTTCGTTGAATTTCAGCGTTTCACGAATGTTTCGTGTAATAACCATGGTTTAGCAGAGATTTAGCCTAATTTTGATGTTTTCATAGATATTTCACTAATTTCGCTGCGAAACACGGTATTACGTTGAATTTCATCGTTTCACGAATGTTTCGAGGAATAACCATGATTTAGCGGAGATATAGCTTAATTTTGATGTTTTCATGGATATCTCGCAACTTTCGCTGCGAAGCACGTTATTTCGTTGAATTGCACCGTTTCACGAATGTTTCGTGAAATAACCATGATTTAGCGGAGATTTCGCTTAATTTTGATGTTTTCATAGATATCTCGCAACTTTCGCTGCGAAACACGTTATTTCGTTGAATTTCATCGTTTCACGATTGTTTCGCGAAATAACCATGATTTAGCGGTGATTAAGCTTCATTTTGATGTTTTCATAGATATCTCGCTAATTTCGCTGCGAAACACGGTATTACGTTGAATTTCATCGTTTCACGAATGTTTCGTGAAATAACCATGATTTAGCGGAGATATAGCTTAATTTTGATGTTTTCATGGATATCTCGCAACTATCGCTGCGAAGCACGTTATTTCGTTGAAGTGCACCGTTTCACTAATGTTTCGTGAAATAAGCATGATTTAGCGGAGAATTCGCTAAATTTTGATGTTTTCATAGATATCTCGCAACTTTCGGTGCGAAACACGTTATTTCGTTGAATTTCAGCGTTTCACGAATGTTTCGTGAAATAACCATGGTTTAGCAGAGATTTAGCCTAATTTTGATGTTTTCATAGATATCTCGCTAATTTCGCTGCGAAACACGGTATTACGTTGAATTTCATCATTTCACGAATGTTTCGTGAAATAACCATGATTTAGCGGAGATATAGCTTAATTTTGATGTTTTCATGGATATCTCGCAACTTTCGCTGCGAAACACGTTATTTCGTTGAATTTCAGGGTTTCACGATAGTTTCGTGAAATAACCATGGTTTAGCAGAAATTTAGCCTAATTTTGATGTTTTCATAGATATCTCGTTACTTCCGCTGCGAAACACGTTATTTAGTTGAATTTCATCGTATCACCAATATTTCGTGAAATAACCATGATTTAGCGGTGATATAGCTTAATTTTGATGTTTTAATTTATATCTCGCCAATTTCGCTGCGAAACACGTTATTAAGTTGATTTTCATCGTTCCACGAATGTTTCGTAAAATACGCATGATTTAGCAGAGATATAGCTTTTTTGATATTTTCATAGATATCTCGCTACTTTCGCTGCGAAACACGTTATTTCGTTGAAATTCATCGTTTCACGGATGTATCGTGAAATAACCATGATTTAGCGGAGATTTCGCTTTTTTTGAAGTTTTCATAGTTATCTCGAAACTTTCGCTGCGATGCACGTTATTTCGTTGAATTGCACCGTTTCACGAATGTTTCGTGAAATAACCATGATTTAGCGGAGATTTCGCTTAATTTTGAAGTTTTCATAGATATCTCGCAATTTTCGCTGCGAAGAACGCTATTTCGTTGAGTTTCATCGTTTCACGCATGTTTCGTGAAATAACCAAGATTTAGCAGAGAGTTAGCTTAATTTTGATGTTTTCATAGATATCTCGTTACTTTCACTGCGAAACACGTAATTTCGTTGAATTTCATCGTTTCACGAATGTTCGTGAAATAAGCGTGATTTAGCAGAGATTTAGCTTAATTTTGATGTTTTCATAGATATCTCGCTATTTTCGCAGCGATTCACGTTATTTCGTTGAATTTCATCGTTTCACGAATGTTTCGTGAAATAACCATGATTTAGCGAAGATTTAGATTAGTTTTGATGTTTTCATAGATATCTCGTAACTTTCGCTGCGAAACACGTTATTTCGTTGAAATTCATCGTTTCACGATTGTTTCGTGAAATAACCATGATTTAGCGGAGATATATCTTAATATTGATGTTATCATGGATATCTTGCAACTTTCGCTGCGAAGCACGTTATTTCGTTGAATTGCACCGTTTGACGAATGTTTCGTGAAATAACCATGATTTAGCGGAGATTTCGCTTAATTTTGATGTTTTCATAGATATCTCGCAACTTTCGCTTCGAAACACGTTATTTCGTTGAATTTCATCGTTTCACGAATGTTTCGTGAAATAACCATGGTTTAGCAGAGATTTAGCCTAATATTGATGTTTTCATAGATATCTCACTACTTTAGCTGCGAAACACGTTATTTTGTTGAATTCCATCGTTACACGAATGTTTCGAGAAATAAACATTATTTAGCGGAGATTTAGCTTAATTTTGATGTTTTCATAGAAATCTCGTTACTTTCGCTGCGAAACACGTTATTTCGTTGAATTGAATCGTTTCACGAATATTTCGTGAAATAACCATGATTTAGCGGAGATTTCTCATAATTTTGATGTTTTCATAGATATCTCGCTACTCTCGCTGCGAAACACGTTATTACGTTGAATTTCATCGTTTTACAAATGTTTCGTGAAATAACCATGATTTAGGGGAGATATTGCTTAATTTTGATGTTTTCATGGATATCTCGCAACTTTCGCTGCGAAGTACGTTATTTCGTTGAATTGCATCGTTTCAAGAATGTTTCATGAAATAACCATGATTTAGCGGAGATTTCGCTTAATTTTGATATTTTCATGGATCTCTCGAAACTTTCGCTACGAATCACGTTATTTCGTTGAATTGCACCGTTTCACGAATGTTTCGTGAAATAACCATGATTTAGCGGAGATTTCCCATAATTTTGATGTTTTCATAGATATCTCGCAACTTTCGCTGCGAAACACGTTATTACGTTGAAATTCATCGTTTCACGAATGTTTCGTGAAGTAACCATGATTTAGCGGAGATTTCGCTTAATTATGATGTTTTCATAGATATCTCGTAACTTTCGCTGCGAAACACGTTATTTCGTTGAAATTCATCGTTTCACGAATGTTTCGTGAAATAACCATAATTTAGCGGAGATTTCGCTTAATTTTGATGTTTTCATATATATCTCGAAACTTTCGCTGCGAAGCACGTTATTTCGTTGAATTGCACCGTTTCACGAATGTTTCGTGAAACAACCATGATTTAGCGGAGATTTCGCTTAATTTTGATATTATCATAGATATCTCGCAACTTTCGCAGCGAAACAGGTTATTTCGTAGAATTTCATCGTTTCACGAATGATTCGTGAAGTAACCATGATTTAGCAGAGATTTAGCCTAATTTTGATGTTTTCGTAGATATCTCGCTAATTTCGCTGCGAATCACGTTATTTCCTAGAATTTCATCGTGTCACGAATGTTTCGTGAAATAACCATGATTTAGCGGAGATTTTGCTTAATTTTGATGTTTTTTAGATATCTCGCAACTTTCGCTGGGAAACACGTTATTTCGTTGAATTTCATCGTTTCAAGCATGTTTCGTGAAATAACCAAGATTTAGCAGAGATTTACCTTAATTTTGATGTTTGCATAGATATCTCGTTACTTTCACTGCGAAACACGTTATTTCGTTGAATTTCATCGTTTCACGAATGTTTCGTGAAATAACCATGATTTAGCGGAGATTTCGCTAAATTTTGATGTTTTCATAGATATCTCGAAACTTTCGCTGCGAAGCACGTTATTTCGTCGAATTGCACCTCTTCACCAATGATTCGTGAAATTACCATTATTTAGGGAAGATTTCGCTTAATTTTCATGTATTCATAGATATTTCGCTAATTCCGCTGCGAAACACGTTATTTCTTTGAATTTCATCGTTTCACGAATGTTTCGTGAAATAACAATGATTTAGCTGATATTTAGATTTATTTTGATGTTTTCATCGATATCTCGCTACTTTCGCTGCGAAACACGTTATTTCGTTGAATTTCATAGCTTTACGAATGTTTCGTGAAATAACCATGATTTCGCGGTGAATTAGCTTAATTTTGATGTTTCATAGATATCGCGCTAATTTCGCTGCGAATCACGTTATTTCGTTGTATTTCATCGTTTAACGAATGTTTCGTGAAATAACCATGATTTAGCGGAGATTTCGCTTAATTTTGATATTTACATAGATATCTCGCAACTTTCGCTGGGAAGCACGTTATTACGTTGAATTTCACCGTTTCACGAATGTTTCGTGAAATAACCATGATTTAGCGGAGATTTAGCATAATTTTGATGTTTTCATAGAAATCTCGTTACTTTCGCAGCGAAACTCGTTATTCCGTTGAATTTCATAGTTTCACGAATATTTCGTGAAATAACCTTGATTTAGCGGAGATTTCTAATAATTTTGATGTTTTCTAGATATCTCGCAACTTTCGCTGCGAAACACGTTATTTCGTTGAATTGCACCGTTTCACGAATGTTTCGTGAAGTAACCATGATTTAGCGGAGATTTCGCTTAATTTTGATGTTTTCATAGATATCTCGCTACTTTAGCAGCGAATCACGTTATTTCGTTGAATTTCATCGTATCACGAGTGTTTCGTGAAATAACCATGATTTTCCGGAGATTTTGATTATCTTTGAAGATTTCATAGATATCTCGTTACTTCCGCTGCGAAAAACGTTATTTCGTTCAATTTCATCGTTTCACCAATATTTCGTGAAATAACCATGATTTAGCGGAGATTTCGCTTAATTTTGATGTTTTCATAGATATCTCGCAAATTTCCCTGCGAAACACGTTATTACGTTGAATTTCATAGTTTCACGAATATTTCGTGTAATAACCATGATTGAGCGGAGATTTCTCATAATTTTGATGTTTTCATAGATATCTCGCAACTATCGCTGCGAAACACGTTATTTCGTTGAATTTCAACGTTTCGGAAATATTTCGTGAAATAACCATGATTTAGCGGTGATTTAGCTTAATTTTGATGTTTTCATATACATCTCGCTAATTTGGCTGCGAAACACGTTATTAAGTTGAATTTCATAGTTTCACGAATGTTTCCTGAAGTAACCATGATTTAGCGGAGATTTCGCTTAATTTTGATGTTTTCATATATATCTCGCTACTTTCGCAGCGAGTCACGTTATTTCGGTGAATTTCAATGTTTCACGAATGTTACGTGAAATAATCATTATTTAGCGGAGATTTAGATTAGTTTTGACGTTTTCATAGATATCTCGTTAATTCCGCTGCGAAAAACGTTATTTCGTTGAATTTCATCGTTTCACGAATGTTTCGTGAAATAACCATGATTTAGCGGAGATTTTGATTAGTTTTGAAGTTTTCATAGATATCTCGTTACTTCCGCTGCGAAACACGTTATTTCGTTGAATTTCATCGTTTCACCAATATTTCGTGAAATAACCATGATTTAGCGGAGATTTCGCTTAATTTTGATGTTTTCATAGATATCTCGCAACTTTCTCTGCGAAACACGTTATTTCGATGTATTTCATAGTTTCACGAATATTTCGTGAAATAACCATGATTTAGCGGAGATTTCTCATAATTTTGATGTTTTCATAGATATCTCGCAACTTTCGCTGCGAAGCACGTTATTACGTTGAATTTCACCGTTTCACGAATGTTTCGTGAAATAACTATGATTTAGCGGAGATTTCGCTTAATTTGCTGTTTTCATAGATATCTACCTACTTTCGCTGCGAAACACGTTATTTCGTTGAATTTCATCGTTTCACGAATGTTTCGTGAAATAACCATGGTTTAGCAGAGATTTAGCCTAATTTTGATGTTTTCATAGATATCTCACTACTTTCGCTGCGAAACACGTTATTTCGTTGAATTTCATCGTTACACGAATGTTTCTTTAAATAACCAAGATTTAGCAGAGATTTAGCCTAATTTTGATGTTTTCATAGATATCTCACTACTTTCGCTGCGAAACACGTTATTTCGTTGAATTTCATCGTTACACGAATGTTTCTTTAAATAACCAAGATTTAGCAGAGATTTAGCTTAATTTTGATGTTTTCATAGATATCTCGCTAATTTCGCTGCGAAACACGGTATTACGTTGAATTTCATCGTTTCACGAATGTGTCGAGAAATAACCATGATTTAGCGGAGATATAGCTTAATTTTGATGTTTTCATGGATATCTCGCAACTATCGCTGCGAAGCTCGTTATTTCGTTGAAGTGCACCGTTTCACTAATGTTTCGTGAAATAACCATGATTTAGCGGAGATTTCGCTAAATTTTGATGTTTTCATAGATATCTCGCAACTTTCGGTGCGAAACACGTTATTTCGTTGAATTTCAGCGTTTCACGAATGTTTCGTGTAATAACCATGGTTTAGCAGAGATTTAGCCTAATTTTGATGTTTTCATAGATATTTCACTAATTTCGCTGCGAAACACGGTATTACGTTGAATTTCATCGTTTCACGAATGTTTCGAGGAATAACCATGATTTAGCGGAGATATAGCTTAATTTTGATGTTTTCATGGATATCTCGCAACTTTCGCTGCGAAGCACGTTATTTCGTTGAATTGCACCGTTTCACGTATGTTTCGTGAAATAACCATGATTTAGCGAAGATTTCGCTTAATTTTGATGTTTTCATAGATATCTCGCAACTTTCGCTGCGAAACACGTTATTTCGTTGAATTTCATCGTTTCACGATTGTTTCGTGAAATAACCATGATTTAGCGGTGATTAAGCTTCATTTTGATGTTTTCATAGATATCTCGCTAATTTCGCTGCGAAACACGGTATTACGTTGAATTTCATCGTTTCACGAATGTTTCGTGAAATAACCATGATTTAGCGGAGATATAGCTTAATTTTGATGTTTTCATGGATATCTCGCAACTATCGCTGCGAAGCACGTTATTTCGTTGAAGTGCACCGTTTCACTAATGTTTCGTGAAATAAGCATGATTTAGCGGAGAATTCGCTAAATTTTGATGTTTTCATAGATATCTCGCAACTTTCGGTTGGTAACACGTTATTTCGTTGAATTTCAGCGTTTCACGAATGTTTCGTGAAATAACCATGGTTTAGCAGAGATTTAGCCTAATTTTGATGATTTCATAGATATCTCGATAATTTCGCTGCGAAACACGGTATTACGTTGAATTTCATCGTTTCACGAATGTTTCGTGAAATAACCATGATTTAGCGGAGATATAGCTTAATTTTGATGTTTTCATGGATATCTCGCAACTTTCGCTGCGAAGCACGTTATTTCGTTGAATTGCACCGTTTCACGAATGTTTCGTGAAATAACCATGATTTAGCGGAGATTTCGCTTAATTTTGATGTTTTCATAGATATCTCGCAACTTTCGCTGCGAAACACGTTATTTCGTTGAATTTCAGGGTTTCACGATAGTTTCGTGAAATAACCATGGTTTAGCAGAGATTTAGCCTAATTTTGATGTTTTCATAGATATCTCGTTACTTCCGCTGCGAAACACGTTATTTAGTTGAATTTCATCGTATCACCAATATTTCGTGAAATAACCATGATTTAGCGGTGATATAGCTTAATTTTGATGTTTTAATTTATATCTCGCTAATTTCGCTGCGAAACACGTTATTAAGTTGATTTTCATCGTTTCACGAATGTTTCGTAAAATACGCATGATTTAGCAGAGATATAGCTTTTTTGATGTTTTCATAGATATCTCACTACTTTCGCTGCGAAGCACGTTATTTCGTTGAAATTCATCGTTTCACGGATGTTTCGTGAAATAACCATGATTTAGCGGAGATTTCGCTTTTTTTGATGTTTTCATAGTTATCTCGAAACTTTCGCTGCGATGCACGTTATTTCGTTGAATTGCACCGTTTCACGAATGTTTCGTGAAATAACCATGATTTAGCGGAGATTTCGCTTAATTTTGAAGTTTTCATAGATATCTCGCAATTTTCGCTGCGAAGAACGCTATTTCGTTGAGTTTCATCGTTTCACGCATGTTTCGTGAAATAACCAAGATTTAGCAGAGAGTTAGCTTAATTTTGATGTTTTCATAGATATCTCGTTACTTTCACTGCGAAACACGTAATTTCGTTGAATTTCATCGTTTCACGAATGTTCGTGAAATAAGCATGATTTAGCAGAGATTTAGCTTAATTTTGATGTTTTCATAGATATCTCGCTATTTTCGCAGCGATTCACGTTATTTCGTTGAATTTCATCGTTTCACGAATGTTTCGTGAAATAACCATGATTTAGCGAAGATTTAGATTAGTTTTGATGTTTTCATAGATATCTCGTTACTTCCGCTGCGAAACACGTTATTTCGATGAATTTCATCGTTTCACCAATATTTCGTGAAATAACCATGATTTAGCGGAGATTTCGCTGAATTTTGATGTTTTCATATATATCTCGCTAATTTCGCTGCGAAACACGTTATGACGTTGAATTTCATCGTTTCACGAATGTTTCGTGAAATACCCATGATTTAGCAGAGATATAGCTTCATTTTGATATTTTCATCGATATCTCGCTACTTTCGCTGCGAAACAGGTTATTAAGTTGAATTTCATCGTTTTACGAATGTTTCGTGAAATAACCATGATTTAGCGGTGATTTAGCTTGATTTTGATGTTTCATAGATATCTCGCTGATTTCGCTGCGAATCACATTATTTCGTTGAATTTCATCGTGTAACGAATGTTTCGTGAAATAACCGTGATTAAGCGGAGATTTCGCTTAATTTTGATGTTTTCATGGATATCTGGCAACATTCGCTGCGAAACACGTTATTTCGTTGTATTTCATCGTTTAACGAATGTTTCGTGAGAAAACCATGATTTAGCGGATATTTCGCTGAATTTTGATGTTTTCATAGATATCTCGCAACTTTCGCTGCGAAGCACGTTATTACGTTGAATTTCACCGTTTCACGAATGTTTCGTGAAATAACCATGATTTAGCGAAGATTTAGATTAGTTTTGATGTTTTCATAGATATCTCGTTACTTCCGCTGCGAAACACGTTATTTCGATGAATTACATCGTTTCATCAATATTTCGTGAAATAAACATGATTTAGCGGAGATTTCGCTGAATTTTGATGTTTTCATATATATCTCGCTAATTTCGCTGCGAAACACGTTATGACGTTGAATTTCATCGTTTCACGAATGTTTCGTGAAATACCCATGATTTAGCAGAGATATAGATTAATTTTGATATTTTCAACGATATCTCGCTACTTTCGCTGCGAAACAGGTTATTATGTTGAATTTCATCGTTTTACGAATGTTTCGTGAAATAACCATGATTTAGCGGTGATTTAGCTTGATTTTGATGTTTCATAGATATCTCGCTGATTTCGCTGCGAATCACATTATTTCGTTGAATTTCATCGTGTAACGAATGTTTCGTGAAATAACCGTGATCAAGCGGAGATTTCGCTTAATTTTGATGTTTTCATGGATATCTGGCAACATTCGCTGCGAAACACGTTATTTCGTTGTATTTCATCGTTTAACGAATGTTTCGTGAGAAAACCATGATTTAGGCGAGATTTCGCTGAATTTTGATGTTTTCATAGATATCTCGCAACTTTCGCTGCGAAGCACGTTATTACGTTGAATTTCACCGTTTCACGAATGTTTCGTGAAATAACTATGATTTAGCGGAGATTTCGCTTAATTTGTTGTTTTCATAGATATCTACCTACTTTCGCTGCGAAACACGTTATTTCGTTGAATTTCATCGTTTCACGAATGTTTCGTGAAATAACCATGGTTTAGCAGAGATTTAGCCTAATTTTGATGTTTTCATAGATATCTCACTACTTTCGCTGCGAAACACGTTATTTCGTTGAATTTCATCGTTACACGAATGTTTCGAGAAATAAACATGGTTTAGCGGAGATTTAGCTTAATTTTGATATTTACATAGATATCTCGCTACTTTCGCTGCGAAACACGTTATTTCGTTGAAATTCAACGTTACACGAATGTTTCGTTAAATAACCAAGATTTAGCAGAGATTTAGCTTAATTTTGATGTTTTCATAGATATCTCGTTACTTCACGGCGAAACACTTTATTTCGTGGTATTTCATCGTTTCACTAATGTTTCGTGAAATAACCATGATTCAGCAGAGATTTAGCCTAATTTTGATGGTTTCATAGATATCTTAATACTATCGCTGCGAAACACGTTATTTCGTTGAATTTAATCGTTACACGAATGTTTCGAGATATAAACATGGTTTAGCGGCGATTTAGCTTAATTTTGATGTTTTCATGGATATCTCGCAACTCTCGCTGCGAAGCACGTTATTTCGTTGAATTGCACCGTTTCACGAATGTTTCGTGAAATAACCATGATTTAGCGGAGATTTCGCTTAATTTTGATGTTTTCATATGTATCTCGCATCTTTCGCTGCGAAACACCTTACTTCGATGATATTCATCTCTTCACGAATGTTTCGTGAAATAACCTTGATTTTGCGGAGATTTCGCTTAATTTGGATGTTTTCATAGGTATCTCGAATCTTTCGCTGCGAACACGTCATTTCGTTGAATTTCATCTTTTCACGAATGTTTCGTGGAATAACCATGATTTAGAGGAGATTTAGCTAATTTTTGATGTTTTCTTAGATATCTCGCTACTTTCGCTGCGAAACACGTTATTTCGTTGAATTTCAGCGTTTCACGATTGTTTCCTGAAATAACCATGATTTAGCGGTGATTAAGCTTAATTTTGATGTTTTCATAGATATCTCGCTAATTTCGCTGCGAAACACGGTATTACGTTGAATTTCATCGTTTCACGAATGTTTCGTGAAATAACCATGATTTAGCGGAGATATAGCTTAATTATGATGTTTTCATGGATATCTCACAACTATCGCTGCGAAGCACGTTATTTCGTTGAAGTGCACCGTTTCACTAATGTTTCGTGAAATAACCATGATTTAGCGGAGATTTCGCTAAATTTTGATGTTTTCATATATATCTCGCAACTTTCGGTGCGAAACACGTTATTTCGTTGAATTTCAGCGTTTCACGAATGTTTCGTCAATTAACCATGGTTTAGCAGAGATTTAGCCTAATTTTGATGTTTTCATAGATATCTCGCTAATTTCGCTGCGAAACACGGTATTACGTTGAATTTCATCGTTTCACGAATGTTTCGTGAAATAACCATGATTTAGCGGAGATATAGCTTAATTATGATGTTTTCATGGATATCTCACAACTATCGCTGCGAAGCACGTTATTTCATTGAAGTGCACCGTTTCACGAATGTTTCGTGAAATAACCATGATTTAGCGGAGTTTTCGCTTAATTTTGATGTTTTCATAGATATCTCGCAACTTTCGCTGCGAAACACGTTATTTCGTTGAATTTCTTCGTTTCACGAATGTTTCGTGAATTAAGCATGATTTAGCGGAGATTTAGCATAATTTTGATGTTTTCATAGAAATCTCGTTACTTTCGCAGCGAAACTCGTTATTCCGTTGAATTTCATAGTTTCACGAATATTTCGTGAAATAACCATGATTTAGCGGAGATTTCTAATAATTCTGATGTTTTCTAGATATCACGCAACTTTCGCTGCGAAACACGTTATTTCGTTGAATTGCACCGTTTCACGAATGTTTCTTGAAGTAACCATGATTTAGCGGAGATTTCGCTTAATTTTGAAGTTTTCATAGATATCTCGCTACTTTCGCAGCGAATCACGTTATTTCGTTGAATTTCATCGTATCACGAGTGTTTCGTGAAATAACCATGATTTAGCGTAGATTTTGATTAGCTTTGAAGATTTCATAGATATCTCGTTACTTCCGCTGCGAAATACGTTATTTCGTTGAATTTCATCGTTTCACCAATATTTCGTGAAATAACCATGATTTAGCGGAGATTTCGCTTAATTTTGATGTTTTCATAGATATCTCGCAACTTTCTCTGCGAAACACGTTATTACGTTTAATTTCATAGTTTCACGAATATTTCGTGAAAGAACCATGATTTAGCGGAGATTTCTCATAATTTTGATGTTTTCATAGATATCTCGCAACTTTCCCTGCGAAACACGTTATTTCGTTGAATTTCAACGTTTCGGAAATATTTCGTAAAATAACCATGATTTAGCAGAGATTTAGCTTAATTTGATGTTTTCATATACATCTCGCTAATTTCGCTGCGAAACACGTTATTAAGTTGAATTTCATCGTTTCACGAATGTTTCCTGAAGTAACCATGATTTAGCGGAGATTTCGCTTAATTTTGATGTTTTCATAGGTATCTCGCTACTTCCGCTGCGAAACACGTTATTTCGATGAATTTCATCGTTTCACCAATATTTCGTGAAATAACCATGATTTAGCGGAGATTTCGCTGAATTTTGATGTTTTCATATATATCTCGCTAATTTCGCTGCGAAACACGTTATGACGTTGAATTTCATCGTTTCACGAATGTTTCGTGAAATACCCATGATTTAGCAGAGAGTTAGCTTAATTTTGATGTTTTCATAGATATCTCGTTACTTTCACTGCGAAACACGTAATTTCGTTGAATTTCATCGTTTCACGAATGTTCGTGAAATAAGCATGATTTAGCAGAGATTTAGCTTAATTTTGATGTTTTCATAGATATCTCGCTATTTTCGCAGCGATTCACGTTATTTCGTTGAATTTCATCGTTTCACGAATGTTTCTTGAAATAACCATGATTTAGCGAAGATTTAGATTAGTTTTGATGTTTTCATAGATATCTCGTTACTTCCGCTGCGAAACACGTTATTTCGATGAATTTCATCGTTTCACCAATATTTCGTGTAATAAACATGATTTAGCGGAGATTTCGCTGAATTTTGATGTTTTCATATATATCTCGCTAATTTCGCTGCGAAACACGTTATGACGTTGAATTTCATCATTTCACGAATGTTTCTTGAAATACCCATGATTTAGCAGAGATATAGATTAATTTTGATATTTTCAACGATATCTCGCTACTTTCGCTGCGAAACAGGTTATTATGTTGAATTTCATCGTTTTACGAATGTTTCGTGAAATAACCATGATTTAGCGGAGATTTCGCTGAATTTTGATGTTTTCATAGATATCTCGCAACTTTCGCTGCGAAGCACGTTATTACGTTGAATTTCACCGTTTCACGAATGTTTCGTGAAATAACTATGATTTAGCGGTAATTTCGCTTAATTTGTTGTTTTCATAGATATCTACCTACTTTCGCTGCGAAACACGTTATTTCGTTGAATTTCATCGTTTCACGAATGTTTCGTGAAATAACCATGGTTTAGCAGAGATTTAGCCTAATTTTGATGTTTTCATAGATATCTCACTACTTTCGCTGCGAAACACGTTATTTCGTTGAATTTCATCGTTACACGAATGTTTCGAGAAATAAACATGGTTTAGCGGAGATTTAGCTTAATTTTGATATTTACATAGATATCTCGCTACTTTCGCTGCGAAACACGTTATTTCGTTGAAATTCATCGTTTCACGAATGTTTCGTTAAATAACCAAGATTTAGCAGAGATTTAGCTTAATTTTGATGTTTTCATAGATATCTCGTTACTTCACGGCGAAACACGTTATTTCGTTGTATTTCATCGTTTCACTAATGTTTCGTGAAATAACCATGATTCAGCAGAGATTTAGCTTAATTTGATGTTTTTTCATAGATATCTCGCTACTTTCGCTGCGTAACACGTTATTTCGTAGAATTTCATCGTTTAACGAATGTTTCGTGAAGTAACCATGATCTAGCGGATATTTCGCTTAATTTTGATGTTTTCATAGATATCTCGCATCTTTCGCTGCGAAACACGTTACTTCGTTGAAATTCATCGTTACACGAATGTTTCGTGAAATAACCATGATTTAGAGGAGATTTAGCTAATTTTTGATGTTTTCTTAGATATCTACCTACTTTCGCTGCGAAACACGTTATTTCGTTGAATTTCATCGTTTCACGAATGTTTCGTGAAATAACCATGGTTTAGCAGAGATTTAGCCTAATTTTGATGTTTTCATAGATAACTTAATACTATCGCTGCGAAACACGTTATTTCGTTGAATTTAATCGTTACACGAATGTTTCGAGAAATAAACATGGTTTAGCGGCGATTTAGCTTAATTTTGATGTTTTCATGGATATCTCGCAACTCTCGCTGCGAAGCACGTTATTTCGTTGAATTGCTCCGATTCACGAATGTTTCGTGAAATAACCATGATTTAGCGGAGATTTCGCTTAATTTTGATGTTTTCTTGAATATCTAACTTCTTTCACTGCGAAACACGTTTTTTCGTTGAATTTCAGCGTTTCACGAATGTTTCGTCAATTAACCATGGTTTAGCAGAGATTTAGCCTAATTTTGATGTTTTCATAGATATCTCGCTAATTTCGCTGCGAAACACGGTATTACGTTGAATTTCATCGTTTCACGAATGTTTCGTGAAATAACCATGATTTAGCGGAGATATAGCTTAATTTTGATGTTTTCATGGATATCTCGCAACTTTCGCTGCGAAGCACGTTATTTCGTTGAATTGCACCGTTTCACGAATGTTTCGTGAAGTAACCATTATTTAGCGGAGATTTCGCTTAATTTTGATGTTTTCATAGATATCTCGCTACTTTCGCAGCGAATCACGTTATTTCGTTGAATTTCATCGTTTCACGAATGTTTCGTGAAATAACCATGATTTAGCGGAGTTTTCGCTTAATTTTGATGTTTTCATAGATATCTCGCAACTTTCGCTGCGAAACACGTTATTTCGTTGAATTGCACCGTTTCACGAATGTTTCGTGAAGTAACCATTATTTAGCGGAGATTTCGCTTAATTTTGATGTTTTCATAGATATCTCGCTACTTTCGCAGCGAATCACGTTATTTCGTTGAATTTCATCGTTTCACGAATGTTTCGTGAAATAACCATGATTTAGCGGAGTTTTCGCTTAATTTTGATGTTTTCATAGATATCTCGCAACTTTCGCTGCGAAACACGTTATTTCGTTGAATTTCATCGTTTCACCAATATTTCGTGAAATAACCATGATTTAGCGGAGATTTCGCTTAATTTTGATGTTTTCATAGATATCTCGCAACTTTCTCTGCGAAACACGTTATTTCGATGAATTTCATAGTTTCACGAATATTTCGTGAAATAACCATGATTTAGCGGAGATTTCTCATAATTTTGATGTTTTCATAGATATCTCGCAACTTTCGCTGCGAAGCACGTTATTACGTTGAATTTCACCGTTTCACGAATGTTTCATGAAATAACTATGATTTAGCGGAGATTTCGTTTAATTTGTTGTTTTCATAGATATCTACCTACTTTCTCTGCGAAACACGTTATTTCGTTGAATTTCATCGTTTCACGAATGTTTCGTGAAATAACCATGGTTTAGCAGAGATTTAGCCTAATTTTGATGTTTTCATAGATATCTCACTACTATCGCTGCGAAACACGTTATTTCGTTGAATTTCATCGTTACAAGAATGTTTCTTTAAATAACCAAGATTTAGCAGAGATTTCGCTTAATTTTGATGTTTTCATAGATATCTCGTTCCTTTCACTGCGATACACGTTATTTCGTTGAATTTCATCGCTTCAATAATTTTTCGTGAAATAACCATGATTTAGCAGAGATTTAGCTTAATTTGATGTTTTCCTAGATATCTCGCTACTTTCGCTGCGAATCACGTTATTTCGTTGAAATTCATCGTTACACGAATGTTTCGTGAAATAACCATGATTTAGCGGAGATTTAGCATAATTTTGATGTTTTCATAGAAATCTCGTTACTTTCGCTGCGAAACACGTTATTTCGTTGAATTTCATAGTTTCACGAATATTTCGTGAAATAACCGTGATTTAGCGGAGATTTCTCTTAATTTTGATGTTTTCATATATATCTCACAACTTTCGCTGCGTAACACGTTATTTCGTAGAATTTCATCGTTTAACGAATGTTTCGTGAAGTAACCATGATTTAGCGGAGATTTCGCTTAATTTTGATGTTTTCACAGATATCTCGCATCTTTCGCTGCGAAACACGTTACTTCGTTGAAACTCATCGTTTCACGAATGTTTCGTGAAATAACCTTGATTTTGCGGAGATATCGCTTAATTTGGATGTTTTCATAGGTATCTCGAAACTTTCGCTGCGAACACGTTATATCGTTGAATTTCATCTTTTCACGAATGTTTCGTGGAATAACCATGATTTAGAGGAGATTTAGCTAATTTTTGATGTTTTCTTAGATATCTCGCTGCTTTCGCTGCGAAACACGTTATTTCGTTGAATTTCATTGTTTCACAATTGTTTCGTGAAATAACCATGATTTAGCGGTGATTAAGCTTAATTTTGATGTTTTCATAGATATCTCGCTAATTTCGCTCCGAAACACGGTATTACGTTGAATTTCATCGTTTCACGAATGTTTCGTGAAATAACCATGATTTAGCGGAGATATAGCTTAATTTTGATGTTTTCATGGATATCTCGCAACTATCGCTGCGAAGCACGTTATTTCGTTGAAGTGCACCGTTTCACTAATGTTTCGTGAAATAAGCATGATTTAGCGGAGAATTCGCTAAATTTTGATGTTTTCATAGATATCTCGCAACTTTCGGTGCGAAACACGTTATTTCGTTGAATTTCAGCGTTTCACGAATGTTTCGTGAAATAACCATGGTTTAGCAGAGATTTAGCCTAATTTTGATGTTTTCATAGATATATCGCTAATTTCGCTGCGAAACACGGTATTACGTTGAATTTCATCGTTTTACGAATGTTTCGTGGAATAACCATGATTTAGCGGAGATATAGCTTAATTTTGATGTTTTCATGGATATCTCGCAACTTTCGCTGCGAAGCACGTTATTTCGTTGAATTGACCGTTTCACGAATGTTTCGTGAAATAATCATGATTTAGCGGAGATTTCGCTTAATTTTGATGTTTTCATAGATATCTCGCAACTTTCGCTGCGAAACACGTTATTTCGTTGAATTTCAGCGTTTCACGAAAGTTTCGTGAAATAACCATGGTTTAGCAGAGATTTAGCCTAATTTTGATGTTTTCATAGTTATCTCGAAACTTTCGCTGCGAAGCACGTTATTCCGTTGAATTGCTCCGTTTCACGAATGTTTCGTGAAATAACCATGATTTAGCGGAGATTTCGCTTAATTTTGTAGTTTTCATAGATATCTCGCAACTTTCGCTGCGAAGAACGCTATTTCGTTGAGTTTCATCGTTTCACGCATGTTTCGTGAAATAACCAAGATTTAGCAGAGAGTTAGCTTAATTCTGATGTTTTCATAGATATCTCGTTACTTTCACTGCGAAACACGTAATTTCGTTGAATTTCATCGTTTCACGAATGTTTCGTGAAATACCCATGATTTAACAGAGGTATAGCTTAATTTTGATATTTTCATCGATATCTCGCTACTTTCGCTGCGAAACAGGTTATTATGTTGAATTTCATCGTTTAACGAATGTTTCGTGAAATAAACATGATTTAGCGGTGATTTAGCTTGATTTTGATGTTTCATAGATATCTCGCTGATATCGCTGCGAATCACATTATTTCGTTGAATTTCATCGTGTAACGAATGTTTCGTGAAATAACCGTGATTAAGCGGAGATTTCGCTTAATTTTGATGTTTTCATGGATATCTGGCAACATTCGCTGCGAAACACGTTATTTCGTTGTATATCATCGTTTAACGAATGTTTCGTGAGTAAACCATGATTTAGCGGAGATTTCGCTGAATTTTGATGTTTTTATAGATATCTCGCAACTTTCGCTGCGAAGCACGTTATTACGTTGAATTTCACCGTTTCACGAATGTTTCGTGAAATAACTATGATTTAGCGGAGATTTCGCTTAATTTGTTGTTTTCATAGATATCTACCTACTTTCGCTGCTAAACACGATATTTCGTTGAATTTCATCGTTTCACGAATGTTTCGTGAAATAACCATGGTTTAGCAGAGATTTAGCCTAATTTTGATGTTTTCATAGATATCTCACTACTTTCGCTGCGAAACACGTTATTTCGTTGAAATTCATCGTTACACGAATGTTTCGTTAAATAACCAAGATTTAGCAGAGATTTAGCTTAATTTTGATGTTTTCATAGATATCTCGTTACTTCACGGCGAAACACGTTATTTCGTTGTATTTCATCGTTTCACTAATGTTTCGTGAAATAACCATGATTCAGCAGAGATTTAGCTTAATTTGATGTTTTTTCATAGATATCTCGCTACTTTCGCTGCGTAACACGTTATTTCGTTGAAATTCATCGTTACACGAATGTTTCGTGAAATAACCATGATTTAGAGGAGATTTAGCTAATTTTTGATGTTTTCTTAGATATCTACCTACTTTCGCTGCGAAACACGTTATTTCGTTGAATTTCATCGTTTCACGAATGTTTCGTGAAATAACCATGGTTTAGCAGAGATTTAGCCTAATTTTGATGTTTTCATAGATATCTTAATACTTTCGCTGCGAAACACGTTATTTCGTTGAATTTCATCGTTACACGAATGTTTCGAGGAATAAACATGGTTTAGCGGCGATTTAGCTTAATTTTGATGTTTTCATGGATATCTCGCAACTTTCGCTGCGAAGCACGTTATTTCGTTGAATTGCACCGTTTGACTAATGTTTCGTGAAATAACCATGATTTAGCGGAGATTTCGCTTAATTTTGATGTTTTCATAGATATCTCGCAACTTTCGGTGCGAAACACGTTATTTCGTTGAATTTCAGCGTTACACGAATGTTTCGTGAAATAACCATGGTTTAGCAGAGATTTAGCCTAATTTTGATGTATTCATAGATATATCGCTAATTTCGCTGCGAAACACGGTATTACGATGAATTTCATCGTTTCACGAGTGTTTCGTGAAATAACCATGATTTAGCGGAGATATAGCTTAATTTTGATGTTTTCATGGATATCTCGCAACTCTCGCTGCGAAGCACGTTATTTCGTTGAATTGCACCGTTTCACGAATGTTTCGAGAAATAACCATGATTTAGCGGAGATTTCGCTTTTTTTGATGTTTTCACAGATATCTCGAAACTTTCGCTGCGAAGCACGTTATTTCGTTGAATTGCAACGTTTCACGAATGTTTCGTGAAATAACCATGATTTAGCGGAGATTTCGCTTATTTTTGAAGTTTTCATAGATATCTCGCAACTTTCGCTGCGAAACACGTAATTTCGATGAATTTCTTCGATTCACGAATGTTTCGTGAATTAAGCATGATTTAGCGGAGATTTAGCATAATTTTGATGTTTTCATAGAAATCTCGTTACTTTCGCAGCGAAACTCGTTATTCCGTTGAATTTCATAGTTTCACGAATATTTCGTGAAATAACCATGATTTAGCGGAGATTTCTAATAATTTGGATGTTTTCTAGATATCTCGCAACTTTCGCTGCGAAACACGTCATTTCGTTGAATTGCACCGTTTCACGTATGTTTCGTGAAGTAACCATGATTTAGCGGAGTTTTCCCTTAATTTTGATGTTTTCATAGATAGTTCGCTACTTTCGCAGCGAATCATGTTATTTCGTTGAATTGCACCGTTTCACGAATGTTTCGTGAAGTAACCATGATTTAGCGGAGATTTCTCTTAATTTTGATGTTTTCATAGATATCTCGCAACTTTCTCTGCGAAACACGTTATTACGTTGAATTTCATAGTTTCGCGAATATTTCGTGAAATAACCATGATTTAGCGGAGATTTCTCATAATTTTGATGTTTTCATAGATATCTCGCAACTTTCGCTGCGAAACACGTTATTTCGTTGAATTTCAACGTTTCGGATATATTTCGTGAAATAACCCTGATTTAGCGGTGATTTAGCTTAATTTTGATGTTTTCATATACATCTCGCTAATTTCGCTGCGAAACACGTTATTAAGTTGAATTTCATCGTTTCCCGAATGTTTCCTGAAGTAACCATGATTTAGCGGAGATTTCGCTTAATTTTGATGTTTTCATAGATATCTCGCTACTTTCGCAGCGAATAATGTTATTTCGGTGAATTTCATTGTTTCACGAATGTTACGTGAAATAATCATTATTTAGCGGAGATTTAGAAGAGTTTTGACGTTTTCATAGATATCTCGTTACTTCCGCTGCGAAACACGTTATTTAGTTGAATTTCATCGTTTCACAAATAATTCGTGAAATAACCATGATTTAGCGGTGATTTATCTTAATTTTGATGTTTTCATATATATCTCGCTAATTTCGCTGCGAAACACGTTATTAAGTTGATTTTCATCGTTTCACGAATGTTTCGTAAAATACCCATGATTTAGCAGAGATATAGCTTTTTTGATATTTTCATAGATATCTCGCTACTTTCGCTGCGAAACACGTTACTTCGTAGAATTTCATCGTTTTACGAATGTTTCGTGAAATAACCATGATTTAGCGGTGATTTAGCTTAATTTTGATGTTTCATAGATATCTCGCTAATTTCGCTGCCAATCACGTTATTTCGTTGAATTTCATCGTGTAACGAATGTTTCGTGAAATAACCATGATTTAGCGGAGATTTCGCTTAATTTTGATGTTTTCATAGATATCTCGCAACTTTCGCTGCGAAACACGTTATTTCGTTGAATTTCAACGTTTAACGAATGTTTCGTGAAATAACCATGATTTAGCGGAGATTTCGCTTCATTTTGATGTTTTCATAGATATCTCGAAACTTTCGCTGCGAAGCACGTTATTACGTTGAATTTCACCGTTTCACGAATGTTTCGTGAAATAACCATGATATAGCGGATGTTTCGCTTAATTTGTTGTTTTCATAGATATCTCTCTACTTTCGCTGCGATACACGTTATTTCGTTGTATTTCATCGTTTCACGAATGTTTCGTGAAATAACCATGATTTAGCGGAGATTTAGCTTATTTTTGATGTTTTCATAGATATCTCGCTACTTTCGCTGCGAAACACGTTATTTCGTTGAATTTCATCGTTTCACGAATGTTTCGTGAAATAACCATGATTTAGCGGTGATTTAGCTTAATTTTGATGTTTTCATAGATATCTCGCTAATTTCGCTGCGAATCACGGTATTACCTTGAATTTCATCGTTTCACGAATGTTTCGTGAAATAACCATGTTTTATCGGAGATGTAGCTTAATTTTGATGTTTTCATGGATATCTCGCAACTTTCGCTGCGTAGCACGTTATTTCGTTGAATTGCACCGTTTCACGAATGTTTCGTGAAATAACCATGATTTAGCGGAGTTTTCGCTTAATTTTGATGTTTTCATAGATATCTCGCAACCTTCGCTGCGAAACACGTTATTTCGTTGAATTTCTTCGTTTCACGAATGTTTCGTGAAGTAACCATGATTTAGCGGAGATTTCGCTTAATTTTGATGTTTTCATAGATATCTCGCTACTTTCGCAGCGAATCACGTTATTTCGTTGAATTTCATCGTTTCACGAATGTTTCGTGAAATAACCATGATTTAGCGGAGATTTTGATTAGTTTTGAAGTGTTCATACATATCTCGTTACTTCCACTGCGAAACACGTTATTTCGTTGAATTTCATCGTTTCACCAATATTTCGTGAAATAACCATAATTTAGCGGAGATTTCGCTTAATTTTGATGTTTTCATAGATATCTCGCAACTTTCTCAGCGAAACACGTGATTTCGATGAATTTCATAGTTTCACGAATATTTCGTGAAATAACCATGATTTAGCGGAGATTTCTCATAATTTTGATGATTTCATAGATATCTCGCAACTTTCGTTGCGAAGCACGTTATTACGTTGAATTTCACCGTTTCACGAATGTTTCGTGAAATAACTATGATTTAGCGAAGATTTCGCTTAATTTGCTGTTTTCATAGATATCTACCTACTTTCGCTGCGAAACACGTTATTTCGTTGAAATTCATCGTTTCACGAATGTTTCGTGAAATAACCTTGATTTTGCGGAGATATCGCTTAATATGGATGTTTTCATAGGTATCTCGAAACTTTCGCTGCGAACACCTTATATCGTTGAATTTCATCTTTTCACGAATGTTTCGTGGAATAACCATGATTTAGAGGAGATTTAGCTAATTTTTGATGTTTTCTTAGATATCTCGCTGCTTTCGCTGCGAAACACGTTATTTCGTTGAATTTCATTGTTTCACGATTGTTTCGTGAAATAACCATGATTTAGCGGTGATTAAGCTTAATTTTGATGTTTTCATAGATATCTCGCTAATTTCGCTCCGAAACACGGTATTACGTTGAATTTCATCGTTTCACGATGTTTCGTGAAATAACCATGATTTAGCGGATATATAGCTTAATTTTGATGTTTTCATGGTTATCTCGCAACTTTCGCTGCGAAACACGTTATTCCGTTGAATTGCTCCGTTTCACGAATGTTTCGTGAAATAACCATGATTTAGCGGAGATTTCGCTTAATTTTGTAGTTTTCATAGATATCTCGCAACTTTCGCTGCGAAGAACTCTATTTCGTTGAGTTTCATCGTTTCACGCATGTTTCGTGAAATAACCAAGATTTAGCAGAGAGTTAGCTTAATTCTGATGTTTTCATAGATATCTCGTTACTTTCACTGCGAAACACGTAATTTCGTTGAATTTCATCGTTTCACGAATGTTTCGTGAAATACCCATGATTTAACAGAGATATAGCTTAATTTTGATATTTTCATCGATATCTCGCTACTTTCGCTGCGAAACAGGTTATTATGTTGAATTTCATCGTTTAACGAATGTTTCGTGAAATAACCATGATTTAGCGGTGATTTAGCTTGATTTTGATGTTTCATAGATATCTCGCTGATTTCGCTGCGAATCACATTATTGTGTTGAATTTCATCGTGTAACGAATGTTTCGTGAAATAACCGTGATTAAGCGGAGATTTCGCTTAATTTTGATGTTTTCATGGATATCTGGCAACATTCGCTGCGAAACACGTTATTTCGTTGTATATCATCGTTTAACGAATGTTTCGTGAGAAAACCATGATTTAGCGGAGATTTCGCTGAATTTTGATGTTTTTATAGATATCTCGCAACTTTCGCTGCGAAGCACGTTATTACGTTGAATTTCACCGTTTCACGAATGTTTCGTGAAATAACTATGATTTAGCGGAGATTTCGCTTAATTTGTTGTTTTCATAGATATCTACCTACTTTCGCTGCGAATCACGATATTTCGTTGAATTTCATCGTTTCACGAATGTTTCGTGAAATAACCATGGTTTAGCAGAGATTTAGCCTAATTTTGATGTTTTCATAGATATCTCACTACTTTCGCTGCGAAACACGTTATTTCGTTGAATTTCATCGTTACACGAATGTTTCGAGAAATAAACATGGTTTAGCGGAGATTTAGCTTAATTTTGATGTTTTCATAGATATCTCGCTACTTTCGCTGCGAAACACGTTATTTCGTTGAAATTCATCGTTACACGAATGTTTCGTTAAATAACCAAGATTTAGCAGAGATTTAGCTTAATTTTGATGTTTTCATAGATATCTCGTTACTTCACGGCGAAACACGTTATTTCGTTGTATTTCATCGTTTCACTAATGTTTCGTGAAATAACCATGATTCAGCAGAGATTTAGATTAATTTGATGTTTTTTCATAGATATCTCGCTACTTTCGCTGCGTAACACGTTATTTCGTTGAATTTCATCGTTTCACGAATGTTTCGTGAAATAACCATGGTTTAGCAGAGATTTAGCCTAATTTTGATGTTTTCATAGATATCTTAATACTTTCGCTGCGAAACACGTTATTTCGTTGAATTTCATCGTTACACGAATGTTTCGAGAAATAAACATGGTTTAGCGGCGATTTAGCTTAATTTTGATGTTTTCATGGATATCTCGCAACTTTCGCTGCGAAGCACGTTATTTCGTTGAATTGCACCGTTTGACTAATATTTCGTGAAATAACCATGATTTAGCGGAGATTTCGCTTAATTTTGATGTTTTCATAGATATCTCGCAACTTTCGGTGCGAAACACGTTAATTCGTTGAATTTCAGCGTTACACGAATGTTTCGTGAAATATCCATGGTTTAGCAGAGATTTAGCCTAATTTTGATGTATTCATGGATATATCGCTAATTTCGCTGCGAAACACGGTATTACGATGAATTTCATCGTTTCACGAGTGTTTCGTGAAATAACCATGATTTAGCGGAGATATAGCTTAATTTTGATGTTTTCATGGATATCTCGCAACTCTCGCTGCGAAGCACGTTATTTCGTTGAATTGCACCGTTTCATGAAAGTTTCGAGAAATAACCATGATTTAGCGGAGATTTCGCTTTTTTTGATGTTTTCACAGATATCTCGAAACTTTCGCTGCGAAGCACGTTGTTTCGTTGAATTGCAACGTTTCACGAATGTTTCGTGAAATAACCATGATTTAGCGGAGTTTTCGCTTAATTTTGATGTTTTCATAGATATCTCGCAACTTTCGCTGCGAAACACGTTATTTCGTTGAATTTCATCGTTTCACGAATGTTTCGTGAAATAAGCATGATTTAGCGGAGATTTAGCATAATTTTGATGTTTTCATAGATATCTCGCAACTTTCTCTGCGAAACACGTTATTACGTTGAATTTCATCGTTTCACGAATGTTTCGTGAAATAACCATGATTTAGCGGAGATTTCTCTTAATTTTGATGTTTTCATAGATATCTCACAACTTTCGCTGCGAAACATGTTATTTCGTTGAATTTCAACGTTTCACGTATGTTTCGTGAAATAACCATGATTTAGCGGAGATTTAGCTTAATTTGATGTTTTCATAGATATCTACCTACTTTCGCTGCGAAACACGTTATTTCGTTGAATTTCATCGTTTCACGAATGTTTCGTGAAATAACCATGGTTTAGCAGAGATTTAGCCTAATTTTGATGTTTTCATAGATATCTCACTACTTTCGCTGCGAAACAAGTTATTTCTTTGAATTTCATCGATACACGAATGTTTCTTTAAATAACCAAGATTTAGCAGAGATTTAGCATAATTTTGATGTTTTCATAGAAATCTCGTTACTTTCGCTGCGAAACACATTTCGTTGAATTTCATCGTTTCACGAATATTTCGTGAAATAACCGTGATTTAGCGGAGATTTCTCTTAATTTTGATGTTTTCATATATATCTCACTACTTTCGCTGCGTAACACGTTATTTCGTAGAATTTCATCGTTTAACGAATATTTCGTGAAGTAACCATGATATAGCGGAGATTTCGCTTAATTTTGATGTTTTCACAGATATCTCGCATCTTTCGCTGCGAAACACGTTACTTCGTTGAAATTCATCGTTTCACGAATGTTTCGTTAAATAACCTTGATTTTGCGGAGATTTCGCTTAATTTGGATGTTTTCATTGGTATCTCGAAACTTTCGCTGCGAACACGTTATATCGTTGAATTTCATCTTTTCACGAATGTTTCGTGGAATAACCATGATTTAGAGGAGATTTAGCTAATTTTTGATGTTTTCTTAGATATCTCGCTACTTTCGCTGCGAAACACGTTATTTCGTTGAATTTCATCGTTTCACGATTGTTTCGTGAAATAACCATGAATTAGCGGTGATTGAGCTTGATTTTGATGTTTTCATAGATATCTCGCTAATTTCGCTGCGAAACACGGTATTACGTTGAATTTCATCGTTTCACGAATGTTTCGTGAAATAACCATGATTTAGCGGAGATATAGCTTAATTTTGATGTTTTCATGGATATCTCGCAACTATCGCTGCGAAGCACGTTATTTCGTTGAAGTGCACCGTTTCACTAATGTTTCGTGAAATAACCATGATTTAGCGGAGATTTCGCTAAATTTTGATGTTTTCATAGATATCTCGCAACTTTCGGTGCGAAACACGTTATTTCGTTGAATTTCAGCGTTTCACGAATGTTTCGTGAAATAACCATGGTTTAGCAGAGATTTAGCCTAATTTTGATGTTTTCATAGATATCTCGCTAATTTCGCTGCGAAACACGGTATTACGTTGAATTTCATCATTTCACGAATGTTTCGTGAAATAACCATGATTTAGCGGAGATATAGCTTAATTTTGATGTTTTCATGGATATCTCGCAACTTTCGCTGCGAAGCACGTTATTTCGTTGAATTGCACCGTTTCACGAATGTTTCGTGAAATAACCATGATTTAGCGGAGTTTTCGCTTAATTTTGATGTTTTCATAGATATCTCGCAACCTTCGCTGCGAAGCACGTTATTACGTTGAATTTCACCGTTTCACGAATGTTTCGTGAAATAACTATGATTTAGCGAAGATTTCGCTTAATTTGCTGTTTTCATAGATATCTACCTACTTTCGCTGTGAAACACGTTATTTCGTTGAATTTCATCGTTTCACGAATGTTTCGTGAAATAACCATGGTTTAGCAGAGATTTAGCCTAATTTTGATGTTTTCATAGATATCTCACTACTTTCGCTGCGAAACAAGTTATTTCTTTGAATTTCATCGATACACGAATGTTTCTTTAAATAACCAAGATTTAGCAGAGATTTAGCATAATTTTGATGTTTTCATAGAAATCTCGTTACTTTCGCTGCGAAACACATTTCGTTGAATTTCATCGTTTCACGAATATTTCGTGAAATAACCGTGATTTAGCGGAGATTTCTCTTAATTTTGATGTTTTCATATATATCTCACTACTTTCGCTGCGTAACACGTTATTTCGTAGAATTTCATCGTTTAACGAATATTTCGTGAAGTAACCATGATTTAGCGGAGATTTCGCTTAATTTTGATGTTTTCACAGATATCTCGCATCTTTCCCTGCGAAACACGTTACTTCGTTGAAATTCATCGTTTCACGAATGTTTCGTGAAATAACCTTGATTTTGCGGAGATTTCGCTTAATTTGGATGTTTTCATTGGTATCTCGAAACTTTCGCTGCGAACACGTTATATCGTTGAATTTCATCTTTTCACGAATGTTTCGTGGAATAACGATGATTTAGAGGGGATTTAGCTAATTTTTGATGTTTTCTTAGATATCTCGCTACTTTCGCTGCGAAACACGTTATTTCGTTGAATTTCATCGTTTCACGACTGTTTCGTGAAATAACCATGAATTAGCGGTGATTGAGCTTGATTTTGATGTTTTCATAGATATCTCGCTAATTTCGCTGCGAAACACGGTATTACGTTGAATTTCATCGTTTCACGAATGTTTCGTGAAATAACCATGATTTAGCGGAGATGTAGCTTAATTATGATGTTTTCATGGATATCTCACAACTATCGCTGCGAAGCACGTTATTTCGTTGAAGTGCACCGTTTCACTAATGTTTCGTGAAATAACCATGATTTAGCGGAGATTTCGCTAAATTTTGATGTTTTCATATATATCTCGCAACTTTCGGTGCGAAACACGTTATTTCGTTGAATTTCAGCGTTTCACGAATGTTTCGTCAATTAACCATGGTTTAGCAGAGATTTAGCCTAATTTTGATGTTTTCATAGATATCTCGCTAATTTCGCTGCGAAACACGGTATTACGTTGAATTTCATCGTTTCACGAATGTTTCGTGAAATAACCATGATTTAGCGGAGATATAGCTTAATTTTGATGTTTTCATGGATATCTCGCAACTTTCGCTGCGAAGCACGTCATTTCGTTGAATTGCACCGTTTCACGAATGTTTCGTGAAATAACCATGAGTTAGCGGAGATTTCGCTTAATTTTGATGTTTTCATAGATATCTCGCAACTTTCGCGGCGAAACACGTTATTTCGTTGAATTTCATCGTTTCACGATTGTTTCGTGAAATAACCATGATTTAGCGGTGATTAAGCTTAATTTTGATGTTTTCATAGATATCTCGCCAATTTCGCTGCGAAACACGGTATTACGTTGAATTTCATCGTTTCACGAATGTTTCGTGAAATAACCATGATTTAGCGGAGATATAGCTTAATATTGATGTTTTCATGGATATCTCGCAACTATCGCTGCGAAGCACGTTATTTCGTTGAAGTGCACCGTTTCACTAATGTTTCGTGAAATAACCATGATTTAGCGGAGATTTCCCTAAATTTTGATGTTTTCATAGATATCTCGCAACTTTCGCTGCGAAGAACGCTATTTCGCTGAATTTCATCGTTTCACGCATGTTTCGTGAAATAACCAAGATTTAGCAGAGAGTTAGCCTAATTTTGATGTTTTAATAGATATCTCGTTACTATCACTGCGAAACACGTAATTTCGTTGAATTTCATCGTTTCACGAATGTTCGTGAAATAAGCATGATTTAGCAGAGATTTAGCTTAATTTTGATGTTTTCATAGGTATCTCGTTACTTCCGCTTTGAAACACGTTATTTCGATGATATTCATCGTTTCACCAATATTTCGTGAAATAACCAAGATTTAGCAGAGATTTCGCTGAATTTTGATGTTTTCATAGATATCTCGAAACTTTCGCTGCGAAACACGTTATTTCGTTGAATTTCATCGTTTCACGAAAGTTTCGTGAAATAACCATGATTTAGAGGAGATTTAGCTAATTTTTGATGTTTTCTTAGATATCTCGCTACTTTCGCTGCGAAACACGTTATTTCGTTGATTTTCATCGTTTCACGATTGTTTCGTGAAATAACCATGATTTAGCGGTGATTAAGCTTAATTTTGATGTTTTGATAGACATCTCGCTAATTTCGCTGCGAAACACGGTATTACGTTGAATTTCATCGTTTCACGAATGTTTCGTGGAATAACCTTCATTTAGCGGAGATTTAGATTAGTTTTGATGTTTTCATGGATATCTCGTTACTTTCGCTACGAAACACGGTATTTCGTTGAATTTCATCGTTTCAGCAATGTTTCACGAAATAACCATGATTTAGCGGTGATTTAGCTTAATATTGATGTTTTCATATATATTTCGTTAATTTCGTTGCGATACACGTTATTACGTTGAGTATCATCGTTTTACGAATGTTTCGTGAAACGCCCATGATTTAGGAGAGTTATAGCTTAATTTTGATGTTTTCATAGATATCTCGCTACTTCCGATGCGAAACACGTTATTTTGTTGAATTTCATTGTTTCACGAATGTTTCGTGAAATATCCACTATTTAGCGGTGATTTAGCTTAATTTTGATGTTTCATAGATATCTCGCTAATTTCGCTGCGAATCACGTTATTTCGTTGAATTTATCGTTTCACGAATGTTTCGTGAAATAACCTTGATATAGCGGAGATTTCGCTTAATATTGATGTTTTCTTAGATATCTCGCAACTTTCGCTGCGAAACACGTTATTCCGTTGAATTTCATCGTTTCACGATTGTTTCTTGAAATAACTATGATTTAGCAGAGATTTATCTTAATTTTGATTTTTTCATGGAAATCTCGTTAGTTTCGCTGCGAAACACGTTATTTCGTTGAAATTCATCGTTTCACGAATATTTCGAGAAATAACCATGGTTTAGCGGAGATTTAGCTTAAATTTGATGTTTTCATAGATATCTCGCTAATTTCGCTGCGAATCACGTTATTTAGTAGAATTTCATCGTGTAACGAATGTTTCGTGAAATAACCATGACTTAGCGGATTTTTCGCTTAATTTTGATGTTTTCATAGAAATCTCGCAACTTTCGCTGCGAAGAACGTTATTTCGTTGAATTTCATCGTTTCACGCATGTTTCGTGAAGTAACAAAGATTTAGAAGAGATTTAGCTTAATTTTGATGTTTTCATAGATATCTCGTTACATTCACTGCGAAACACGTAATTTCGTTGAATTTCATCGTTTCACGAATGTTTCGTGAAATAACCATGATTTACCGGAGATTTAGATTAGTTCTGATGTTTTCATAGATATCTCTCTACTTTCGCTGCGATACACGTTATTTCGTTTAATTTCATTGTTACACGAAGGTTTCGTGAAATAACAATGATTTAGCGGTGATTTAGCTTAATTTTGATGTTTTAATAGATATCTCGCTAATTTCGCAGCGAATCTCGTTATTTCGTAGGATAACATCGTGTCACGAATGTTTCGTGAAATAACCATGATATTGCGGAGATTTCGCTTAATTTTGATGTTTTCATAGACATCTCGCATCTTTCGCTGCGAACCACGTTATTTCGTTGAATTTCATCATTTCACGCATGTTTCGTGAAATAACCAAGATTTAGCAGAGATTTAGCTTAATTGTGATGTTTTCATAGATATCTCGTTACTCTCACTGCGAAACACTTTATTTCGTTGAATTTCATCGATTCACGAATGTTTCGTGAAATAACCATGATTTAGCAGAGATTTAGCTTAATTTTTATGTTTTAATAGATATCTCGCTACTTTCGCTACGAAACACGTGATTTCGTTGAATTTCATCGTTTTACGAATGTTTCTTGAAATAACCATGATTTAGCGGTGATTTAGCATTATTTTGATGTTTTCATAGATACCTCGCTAATTTCGCTGCGAAACACGTTGTTTCGTTGAATTTTATCGTATCATGAATGTTTCGTGAAATAACCATGAAACCCAGAGATTTAGCTTAATTTTGATGTTTTCATAGATATCTCACTACTTTCGCTGCGAAACATGTTATTTCGTTGAATTTCATCCTTTCACGAATGTTTCGTGAAATAACCATGATTTAGCGGAGATTTCGCTTAATATTTATGTTTTCATAGATATCTCGCATCTTTCGCTGCGAAACACGTTATTTCGTTGAATTTCATCATTTCACGCATGTTTCGTGAAATGACCAAGATTTAGCAGAGATTTAGCTTAATTGTGATGTTTTCATAGATATCTCGTTACTCTCACTGCGAAACACTTTATTTCGTTGAATTTCATCGATTCACGAATGTTTCGTGAAATAACCATGATTTAGCAGAGATTTAGCTTAATTTTTATGTTTTAATAGATATCTCGCTACTTTCGCTACGAAACACGTGATTTCGTTGAATTTCATCGTTTTACGAATGTTTCTTGAAATAACCATGATTTAGCGGTGATTTAGCATAATTTTGATGTTTTCATAGATACCTCGCTAATTTCGCTGCGAAACACGTTGTTTCGTTGAATTTTATCGTATCATGAATGTTTCGTGAAATAACCATGAAACCCAGAGATTTAGCTTAATTTTGATGTTTTCATAGATATCTCACTACTTTCGCTGCGAAACATGTTATTTCGTTGAATTTCATCCTTTCACGAATGTTTCGTGAAATAACCATGATTTAGCGGAGATTTCGCTTAATATTTATGTTTTCATAGATATCTCGCATCTTTCGCTGCGAAACACGTTATTTCGATGAATTTCGTCTTTACACGAATGTTTCGTGAAATAACCATGATTTAGCAGAGTTTTTGTTTAATTTTGTTGTTTTCATAGATATCTCGTTACTTTCGCTGCGAAGCACGTTATTACGTTGAATTTCACCGTTTCACGAATGTTTCGTGAAATAACCATGATTTAGCGGAGATTTCGCTTAATTTTGATGTTTTCATAGATATCTCTCTACTTTCGCTGCGAAACACGTTATTTCGTTGAATTTCATCGTTACACGAAGGTTTCGTGAAATAACCATGATTTAGCGGAGATTTAGCTTAATTTTGATGTTTTCATAGATATCTCGCTACTTTCGCTGCGAAACACGTTATTTCGTTGAATTTCATTGTTTCACGAATGTTTCGTGAAATAACCGTGATTCAGCGGTGACATAGCTTAATTTTGATGTTTCCATAGATATCTCGCTAATTTCGCAGCGAAACACGTTATTACGTTGAATTTCATCGTTTCACGATTGTTTCGTGAAATAACTATGATTTAGCAGAGATTTATCTTAATTTTGATTTTTTCATGGAAATCTCGTTAGTTTCGCTGCGAAACACGGTATTTCGTTGAAATTCATCGTTTCACGAATATTTCGAGAAATAACCATTGTATAGCGGAGATTTAGCTTAAATTTGATGTTTTCATAGATATCTCGCTAATTTCGCTGCGAATCACGTTATTTAGTAGAATTTCATCGTGTAACGAATGTTTCGTGAAATAACCATGACTTAGCGGATTTTTCACTTAATTTTGATGTTTTCATAGATATCTCGCAACTTTCGCTGCGAAGAACGTTATTTCGTTGAATTTCATCGTTTCACGCATGTTTCGTGAAGTAACCAAGATTTAGAAGAGATTTAGCTTAATTTTGATGTTTTCATAGATATCTCGTTACATTCACTGCGAAACACGTAATTTCGTTGAATTTCATCGTTTCACGAATGTTTCGTGTAATAACCATGATTTGCCGGAGATTTAGATTAGTTCTGATGTTTTCATAGATATCTCTCTACTTTCGCTGCGATACACGTTATTTCGTTTAATTTCATTGTTACACGAAGGTTTCGTGAAATAACAATGATTTAGCGGTGATTTAGCTTAATTTTGATGTTTTAATAGATATCTCGCTAATTTCGCAGCGAATCACGTTATTTCGTAGGATAACATCGTGTCACGAATGTTTCGTGAAATAACCATGATTTTGCGGAGATTTCGCTTAATTTTGATGTTTTCATAGACATCTCGCATCTTTCGCTGCGAACCACGTTATTTCGTTGAATTTCATCATTTCACGCATGTTTCGTGAAATAACAAAGATTTAGCAGAGATTTAGCTTAATTGTGATGTTTTCATAGATATCTCGTTACTCTCACTGCGAAACACTTTATTTCGTTGAATTTCATCGATTCACGAATGTTTCCTGAAATAACCATGATTTAGCGGTGATTTAGCATAATTTTGATGTTTTCATAGATACCTCGCTAATTTCGCTGCGAAACACGTTGTTTCGTTGAATTTCATCGTATCACGAATGTTTCGTGAAATAACCATGAAACCCAGAGATTTAGCTTAATTTTGATGTTTTCATAGATATCTCACTACTTTCGCTGCGAAACATGTTATTTCGTTGAATTTCATCCTTTCACGAATGTTTCGTGAAATAACCATGATTTAGCGGAGATTTCGCTTAATATTTATGTTTTCATAGATATCTCGCATCTTTCGCTGCGAAACACGTTATTTCGATGAATTTCGTCTTTACACGAATGTTTCGTGAAATAACCATGATTTAGCAGAGTTTTTGTTTAATTTTGTTGTTTTCATAGATATCTCGTTACTTTCGCTGCGAAGTACGTTATTACGTTGAATTTCACCGTTTCACGAATGTTTCGTGAAATAACCATGATTTAGCGGAGATTTCGCTTAATTTTGATGTTTTCATAGATATCTCTCTACTTTCGCTGCGAAACACGTTATTTCGTTGAATTTCATCGTTACACGAAGGTTTCGTGAAATAACCATGATTTAGCGGAGATTTAGCTTAATTTTGATGTTTTCATAGAAATCTCGCTACTTACGCTGCGAAACACGTTATTTCGTTGAATATCTTCGTTTCACGATTATGTCGTGAAATAACCATGATTTATCGGTGATTTAGCTAATTTTGATGTTTCCATAGATATCTCGCATCTTTCGCTGCGAAGCACGTTATTTCGTTGAATTTCATCGTTTCACGAATGTTTCGTGAAATAAGCATGATTTAGCAGAGATTTAGCTTAATTTTTTTGTTTTCATTGATATCTCGCTACTTTCGCGGCGAAACACGTTATTTCGTTGAATTTCATCGTTTTACGAATGTTTCTTGAAATAACCATGATTGAGCGGTGATTTAGCATAATTTTGATGTTTTCATAGATACCTCGCTAATCTGCTGCGAAACACGTTATTTCGTTGAATTTCATCGTTTCACGAATGTTTCGTGAAATAACCGCGATTTAGCGGAGATTTAGCTTAATTTTGATGTTTTCATAGATATCTCAATACTTTCGCTGCGAAACACGTTATTTCGTTGTATTTCATCGTTTCACGAATGTTTCGTGAAATAACCATGATTTAGCAGAGATTTATCTTAATTCTGATTTTTTCATGGAAATCTCGTTAGTTTCGCTGCGAAACAAGTTATTTCGTTGAATTTCATCGTTTTACGAATGTTTCTTGAAATAACCATGATTTAGCGGTGATTCCGCTTAATTTTGATGTTTTCATAGATATTTCGCAACTTTCGCTGCGATACACGTTATTTCGTTGAATTTCATCGATTCACGAATGTTTCGTGAAATAACCATGATTTAGCGGAGATTTAGCTTAATTTTGATGATTTCTTAATATCTCGCAACTTTCGCTGCGAAACAAGTTGTTTCGTTGAATTTCATCGTTTCACGAATGTTTCGTGAAATAACCATGATTTAGCAGAGATTTATCTTAGTTTTGATGTTTTCATGGATATCTCGTTAGTATCGCTGCGAAAAACGTTATTTCGTTGAATTTCATCCTTACACGAAAGTTTCGTGAAATAACCATGATTTAGCGGAGATTTAGCTTAATTTTGATGTTTTCGTAGATATCTCGCTACTTTCGCGGCGAAACACGTTATTTCGTTTAATTTCATCGTTTTACAAATGTTTCTTGAAATAACCATGATTTAGCGGTGATTTAGCATAATTTTGATATTTTCATAGATATCTCGCAACTTTCACTGCGAAACACGTTATTTCGTTTAATTACATCGTTTCACGAATGTTTCGTGAAATAACCATGATTTAGCTGAGATTTATCTTAATTTTGATGTTTTCATGGATATCTCGGTGCTTTCGCTGCGAAAAACGTTCCTTCGTTGAATTTCATCGTTTCACGAACGTTCAGTGAGTTACCATTATTTAACGGAGATTTCGCATAATTTAGATGTTTTCATAGATATCTCTCTACTTTCGCTGCGAAACACGTTATTTCGTTGAATTTCATTGTTTCACGAATGTTTCGTGAAATAACCGTGATTCAGCGGTGACATAGCTTAATTTTGATGTTTCCATAGATATCTCGCTAATTTCGCAGCGAAACACGTTATTACGTTGAATTTCATCGTTTCACGAATGTTTCGTGAAATAACCATGATTTAGCGGAGATATAGCTTAATTTTGATGTTTTCATTGATATCTCGCTACTTTCGCTGCGAAACACGTTATTACGTTGAATTACATCGTTTCACGAATGTTTCGCGAAATTCCCATGATTTAGCAGAGATATAGCTAAATTTTGATGTTTTCATAGATATCTCACTACTTTCGCTGCGAAACACGTGATTTCGTTGAATTTCATCGTTACACGAATGTTTCGTGAAATAACCATGATTTAGCGGAGATTTCGCATAATTTGGATTTTTTCATAGAAATCTTTCTACTTTCCCTGCGAAACACGTTCTTTCGTTGAATTTCATCGTTTCACGAATGTTCAGTGAATTACCATGATTTGACGGAGATTTCGCATAATTTGGATGTTTTCATATATATCTCGCTACTTTCGCTGCGAAACACGTTATTTCGTTGAATTTCATCGTTTCACGAATGTTTCGTGAAATAACCACGATTTAGCGGTGATTTAGTTAAATTTTGATGTTTTCATTGATATCTCGCGAATTTCGCTGCGAAACACGTTATTTAGCTTTATTTCTTCGTTTCACGAATGTTTCGTGAAATAACCATGATTTAGCGGTGATTTAGCTTAATTTTGATGTTTTCACAGATATCTCGCTAATTTCGCCGCGAAACACGTTATTACGTTGAATATCATCGTTTCACGAATGTTTCGTGAAATAACCATGATTTAGCGGAGATATAGCTTAATTTTGAAGTTTTCATGGATATCTCGAAACTTTCGCTGCGAAGCACGTTATTTCGTTGAATTGCACCGTTTCACGTGTGTTTCGTGAAATAACCATGATTTTGCGGAGATTTCGCTTAATTTTGATGTCTTCATAGATATCTCGCAACTTTCGCTGCGAAACACGTGATTTCGTTGAATTTCATCGTTTCACGACTGTTTCGTGAAATAACCATGGTTTAACAGAGATTTAGCGTAATTTTGATGTTTTCATAGATATCTCACTACTTTCGCTAAGAAACACGTTATTTCGTTGAATTTCATCGTAACACGAATGTTTCGTGAAATAACCATGATTTAGCGGAGATTTCGCATAAGTTGGATGTTTTCATAGATATCTTTCTACTTTCCCTGCGAAACACATTATTTCGTTGCAATTCATCGTTCCACGAATGCTTCGTGAAATAAACATGATTAATCGGAGATTTTGATTAGTTTTGATGTTTTCATAGATATCTCGTTACTTTCGCTGCGAAACACGTTATTTCGTTGAATTTCATCGTTTCACGTACGTTTCGTGAAATAACCATGATTTAGCGGAGATTTATCTTCATTTTGATGTTTTCATAGATATCTCGCTACTTTCGCGGCGAAACACGTTATTTCGTTGAATTTCATCGTTTTACGAATGTTTCTTGAAATAAACATGATTCAGCGGTGATTTAGCATAATTTTGATATTTTCATAGATATCTCGCTACTTTCACTGCGAAACACGTTATTTCGTTGAATTACAACGTTTCACGAATGTTTCGCGAAATAACCATGATTTAGCAGAGATTTATCTTAATTTTGATGTTTTCATGGATATCTCGTTAGTATCGCTGCGAAACACGTTATTTCCTTGAATTTCATCGTTTCACGAATGTTTCGTGAAATAACCATGATTTAGCAGAGATTTAGCTTAATTTTGATGTTTTCATTGATATCTCACTACTTTCGCTGCGAAACACGTTATTTCGTTGAATTTCATCGTCTTACGAATGTTTCTTGAAATAACCATGATTTAGCATAGATCTAGCATAATTTTGATGTTTTCATAGATATCTCGCTAATTTCGCTGCGAAACACGTTATTACGTTGAATTCCATAGTTTCACGAATGTTTCGAGAAATAACCATGATTTAGCGGAGATATAGCTTAATTTTGATGTTTTCATTGATATCTCGCTACTTTCGCTGCGAAACACGTTATTTCGTTGAATTTCATCGTTTCACGAATGTTTCGTGAAATAACCATGATTTAGCGGTGATTTAGTTAAATTTTGATGTTTTCATTGATATCTCGCGAATTTCGCTGCGAAACACGTTATTTAGCTTTATTTCTTCGTTTCACGAATGTTTCGTGAAATAACCATGATTTAGCGGTGATTTAGCTTAATTTTGATGTTTTCACAGATATCTCGCTAATTTCGCCGCGAAACACGTTATTACGTTGAATATCATCGTTTCACGAATGTTTCGTGAAATAACTATGATTTTGCGGAGATATAGCTTAATTTTGAAGTTTTCATGGATATCTCGAAACTTTCGCTGCGAAGCACGTTATTTCGTTGAATTGCACCGTTTCACGTGTGTTTCGTGAAATAACCATGATTTTGCGGAGATTTCGCTTAATTTTGATGTTTTCATAGATATCTCGCAACTTTCGCTGCGAAACACGTGATTTCGTTGAATTTCATCGTTTCACGAATGTTTCGTGAAATAACCATGGTTTAAGAGAGATTTAGCGTAATTTTGATGTTTTCATAGATATCTCACTACTTTCGCTGCGAAACACGTTATTTCGTTGAATTTCATCGTAACACGAATGTTTCGTGAAATAACCATGATTTAGCGGAGATTTCGCATAATTTGGATGTTTTCATAGATATCTTTCTACTTTCCCTGCGAAACACATTATTTCGTTGAATTTCATCGTTTTACGAATGTTTCTTGAAATAAACATGATTTAGCGGTGATTTAGCATAATTTTGATATTTTCATAGATATCTCGCTACTTTCACTGCGAAACACGTTATTTCGTTGAATTACAACGTTTCACGAATGTTTCGCGAAATAACCATGATTTAGCAGAGATTTATCTTAATTTTGATGTTTTCATGGATATCTCGTTAGTATCGCTGCGAAACACGTTATTTCCTTGAATTTCATCGTTTCACGAATGTTTCGTGAAATAACCATGATTTAGCAGAGATTTAGCTTAATTTTGATGTTTTCATTGATATCTCACTACTTAAGCTGCGAAACACGTTATTTCGTTGAATTTCATCGTCTTACGAATGTTTCTTGAAATAACCATGATTTAGCAGAGATCTAGCATAATTTTGATGTTTTCATAAATATCTCGCTAATTTCGCTGCGAAACACGTTATTACGTTGAATTCCATCGTTTCACGAATGTTTCGAGAAATAACCATGATTTAGCGGAGATATAGCTTAATTTTGATGTTTTCATTGATATCTCGCTACTTTCGCTGCGAAACACGTTATTTCGTTGAATTTCATCGTTTCACGAATGTTTCGTGAAATAACCATGATATAGAGGTGATTTTGTTTAAATTTGATGTTTTCATTGATATCTCGCTAATTTCGCTGCGAAACACGTTATTTAGCTTAATTTCTTCGTTTCACTTGTATGTTTCGTGAAATAACCTTGATTTAGCGGTGATTTAGCTTAATTTTGATGTTTTCATAGATATCTCGCAACTTTCGCTGCGAAACACGTTATATCGTTGAATTTCATCGTTTCACGAATGTTTCGTGAAATAACCATGATTTAGCGGTGATTTAGTTTAATTTTGATGTTTTCATTGATATCTCGCAACTTTCGCTGCGAAGCACGTTATTTCGTTGAATTTCATCGTTACACGAATGTTTCGTGAAATAACCATGATTTACCGGAGATTTAGCTTAATTTTGATGTTTTCATAGATATCTCGCTACTTTCGCGGCGAAACACGTTATTTCGTTGAATTTCATCGTTTTACGAATGTTTCTTGAAATAACCATGAGTAAGCGGTGATTTAGCATAATTTTGATATTTTCATAGATATCTCGCTACTTTCACTACGAAACACGTTATTTCGTTGAATTACATCGTTTCACGAATGTTACGTGAAATAACCATGATTTAGCAGAGATTTATCTTAATTTTGTTGTTTTCATGGATACCTCGTTACTTTCGCTGCGAAACACGTTATTTCGTTGAATTTCATCGTTTCACGTACGTTTCGTGAAATAACCATGATTTAGCGGTGATTTAGATTAATTTTGATGGTTTCATATATATCTCGCTAATTTCGCTGCGAAACACGTTATTACGTTGAGTTTCATCGTTTCACGAATGTTTCGTGAAATAACCATGATTTAGACGAGATTTAGCTTAATTTTGATGTTTTCATGGATATCTCGCAACTTTCGCTGCGAAGCACATTATTTCGTTGAATTGCACCGTTTCACGAAAGTTTCGTGAATTAACCATGATTTAGCGGAGATTTCGCTTAATTTTGATGTTTTCATAGATATCTCGCAACTTTCGCTGCGAAACACGTTATTTCGTTGAATTTTTTCGTTTCACGAATGTTTCGTGAAATAACCATGGTTTAGCAGAGATTTAGCCTAATTTTGATGTTTTCATAGATATCTCACTGCTTTCGCTGCGAAACACGTTATTTCGTTGAATTTCATCGTTACACGAATGTTTCGTGAAATAACCATGATTTAGCGGAGATTTATCTTAATTTTGATGTTTTCATAGATATCTCGCCACTTTCGCGGCGAAACACGATATTTAGTTGAATTTCATCGTTTATCGAATGTTTCTTGAAATAAACATGATTTAGCGGTGATTTAGCATAATTATGATATTTCCATAGATATCTCGCTAATTTCACTGCGAAACACGTTATTTCGTTGAATTACAACGTTTCTCGAATGTTTCGTGAAATAACCATGATTTAGCAGAGATTTATCTTAATTTTGATGTTTTCATGGATATCTCGTTAGTTTCGCTGCGAAACATGTTATTTCCTTGAATTTCATCGTTTCACGAATGTTTCGTGAAATAACCATGATTTAGCGGTGATTTAGTTTAATTTTGATGTTTTCATTGATATCTCGTTAATTTCGCTGCGAAACACGTTATTTAGCTTAATTTCTTTGTTTCACGAATGTTTCGTGAAATAACCATGATTTAGCGGTGATTTAGCTTAATTTTGATGTTTTCTTAAATATCTCGCTAATTTCGCTGCAAAACACGTTATTACGTTGAATTCCATCGTTCCACGAATGTTTCGAGAAATAACCATGATTTAGCGGTGATGTAGCTTAATTTTGATGTTTTCATTGATATCTCGCTACTTTCGCTGCGAAACACGTTATTACGTTGAATTTCATCGTTTCACGAATGTTTCGCGAAATACCCATGATTTAGCAGAGATATAGCTAAATTTTGATGTTTTCATAGATATCTCACTACTTTCGCTGCGAAACACGTGATTTCGTTGAATTTCATCGTTACACGAATGTTTCGTGAAATAACCATGATTTAGCGGAGACTTCGCATAATTTGGATGTTTTCATAGATATCTTTCTACTTTCCCTGCGAAACACGTTCTTTCGTTGAATTTCATCGTTTCACGAATGTTCAGTGAATTACCATGATTTGACGGAGATTTCGCATAATTTGGATGTTTTCATATATATCTCGCTACTTTCGCTGCGAAACACGTTATTTCGTTGAATTTCATCGTTTCACGAATGTTTCGTGAAATAACCATGATTTAGCGGAGATTTATCTTAATTTTGATGTTTTCATAGATATCTCGCCACTTTCGCGGCGAAACACGATATTTAGTTGAATTTCATCGTTTTACGAATGTTTCTTGAAATAAACATGATTTAGCGGTGATTTAGCATAATTATGATATTTCCATAGATATCTCGCTAATTTCACAGCGAAACACGTTATTTCGTTGAATTACAAAGTTTCACGAATGTTTCGTGAAATAACCATGATTTAGCAGAGATTTATCTTAATTTTGATGTTTTCATGGATATCTCGTTAGTTTCGCTGCGAAACACGTTATTTCCTTGAATTTCATCGTTTCACGAATGTTCCGTGAAATAACCATGATTTAGCGGTGATTTAGCTTAATTTTGATGTTTTCATTGATATCTCGCTAATTTCCCTGCGAAACACGTTATTTAGCTTAATTTCTTTGTTTCACGAATGTTTCGTGAAATAACCATGATTTAGCGGTGATTTAGCTTAATTTTGATGTTTTCTTAAATATCTCGCTAATTTCGCTGCGAAACACGTTATTACGTTGAATTCCATCGTTCCACGAATGTTTCGAGAAATAACCATGATTTAGCGGAGATGTAGCTTAATTTTGATGTTTTCATTGATATCTCGCTACTTTCGCTGCGAAACACGTTATTACGTTGAATTACATCGTTTCACGAATGTTTCGCGAAATTCCCATTATTTAGCAGAGATATAGCTAAATTTTGATGTTTTCATAGATATCTCACTACTTTCGCTGCGAAACACGTGATTTCGTTGAATTTCATCGTTACACGAATGTTTCGTGAAATAACCATGATTTAGCGGAGATTTCGCATAATTTGGATTTTTTCATAGAAATCTTTCTACTTTCCCTGCGAAACACGTTCTTTCGTTGAATTTCATCGTTTCACGAATGTTCAGTGAATTACCAAGATTTGACGGAGATTTCGCATAATTTGGATGTTTTCATATATATCTCGTTAGTTTCGCTGCGAAACACGTTATTTCCTTGAATTTCATCGTTTCACGAATGTTTCGTGAAATAACCATGATTTAGCAGAGATTTAGCTTAATTTTGATGTTTTCATTGATATCTCACTACTTTCGCTGCGAAACACGTTATTTCGTTGAATTTCATCGTCTTACGAATGTTTCTTGAAATAACCATGATTTAGCAGAGATCTAGCATAATTTTGATGTTTTCATAAATATCTCGCTAATTTCGCTGCGAAACACGTTATTACGTTGAATTCCATAGTTTCACGAATGTTTCGAGAAATAACCATGATTTAGCGGAGATATAGCTTAATTTTGATGTTTTCATTGATATCTCGCTACTTTCGCTGCGAAACACGTTATTTCGTTGAATTTCATCGTTTCACGAATGTTTCGTGAAATAACCATGATTTAGCGGTGATTTAGTTAAATTTTGATGTTTTCATTGATATCTCGCGAATTTCGCTGCGAAACACGTTATTTAGCTTTATTTCTTCGTTTCACGAATGTTTCGTGAAATAACCATGATTTAGCGGTGATTTAGCTTAATTTTGATGTTTTCACAGATATCTCGCTAATTTCGCCGCGAAACACGTTATTACGTTGAATATCATCGTTTCACGAATGTTTCGTGAAATAACTATGATTTAGCGGAGATATAGCTTAATTTTGAAGTTTTCATGGATATCTCGAAACTTTCGCTGCGAAGCACGTTATTTCGTTGAATTGCACCGTTTCACGTGTGTTTCGTGAAATAACCATGATTTTGCGGAGATTTCGCTTAATTTTGATGTTTTCATAGATATCTCGCAACTTTCGCTGCGAAACACGTTATTTCGTTGAATTTCATCGTTTCACGAATGTTTCTTGAAATAAACATGATTTAGCGGTGATTTAGCATAATTTTGATATTTTCATAGATATCTCGCTACTTTCACTGCGAAACACGTTATTTCGTTGAATTACAACGTTTCACGAATGTTTCGGGAAATAACCATGATTTAGCATAGATTTATCTTAATTTTGATGTTTTCATGGATATCTCGTTAGTATCGCTGCGAAACACGTTATTTCCTTGAATTTCATCGTTTCACGAATGTTTCGTGAAATAACCATGATTTAGCAGAGATTTAGATTAATTTTGATGTTTTCATTGATATCTCACTACTTAAGCTGCGAAACACGTTATTTCGTTGAATTTCATCGTCTTACGAATGTTTCTTGAAATAACCATGATTTAGCAGAGATCTAGCATAATTTTGATGTTTTCATAAATATCTCGCTAATTTCGCTGCGAAACACGTTATTACGTTGAATTCCATCGTTTCACGAATGTTTCGAGAAATAACCATGATTTAGCGGAGATATAGCTTAATTTTGATGTTTTCATTGATATCTCGCTACTTTCGCTGCGAAACACGTTATTTCGTTGAATTTCATCGTTTCACGAATGTTTCGTGAAATATCCATGTTTTAGCGGAGATTTAGCTTAATTTTCAGGTTTTCATATATATCTCGCTAATTTCGCTGCGAAACACGTTATTTCGTTGAATTTCATCGTTTCACGAATGTTTCGTGAAATATCCATGTTTTAGCGGAGATTTAGCTTAATTTTGATGTTTTCATAGATATCTCGTTACTTTCGCTGCGAAACACGTTATTTCGTTGAATTTCATCGTTTCACGAATGTTTCGTGAAATAACCATGGTTTAGCAGAGATTTAGCATAATTTTGATGTTTTCATAGATATCTCACTGCTTTCGCTGCGGAACACGTTATTACGTTGAATTTCATCGTTACACGAATGTTTCATGAAATAACCATGATTTAGCGGAGATTTAGCTTAATATTGATGTTTTCATAGATATCTCGCTTTTTCGCGGCGAAACACGTTATTTCGTTGAATTTCATCGTTTTACGAATGTTTCTTGAAATAACCATGATTTAGCGGTGATTTAGCATAATTTTGATATTTTCATAGATATCTCGCTACTTTCACTGCGAAACACGTTATTTCGTTGAATTACATCGTTTCACGAATGTTTCGTGAAATAACCATGATATAGCAGAGATTTATCTTAATGTTGATGTTTTCATGGATATCTCGTTAGTTTCGCTGCGAAACACGTTATTTCCTTGAATTTCATCGTTTCACGAATGTTTCGTGAAATAACCATGATTTAGCAGAGATTTAGCTTAATTTTGATGTTTTCATAGATATCTCACTACTTTCGCTGCGAAACACGTTATTTCTTTGAATTTAATCGTTACACGAACGTTTCGTGAAATAACTAAGATTTAGCGGAGATTTAGCTTAATTTTGATGTTTTCATGGATATCTCGCTACTTTCGCTGCGAAAAACGTTCGTTCGTTGAATTTCATCTTTTCACGAATGTTTCCTGATATAACCATGATTTAACGGAGATTTCGCATAATTTGGATGTTTTCATAGATAACTCTCTACTTTCGCTGCGAAACACGTTATTTAGTTTAATTTCATCGTTTCTCGAATGTTTCGTGAAATAACAATGATTTAGCGGTGATTTAGCTTAATTTTGATGTTTTCATAGATATCTCGCTTATTTCGCTGCGAAACACGTTATTACGATGAATATCATCGTTTCACGAATGTTTCGTGAAATAACCGTGATTTAGCGGAGATATAGCATAATTTTGATTTTTTCATTGATATGTCGCTACTTTCGCTGCGAAACACGTTATTTCGTTGAATTTCATCGTTTCACGTATGTTTCGTGAAATAACCATGATTTAGCGGTGATTTACTTTAATTTTGATGATTTCATTAATATCTCGCTAATTTCGCTGCGAAACACGTTATTTAGCTTAATTTCATCGTTTCACGAATGTTTCGTGAAATAACCATGATTTAACGGTGATTTAGCTTAATTTTGATGTTTTCATTGATATCTCGCAACTTTCGCTGCGAAACACGTTATTTCGTTGAATTTCATCGTTTCACGAATGTTTTGTGAAATAACCATGGTTTAGCAGAGATTTAGCCTAATTTTGATGTTTTCAAAGATATCTCACTACTTTCGCTGCGAAACACGTTATTTCGTTGAATTTCATCCTTACACGAATGTTTCGTGAAATAACCATGGTTTAGCAGAGATTTAGCCTAATTTTGATGTTTTCATAGGTATCTCACGACTTTCGCTGCGAAACTCATTATTTCGTTGATTTTCATCGTTTCACGAATGTTTCGTGAAATAACCATGATTTAGCGTTGATTTAGCTTAATTTTGATGTTTTCATAGATATCTCTCTACTTTCGTTGCGAAACACGTTATTACGTTGAATTTCACCGTTTCACGAATGTTTCGTGAAATAACCGTGATTCAGCGCTGACTTAGCCTAATTTGGATGTTTTCATAGATATCTCACTGCTTTCGCTGCGAAACACGTTATTTCGTTGAATTACATCGTTTCACGAATGTTTCGTGAAATAACCATGATTTAGCAGAGATTTACCTTAATTTTGATGTTTTCATGGATATCTCGTTAGTTTCGCTGCGAAACAGGTTATTTCCTTGAATTTCATCGTTTCACGAATGTTTCGTGAAATAACCATGATTTAGCAGAGATTTAGCTTAATTTTGATGTTTTCATAGATATCTCACTACTTACGCTGCGAAACACGTTATTTCGTTGAATTTAATCGTTACACGAACGTTTCTTGAAATAACTAAGATTTAGCGGAGATTTTGCTTAATTTAGATGTTTTCACGGATATCTCGCTACTTTCGCTGCGAAAACGTTCTTTCGTTGAATTTCATCGTTTCACGAATGTTTCTTGAAATAACCATGATTTAACGGAGATTTCGCATAATTTGGATGGTTTCATAGATAGCTCTCTACTTTCGCTGCGAAACACGTTATTTCGTTGAATTTCATTGTTTCACGAATGTTTCGTGAAATAACCATGATTTAGCGGAGATATAGCTTAATTTTGATGTTTTGATTGATATGTCGCTACTTTCGCTGCGAATCACGTTATTTCGTTGAATTTCATCGTTTCACGAATGTTTCGTGAAATAACCATGACTTAGCGGTGATTTAGTTTAATTTTGATGTTTTCATTCATATCTCACTAATTTCGCTGCGAAACACGTTATTTAGCTTAATTTCTTCGTTTCACGAATGTTTCGTGAAATAACCATGATTTAGAGGTGATTTCGCTTAATTTTGATGTTTTCATAGATATCTAGCAACTTTCGATGCGAAACACGTTATTACGTTGAATTTCACCGTTTCACGAATATTTCGTGAAATAACCGTGATTCAGCGGTGACTTAGCTTAATTTTGATGTTTTCATAAATATCTCAATAATTTCGCTGCGAAACACGTTATTACGTTGAATTCCATCGTTTCACGAATGTTTCGTGAAATAACCATGATTTAGCGGAGATATAGCTTAATTTTGATGTTTTCATTGATATCTCGCTACTTTCGCTGCGAAAAACGTTATTTCGTTGAGTTTCATCGTTTCACGAATGTTTCGTGAAATAACCATAATTTAGCGGTGATTTATCTTAATTTTGACGTTTTCATTGATATCTTGCTAATTTCGCTGCGAAACACGTTATTTAGTTTAATTTCATCGATTCACGACTGTTTCGTGAATTAACCATGATTTAGGGGTGATTTAGCTTAATTTTGATGTTTTCATAGATATCTCGCTAATTTCGCTGCGAATCACGTTATTACGTTGAATATCATCGTTTCACGAGTGTTTCGTGAAATAACCATGATTTAGCGGAGATATAGCTTAATTTTGACGTTTTCATGGATATCTCGCACTTTCGCTGCGAAGCACGATATTTCGTTGAATTGCACCGTTTCACGAATGTTTCGTGAAATTACCATGATTTAGCGGAAATTTCTCTTAATATTTATTTTTTCATATATATCTCGCAACTTTCGCTGCGAAACACGTTATTTCGTTGAATTTCATCGAATCACGAATGTTCCGTGAAGTAACCTTGGTTTAGCAGAGATTTAGCCTAATTTTGATGTTTTCATAGATATCTTACTACTTTCGCTGCGAAACAGGTTATTTCGTTGAATTTCATCGTTTCACGAATGTTTCGTGAAATAAACATGATTTAACGGAGATTTCGCATAATTTGGATGGTTTCATAGATAACTCTCTACTTTCGCTGCGAAACACGTTATTTCGTTGAATTTCATTGTTTCACGAATGTTTCGTGAAATAACCGAGATTCAGCGGTGACTTAGCTTAATTTTGATGTTTTCATAAATATCACGCTAATTTCGCTGCGAAACACGTTATTACGTTGAATTCCATCGTTTCACGAATGTTTCGTGAAATAACCATGATTTAGCGGAGATATAGCTTAATTTTGATGTTATCATTGATATGTCGCTACTTTCGCTGCGAAACACGTTATTTCGTTGAATTTCATCGTTTCACGAATGTTTCGTGAAATAACCATGACTTAGCGGTGATTTAGTTTAATTTTGATGTTTTCATTAATATCTCGCTAATTTCGCTGCGAAACACGTTATTTAGCTTAATTTCTTCGTTTCACGAATGTTTCGTGAAATAACCATGATTTAGCGGTGATTTAGCTTAATTTTGATGTTTTCATAGATATCTCGCAACTTTCGATGAGAAACACGTTATTACGTTGAATTTCACCGTTTCACGAATGTTTCGTGAAATAACCGTGATTCAGCGGTGACTTAGCTTAATTTTGATGTTTTCATAAATATCTCAATAATTTCGCTGCGAAACACGTTATTTAGTTTAATTTCATCGATTCACGACTGTTTCGTGAATTAACCATGATTTAGGGGTGATTTAGCTTAATTTTGATGTTTTCATAGATATCTCGCTAATTTCGCTGCGAATCACGTTATTACGTTGAATATCATCGTTTCACGAATGTTTCGTGAAATAACCATGATTAAGCGGAGATATAGCTTAAATTTGATGTTTTCATGAATATCTCGCAACTTTTGCAGCGAAGCACGATATTTCGTTTAATTGCACCGTTTCACGAATGTTTCGTGAAATATCCATGATTTAGCGGAAATTTCTCTTAATTTTTATATTTTAATAGATATCTCGCAACTTTCGCTGCGAAACACGTTATTTCGTTGAATTTCATCGTTTCACGAATGTTTCGTGAAATAACCATGGTTTAGCAGAGATTTAGCCTAATTTTGATGTTTTCATTGATATCTCGCTACTTTCGCTGCGAAAAACGTTATTTCGTTGAGTTTCATCGTTTCACGAATGTTTCGTGAAATAACCATAATTTAGCGGTGATTTATCTTAATTTTGATGTTTTGATTGATATGTCGCTACTTTCGCTGCGAATCACGTTATTTCGTTGAATTTCATCGTTTCACGAATGTTTCGTAAAATAACCATGACTTAGCGGTGATTTAGTTTAATTTTGATGTTTTCATTCATATCTCACTAATTTCGCTGCGAAACACGTTATTTAGCTTAATTTCTTCGTTTCACGAATGTTTCGTGAAATAACCATGATTTAGAGGTGATTTAGCTTAATTTTGATGTTTTCATAGATATCTAGCAACTTTCGATGCGAAACACGTTATTACGTTGAATTTCACCGTTTCACGTATGTTTCGTGAAATAACCATGATTTAGCGGTGATTTAGCTTAATTTTGATGTTTTCATTGATATCTCGCAACTTTCGCTGCGAAACACGTTATTTCGTTGAATTTCATCGTTTCACGAATGTTTTGTGAAATAACCATGGTTTAGCAGAGATTTAGCCTAATTTTGATGTTTTCATAGATATCTCACTACTTTCGCTGCGAAACACGTTATTTCGTTGAATTTCATCGTTACACGAATGTTTCGTGAAATAACCATGGTTTAGCAGAGATTTAGCCTAATTTTGATGTTTTCATAGGTATCTCACGACTTTCGCTGCGAAACTCATTATTTCGTTGATTTTCATCATTTCACGAATGTTTCGTGAAATAACCATGATTTAGCGTTGATTTAGCTTAATTTTGATGTTTTCATAGATATCTCGCTACTTTCGTTGCGAAACACGTTATTACGTTGAATTTCACCGTTTCACGAATGTTTCGTGAAATAACCGTGATTCAGCGCTGACTTAGCCTAATTTGGATGTTTTCATAGATATCTCACTGCTTTCGCTGCGAAACACGTTATTTCGTTGAATTACATCGTTTCACGAATGTTTCGTGAAATAACCATGATTTAGCAGAGATTTACCTTAATTTTGATGTTTTCATGGATATCTCGTTAGTTTCGCTGCGAAACACGTTATTTCCTTGAATTTCATCGTTTCACGAATGTTTCGTGAAATAACCATGATTTAGCAGAGATTTAGCTTAATTTTGATGTTTTCATAGATATCTCACTACTTACGCTGCGAAACACGTTATTTCGTTGAATTTAATCGTTACACGAACGTTTCTTGAAATAACTAAGATTTAGCGGAGATTTTGCTTAATTTAGATGTTTTCACGGATATCTCGCTACTTTCGCTGCGAAAACGTTCTTTCGTTGAATTTCATCGTTTCACGAATGTTTCGTGAAATAACCATGATTTAACGGAGATTTCGCATAATTTGGATGGTTTCATAGATAACTCTCTACTTTCGCTGCGAAACACGTTATTTCGTTGAATTTCATTGTTTCACGAATGTTTCGTGAAATAACCATGATTTAGCGGAGATATAGCTTAATTTTGATGTTTTGATTGATATGTCGCTACTTTCGCTGCGAATCACGTTATTTCGTTGAATTTCATCGTTTCACGAATGTTTCGTGAAATAACCATGACTTAGCGGTGATTTAGTTTAATTTTGATGTTTTCATTCATATCTCACTAATTTCGCTGCGAAACACGTTATTTAGCTTAATTTCTTCGTTTCACGAATGTTTCGTGAAATAACCATGATTTAGAGGTGATTTCGCTTAATTTTGATGTTTTCATAGATATCTCGCAACTTTCGATGAGAAACACGTTATTACGTTGAATTTCACCGTTTCACGAATGTTTCGTGAAATAACCGTGATTCAGCGGTGACTTAGCTTAATTTTGATGTTTTCATAAATATCTCAATAATTTCGCTGCGAAACACGTTATTTAGTTTAATTTCATCGATTCACGACTGTTTCGTGAATTAACCATGATTTAGGGGTGATTTAGCTTAATTTTGATGTTTTCATAGATATCTCGCTAATTTCGCTGCGAATCACGTTATTACGTTGAATATCATCGTTTCACGAATGTTTCGTGAAATAACCATGATTAAGCGGAGATATAGCTTAAATTTGACGTTTTCATGAATATCTCGCAACTTTTGCTGCGAAGCACGATATTTCGTTTAATTGCACCGTTTCACGAATGTTTCGTGAAATATCCATGATTTAGCGGAAATTTCTCTTAATTTTTATATTTTAATTGATATCTCGCAACTTTCGCTGCGAAACACGTTATTTCGTTGTATTTCATCGTTTCACGAATGTTTCGTGAAATAACCATGGTTTAGCAGAGATTTAGCCTAATTTTGATGTTTTCATTGATATCTCGCTACTTTCGCTGCGAAAAACGTTATTTCGTTGAGTTTCATCGTTTCACGAATGTTTCGTGAAATAACCATAATTTAGCGGTGATTTATCTTAATTTTGATGTTTTGATTGATATGTCGCTACTTTCGCTGCGAATCACGTTATTTCGTTGAATTTCATCGTTTCACGAATGTTTCGTGAAATAACCATGACTTAGCGGTGATTTAGTTTAATTTTGATGTTTTCATTCATATCTCACTAATTTCGCTGCGAAACACGTTATTTAGCTTAATTTCTTCGTTTCACGAATGTTTCGTGAAATAACCATGATTTAGAGGTGATTTAGCTTAATTTTGATGTTTTCATAGATATCTAGCAACTTTCGATGCGAAACACGTTATTACGTTGAATTTCACCGTTTCACGAATGTTTCGTGAAATAACCGTGATTCAGCGGTGACTTAGCTTAATTTTGATGTTTTCATAAATATCTCAATAATTTCGCTGCGAAACACGTTATTACGTTGAATTCCATCGTTTCACGAATGTTTCGTGAAATAACCATGATTTAGCGGAGATATAGCTTAATTTTGATGTTTTCATTGATATCTCGCTACTTTCGCTGCGAAAAACGTTATTTCGTTGAGTTTCATCGTTTCACGAATGTTTCGTGAAATAACCATAATTTAGCGGTGATTTATCTTAATTTTGACGTTTTCATTGATATCTCGCTAATTTCGCTGCGAAACACGTTATTTAGTTTAATTTCATCGATTCACGACTGTTTCGTGAATTAACCATGATTTAGGGGTGATTTAGCTTAATTTTGATGTTTTCATAGATATCTCGCTAATTTCGCTGCGAATCACGTTATTACGTTGAATATCATCGTTTCACGAGTGTTTCGTGAAATAACCATGATTCAGCGGAGATATAGCTTAATGTTGATGTTTTCATGGATATCTCGCAACTTTTGCTGCGAAGCACGATATTTCGTTGAATTGCACCGTTTCACGAATGTTTCGTGAAATATCCATGATTTAGCGGAAATTTCTCTTAATTTTTATATTTTCATAGATATCTCGCAACTTTCGCTGCGAAACACGTTATTTCGTTGAATTTCATCGTTTCACGAATGTTTCGTGAAATAACCATGGTTTAGCAGAGATTTAGCCTAATTTTGATGTTTTCATAGATATCTTACTACTTACGCTGCGAAACAGGTTATTTCGTTGAATTTCATCGTTTCACGAATGTTTCGTGAAATAACCATGATTTAACGGAGATTTCGCATAATTTGGATGGTTTCATAGATAACTCTCTACTTTCGCTGCGAAACACGTTATTTCGTTGAATTTCATTGTTTCACGAATGTTTCGTGAAATAACCGAGATTCAGCGGTGACTTAGCTTAATTTTGATGTTTTCATAAATATCACGCTAATTTCGCTGCGAAACACGTTATTACGTTGAATTCCATCGTTTCACGAATGTTTCGTGAAATAACCATGATTTAGCGGAGATATAGCTTAATTTTGATGTTTTCATTGATATGTCGCTACTTTCGCTGCGAAACACGTTATTTCGTTGAATTTCATCGTTTCACGAATGTTTCGTGAAATAACCATGACTTAGCGGTGATTTAGTTTAATTTTGATGTTTTCATTAATATCTCGCTAATTTCGCTGCGAAACACGTTATTTAGCTTAATTTCTTCGTTTCACGAATGTTTCGTGAAATAACCATGATTTAGCGGTGATTTAGCTTAATTTTGATGTTTTCATAGATATCTCGCAACTTTCGATGAGAAACACGTTATTACGTTGAATTTCACCGTTTCACGAATGTTTCGTGAAATAACCGTGATTCAGCGGTGACTTAGCTTAATTTTGATGTTTTCATAAATATCTCAATAATTTCGCTGCGAAACACGTTATTACGTTGAATTCCATCGTTTCACGAATGTTTCGTGAAATAACCATGATTTAGCGGAGATATAGCTTAATTTTGATGTTTTCATTGATATCTCGCTACTTTCGCTGCGATACACGTTTTTTCGTTGAGTTTCATCGTTTCACGAATGTTTCGTGAAATAAACATAATTTAGCGGTGATTTATCTTAATTTTGATGTTTTCATTGATATCTCGCTAATTTCGCTGCGAAACACGTTATTTAGTTTAATTTCATCGATTCACGACTGTTTCGTGAATTAACCATGATTTAGGGGTGATTTAGCTTAATTTTGATGTTTTCATAGATATCTCGCTAATTTCGCTGCGAATCACGTTATTACGTTGAATATCATCGTTTCACGAATGTTTCGTGAAATAACCCTGATTAAGCGGAGATATAGCTTAAATTTGATGTTTTCATGAATATCTCGCAACTTTTGCTTCGAAGCACGATATATCGTTTAATTGCACCGTTTCACGAATGTTTCGTGAAATATCCATGATTTAGCGGAAATTTCTCTTAATTTTTATATTTTAATAGATATCTCGCAACTTTCGCTGCGAAACACGTTATTTCGTTGAATTTCATCGTTTCACGAATGTTTCGTGAAATAACCATGGTTTAGCAGAGATTTAGCCAAATTTTGATGTTTTCATAGATATCTCACTACTTTCGCTGCGAAACAGGTTATTTCGTTGAATTTCATCGTTACACGAATGTTTCGTGAAATAACAATGATTTAGCGGAGATTTCGCTTAATTTTGATATTTTCATAGATATCTCGCTACTTTCGCTGCCAAACTCGTTATTTCGTTGAATTTCATCGTTTCACGAATGTTTCGTGAAATAACCATGATTTAGCGGTGATTTAGCATAATTTTGATGTTTTCATAGATGTCTCGCTACTTTCGCTGCGAAACACGTTATTTAGTTTAATTTCATCGTTTCACGAATGTTTCGTGAAATAACCATGATTTAGCGGTGATTTAGCTTAATTTTGATGTTTTCATAGATATCTCGCTTATTTCGCTGCGTAACACGTTATTACGTTGAATATCATCGTTTCACGAATGTTTCGTGAATTAACCATGATTTTGGGGAGATATAGCTTAATTTTGATGTTTTCATGGATATCTCGAAACTTTCGCTGCGAAGCACGTTATTTCGTTGAATTGCACCGTATCACGAATGTTTCGTGAAATAACCTTGCATTAGCGGAGATTTCGCTTAATTTTGATGTTTTCATAGATATCTCGCAACTTTCGCTGCGAAACACGTTATTTCGTTGAATTTCATCGTTTCACTAATGTTTCGTGAAATAACCATGGTTTAGCAGAGATTTAGCCTAATTTTGATGTTTTCATAGATATCTCACTGCTTTCGCTGCGAAACACGTTATTACGTTGAATATCATCGTTTCACGAATGTTTCGTGAAATAACCATGATTTAGCGGAGATTTAGCTTAATTTTGATGTTTTCATAGATATCTCGCTTTTTCGCGGCGAAACACGTTATTTCGTTGAATTTCATCGTTTTACGAATGTTTCTTGAAATAACCATGATTTAGCGGTGATTTAGCATAATTTTGATATTTTCATAGATATCTCGCTACTTTCACTGCGAAACACGTTATTTCGTTGAATTACATCGTTTCACGAATGTTTCGTGAAATAACCATGATTTAGCAGAGATTTATATTAATTTTGATGTTTTCATGGATATCTCGTTAGTTTCGCGGCGAAACACGTTATTTCGTTGAATTTCATCGTTTTACGAATGTTTCTTGAAATAACCATGATTTAGCGGTGATTTAGCATAATTTTGATATTTTCATAGATATCTCGCTACTTTCACTGCGAAACACGTTATTTCGTTGAATTACATCGTTTCACGAATGTTTCGTGAAATAACCATGATTTAGCAGAGATTTATATTAATTTTGATGTTTTCATGGATATCTCGTTAGTTTCGCTGCGAAATACGTTATTTCCTTGAATTTCATCGTTTCACGAATGTTTCGTGAAATAACCATGATTTAGCGGAGATTTAGCTTAATTTTGATGTTTTCATAGTTATCTCGCTACTTTCGCGGCGAAACACGTTATTTCGTTGAATTTCATCGTTTCGCGAATGTTTCGTGAAATAACCATGATATAGCAGAGATTTATCTTAATGTTGATGTTTTCATGGATATCTCGTTAGTTTCGCTGCGAAACACGTTATTTCCTTGAATTTCATCGTTTCACGAATGTTTCGTGAAATAACCATGATTTAGCAGAGATTTAGCCTAATCTTGATGTTTTCATAGATATCTCACTACTTTCGCTGCGAAAAACGTTCTATCGTTGAATTTCATCGTTACACGAATGTTTCGTGAAATAACCATGATTTAGCAGAAATTTATCTTAATTTTGATGTTTTCATAGATATCTCTCTACATTCACTGCGAAACACGTTATTTAGTTGAATTACATCGTTTCACGAATGTTTCGAGAAATAACCATCTTTTAGCGGAGATTTCGCTTAGCTTTGATTTTTTCATAGATATCTCGCAACTTTCGCTGCGAAGCACGATATTTCGTTGAATTTCATCGTTTCACGCATGTTTCGTGAAATAACCAAGATTTAGCAGAGATTTAGCTTAATTTTGATGTTTTCATAGATATCTCGTTACTTTCGCTGCGAAACACGTAATTTCGTTGAATTTCATCGTTTCACGAATGTTTCGTGAAATAAGCATGATTTAGCAGAGATTTAGCTTAATTTTAATGTTTTCATAGATATCTCGCTACTTTTGCGGCGAAACACTTTATTTCGTTGAATTTCATCGTTTCACGAATGTTTCTTAAAATAACCATGATTTAGCGGTGATTTAGCATAATTTAGATGTTTTCCTAGATATCTCGCTAATTTCGCTGCGAAACACGTTATTTCGTTGAATTTCATCGTTTCACGAATGTTTCGTGATATAACCATGATTTAGCGGTGATTTAGCTTAATTTTGATGTTTCATAGATATCTGGCTAATTTCGCTGCGAATCACGTTATTTCGTTGAATTTCATCGTGTGAAGAATGTTTCGTGAAATAACCATGATTTAGCGGAGATTTCGCTTAATTTTGATGTTTTCATAGATATCTCTCAACTTTCTCTGCGAAACACGTTATTTCGATGAATTTCTTCGTTTAACGAATGTTTCGTGAAATAACCATGATTTAGCGGAGATTTCGCTTAATTTTGATGTTTTCATAGACATCTCGCAACTTTCGCTGCGAAGCACGTTATTACGTTGAATTTCACCGTTTCACGAATGTTTCGTCAAATAACCATGATTTAGCGGAGATTTCGCTTAATTTGTTGTTTTCATCGATATTTCTCTACTTTCGCTGCGAAACACGTAATTTCGTTGAATTTCATCGTTTCACGAATGTTTCGTGAAACAACCATGATTTAGCGGTGATTTAGCTTAATTTTGATGTTTTCATAGATATCTCGCAACTTTCGCTGCGAATCACGTTATTTCGATGAATTTCATCGTTTTACGGATGTTTCTTGAAATAACCATGATTTAGCGGAGATTTAGCATAATATTGATGTTTTCATAGAAATCTCGTTTCTTTCGCTGCGAAACACGTTATTTCGTTGTATTTCGTTGTTTCACCAATATTTCGTGAAATAACTATGATTTAGCGGAGATTTCTCAAAATTTTGATATTTTCATAGATATCTCGCAACTTTCGCTGCGAAACACGTTATTTCGTTGAATTTCATCGTTTCACGAATGTTTCGTGAAATAACCATGATTTAGCGGAGATTTAGATTAGTTTAGTTGTTTTCATCGATATCTCGTTACTTTCGCTGCGAAACACGTTATTTCGTTGAATTTCATCGTTTCACGAATGTATCGTGAAATAACGATGATTTAGCGGTGATTTATCTTAATTTTGATGTTTTCATAGATATCTCGCTACTTTCACTGCGAAACACGTTATTTCGTTGAATTTCATCGTTTCACGAATGTTTCGTGAAATAACCATGATTTAGCAGAGATTTAGCTTAATATTGATGTTTTCATGGATATCTCGTTACTTTCGCTGCGAAACACGTTATTTCGTTGAATTTCATCGTTTCACGAATGTTTCGTGAAATAACCATGATTTAGCGGAGATTTAGCTTAATTTTGATGTTTTCATAGATATCTCGCTACTTTCGCTGCGAAACACGTTATTTCGTTGAATTTCACCGTTTCACGAATGTTTCGTGAAATAACCATGATTTAGCGGAGATTTAGCTTAATTTTGATGTTTTCATCGATATCTCGTTACTTTCGCTGCGAAACACGTTATTTCGTTGAATTTCATCGTTTCACGAATGTATCGTGAAATAACGATGATTTAGCGGTGATTTATCTTAATTTTGATGTTTTCATAGATATCTCGCAACTTTCGCTGCGAAACACGTTATTAACCATGATTTAGCGGAGATTTCGCTTAATTTTGATGTTTTCATAGATATCTCGCAACTTTCGCTGCGAAACACGTTATTTCGTTGAATTACAATGTTAAACGGACGTTTCGTGAAATAACCATGATTAAGCGGAGATTTAGCTTAATTTCTATGTTTTCATAAATATCTCGCTACTTTCGCTGCGAAACACGTTCTTTCGTTGAATTTCATCGTTTCACGAATGTTTCGTGAAATAACCATGATTTAGAAGAGATTTAGCTTAATTTTGATGTTTTCATAGATATCTCGCAGCTTTCAATGCGATACACGTTATTCATTGAATTTCATCGTTTCACGAATATTTCGTGAAATAACCATGATTTAGCTGAGATTTAGCTTAATTTTGATGTCTTCATAGATATCTCGCTAATTTCGCAGCGAATCACGTTATTTTGTAGAATTTCATCGTGTCACGAATGTTTCGTGAAATAACAATGATTTAGCGGAGATTTCGCATAATTTTGATGTTTTCATATATATCTCTGTAATTTCGCTGCGAAACACGTTATTACGTTGAATTTCATCGTTTTACGAATGTTTCGTGAAATACCCATGATTTAGCAGAGATATAGCTTAATTTTGACGTTTTCATAGATATCTCGCTACTTTCGCTGCGAAACACGTTATTTCGTTTAATTTCATCGATTCACGAATGTTTCGTGAAATAACCATCATTTAGCGGTAATTTAGCTTAACTTTGATGTTTCATAGATATCACACTAATTTCGCTGCGAATCACGTTATTTCGTTGAATTTCATCGTGTGAAGAATGTTTCGTGAAATAACCATGATTTAGAGGAGATTTCGCTTAATTTTGATGTTTTCATAGATATCTCTCAACTTTCCCTGCGAAACACGTTATTTCGATGATTTTCTTCGTTTAACGAATGTTTCGTGAAATAACCATGATTTAGCGCTTAATTTTGATGTTTTCATAGACATCTCGCAACTTTCGCTGCGAAGCACGTTATTACGTTGAATTTCACCGTTTCACGAATGTTTCGTCAAATAACCATGATTTAGCGGAGATTTCGCTTAATTTGTTGTTTTCATCGATATTTCTCTACTTTCGCTGCGAAACACGTTATTTCGTTGAATTTCATCGTTTCACGAATGTTTCGTGAAACAACCATGATTTAGCGGTGATTTAGCTTAATTTTGATGTTTTCATAGATATCTCGCAACTTTCGCTGCGAATCACGTTATTTCGATGAATTTCATCGTTTTACGAATGTTTCTTGAAATAACCATGATTTAGCGGAGATTTAGCATAATATTGATGTTTTCATAGAAATCTCGTTTCTTTCGCTGCGAAACACGTTATTTCGTTGTATTTCGTCGTTTCACCAATATTTCGTGAAATAACTATGATTTAGCGGAGATTTCCCAAAATTTTGATATTTTCATAGATATCTCGCAACTTTCGCTGCGAAACACGTTATTTCGTTGAATTTCATCGTTTCACGAATGTTTCGTGAAATAACCATGATTTAGCGGAGATTTAGATTAGTTTAGTTGTTTTCATCGATATCTCGTTACTTTCGCTGCGACACACGTTATTTCGTTGAATTTCATCGTTTCACGAATGTATCGTGAAATAACGATGATTTAGCGGTGATTTATCTTAATTTTGATGTTTTCATAGATATCTCGCAACTTTCGCTGCGAAACACGTTATTTCGTTGAATTTCTTCGTTTAACGGATGTTTCGTGAAATAACCATGATTTAGCGGAGATTTCGCTTAATTTTGATGTTTTCATAGATATCTCGCAACTTTCGCAGCGAAACACGTTATTTCGTTGAATTTCATCGTTTCACGAATGTTTCGTGAAATAACCATGATTTAGCGGAGATTTAGATTAGTTTTGTTATTTTCATCGATATCTCGTTACTTTCGCTGCGAAACACGTTGTTTCGTTGAATTTCATCGTTTCACGAATGTATCGTGAAACATCCATGATTTAGCGGTGATTTATCTTAATTTTGATGTTTTCATTTATATCTCTGTAATTTCGCTGCGAAACACGTTATTACGTTGAATTTCATCGTTTCACGAATGTTTCGTGAAATATCCAAGATTTAGCAGAGATATAGCTCAATTTTGATGTTTTCATAGATATCTCGCTACTTTCGCTCGAAACTCGTTATTTCGTTGAATTTCATCGATTCACGAATGTTTCGTGAAATAACCATGATTTAGCAGAGATTTAGCTTAATTTTAATGTTTTCATAGGTATCTCCCTACTTTTGCGGCGAAACACGTTATTTCGTTGAATTTCATCGTTTCACGAATGTTTCTTAAAATAACCATGATTTAGCGGTGATTTAGCATAATTTTGATGTTTTCCTAGATATCTCGCTAATTTCGCTGCGAAACACGTTATTTCGTTGAATTTCATCGTTTCACGAGTGTTTCGTGATATAACCATGATTTAGCGGAGATTTAGCTTAATTTTGATGTTTTCATAGATGTCTCGCAACTTTCGCTGCGAACCACGTTATTACGTTGAATTGCATCGTTTCACGAATGTTTCGTGAAATAACCATGTTTTAGCGGAGATTTAGCTTAATTTTGATGTTTTCATAGATGTCTCGCAACTTTCGCTGCGAACCACGTTATTACGTTGAATTTCTCCGTTTCACGAATGTTTCGTGAAATAACCATGATTTAGCGGAGATTTAGCATAATTTTGATGTTTCATAGATACATCGCTAATTTCGCTGAGAATCACGTTATTTCGGTGAATTTCATCGTGTCACGAATGTTTCGTGAAATAACTATGATTTAGCGGAGATTTCGCTTAATTTTGATGTATTCATAGATATCACGCATATTTCGCTGCGAACCACGTTATTACGTTGAATTCCTTCGTTTAACGAATGTTTCGTGAAATAACCATGATTTAGCGGAGATTTCGCTTAATTTTGATGTTTTCATAGACATCTCGCAACTTTCGCTGCGAAGCACGTTATTACGTTGAATTTCACCGTTTCAGGAATGTTTCGTCAAATAACCATGATTTAGCGGAGATTTCGCTTAATTTGTTGTTTTCATCGATATTTCTCTACTTTCGCTGCGAAACACGTTATTTCGTTGAATTTCATCGTTTCACGAATGTTACGTGAAACAACCATGATTTAGCGGTGATTTAGCTAAATTTTGATGTTTTCATAGATATCTCGCAACTTTCGCTGCGAATCACGTTATTTCGTTGAATTTCATCGTTTTACGAATGTTTCTTGAAATAACCATGATTTAGCGGAGATTTAGCATAATATTGATGTTTTCATAGAAATCTCATTTCTTTCGCTGCGAAACACGTTATTTCGTTGAATTTCGTCGTTTCACCAATATTTCGTGAAATAACTATGATTTAGCGGAGATTTCTCAAAATTTTGATATTTTCATAGATATCTCGCAACTTCCGCTGCGAAACACGTTATTTCGTTGAATTTCATCGTTTCACGAATGTTTCGTGAAATAACCATGATTTAGCGGAGATTTAGATTAGTTTAGTTGTTTTCATCGATATCTCGTTACTTTCGCTGCGACACACGTTATTTCGTTGAATTTCTTCGTTTAACGGATGTTTCGTGAAATAACCATGATTTAGCGGAGATTTCGCTTAATTTTGATGTTTTCATAGATATCTCGCAACTTTCGCTGCGAAACACGTTATTTCGTTGAATTTCATCGTTTCACGATTGTTTCGTGTAATAACCATGATTTAGCTGAGATATAGCTTAATTTTGACGTTTTCATGGATATCTCGCTACTTTCACAGCGAAACACGCTATTTCGTAAAATTTCATCGTTTCACGAATGTTTCGTGAAATAACCATAATTTAGCGGTGATTTATCTTAATTTTGATGTTTTCATTGATATCTCGCTAATTTCGCTGCGAAACACGTTATTTAGTTTAATTTCATCGATTCACGACTGTTTCGTGAATTAACCATGATTTAGGGGTGATTTAGCTTAATTTTGATGTTTTCATCGATATCTCGTTACTTTCGCTGCGACACACGTTATTTCGTTGAATTTCATCGTTTCACGAATGTATCGTGAAATAACGATGATTTAGCGGTGATTTATCTTAATTTTGATGTTTTCATAGATATCTCGCAACTTTCGCTGCGAAACACGTTATTTCGTTGAATTTCTTCGTTTAACGGATGTTTCGTGAAATAACCATGATTTAGCGGAGATTTCGCTTAATTTTGATGTTTTCATAGATATCTCGCAACTTTCGCTGCGAAACACGTTATTTCGTTGAATTTCATCGTTTCACGAATGTTTCGTGTAATAACCATGATTTAGCGGAGATATAGCTTAATTTTGACGTTTTCATGGATATCTCGCTACTTTCACAGCGAAACACGCTATTTCGTAAAATTTCATCGTTTCACGAATGTTTCGTGAAATAACCATAATTTAGCGGTGATTTATCTTAATTTTGATGTTTTCATTGATATCTCGCTAATTTCGCTGCGAAACACGTTATTTAGTTTAATTTCATCGTTTCACGAATGTTTCGTGAAATAACCATGATTAAGCGGAGATATAGCTTAAATTTGATGTTTTCATGAATATCTCGCATCTTTTGCTGCGAAGCACGATATTTCGTTTAATTGCACCGTTTCACGAATGTTTCGTGAAATATCCATGATTTAGCGGAAATTTCTCTTAATTTTTATATTTTAATAGATATCTCGCAACTTTCGCTGCGAAACACGTTATTTCGTTGAATTTCATCGTTTTACGAATGTTTCGTGAAATAACCATGGTTTAGCAGAGATTTAGCCTAATTTTGTTGTTTTCATAGATATCTCACTACTTTCGCTGCGAAACAGGTTATTTCGTTGAATTTCATCGTTACACGAATGTTTCGTGAAATAACAATGATTTAGCGGAGATTTCTCTTAATTTTGATGTTTTCATAGATATCTCGCTACTTTCGCTGCCAAACTCGTTATTTCGTTGAATTTCATCGTTTCACGAATGTTTCGTGAAATAACCATGATTTAGCGGTGATTTAGCATAATTTTGATGTTTTCATAGATGTCTCGCTACTTTCGCTGCGAAACACGTTATTTAGTTTAATTTCATCGTTTCACGAATGTTTCGTGAAATAACCATGATTTAGCGGTGATTTAGCTTAATTTTGATGTTTTCATAGATATCTCGCTTATTTCGCTGCGAAACACGTTATTACGTTGAATATCATCGTTTCACGAATGTTTCGTGAATTAACCATGATTTTGGGGAGATATAGCTTAATTTTGATGTTTTCATGGATATCTCGAAACTTTCGCTGCGAAGCACGTTATTTCGTTGAATTGCACCGTTTCACGAATGTTTCGTCAAATAACCATGATTTAGCGGAGATTTCGCTTAATTTGTTGTTTTCATCGATATTTCTCTACTTTCGCTGCGATACACGTTATTTCGTTGAATTTCATCGTTTCACGAATGTTTCGTGAAACAACCATGATTTAGCGGTGATTTAGCTTAATTTTGATGTTTTCATAGATATCTCGCAACTTTCGCTGCGAATCACGTTATTTCGATGAATTTCATCGTTTTACGAATGTTTCTTGAAATAACCATGATTTAGCGGAGATTTAGCATAATATTGATGTTTTCATAGAAATCTCGTTTCTTTCGCTGCGAAACACGTTATTTCGTTGTATTTCGTCGTTTCACCAATATTTCGTGAAATAACTATGATTTAGCGGAGATTTCTCAAAATTTTGATATTTTCATAGATATCTCGCAACTTTCGCTGCGAAACACGTTATTTCGTTGAATTTCATCGTTTCACGAATGTTTCGTGAAATAACCATGATTTAGCGGAGATTTAGATTAGTTTAGTTGTTTTCATCGATATCTCGTTACTTTCGCTGCGAAACACGTTATTTCGTTGAATTTCATCGTTTCACGAATGTATCGTGAAATAACGATGATTTAGCGGTGATTTATCTTAATTTTGATGTTTTCATAGATATCTCACAACTTTCGCTGCGAAACACGTTATTTCGTTGAATTTCATCGTTTCACGAATGTTTCGTGAATTAACCATGATTTAGCGGAGATTTAGATTAGTTTTGTTATTTTCATCGATATCTCGTTACTTTCGCTGCGAAACACGTTATTTCGTTGAATTTCATCGTTTCACGAATGTATCGTGAAATATCCATGATTTAGCGGTGATTTATCTTAATTTTGATGTTTTCATATATATCTCTGTAATTTCGCTGCGAAACACGTTATTACGTTGAATTTCATCGTTTCACGAATGTTTCGTGAAATATCCAAGATTTAGCAGAGATATAGCTCAATTTTGATGTTTTCATAGATATCTCGCTACTTTCGCTCGAAACTCGTTATTTTGTTGAATTTCATCGATTCACGAATGTTTCGTGAAATAACCATGATTTAGCAGAGATTTATCTTAATTTTGATGTTTTCATAGATATCTCTCTACTTTCACTGCGAAACACGTTATTTAGTTGAATTACATCGTTTCACGAATGTTTCGTCAAATAACCATCATTTAGCGGAGATTTCGCTTAGTTTTGATTTTTTCATAGATATCTCGCAACTTTCGCTGCGAAGCACGATATTTCGTTGAATATCATCGTTTCACGCATGTTTCGTGAAATAACCAAGATTTAGCAGAGATTTAGCTTAATTTTGATGTTTTCATAGATATCTCATTACTTTCGCTGCGAAACACGTAATTTCGTTGAATTTCATCGTTTCACGAATGTTTCGTGAAATAAGCATGATTTAGCAGAGATTTAGCTTAATTTTAATGTTTTCATAGATATCTCGCTACTTTTGCGGCGAAACACGTTATTTCGTTGAATTTCATCGTTTCACGAATGTTTCTTAAAGTAACCATGATTTAGCGGTGATTTAGCATAATTTTGATGTTTTCCTAGATATCTCGCTAATTTCGCTGCGAAACACGTTATTTCGTTGAATTTCATCGTTTCACGAATGTTTCGTGATATAACCATGATTTAGCGGTGATTTAGCTTATTTTTGATGTTTCATAGGTATCTGGCTAATTTCGCTGCGAATCACGTTATTTCGTTGAATTTCATCGTGTGAAGAATGTTTCGTGAAATAACCATGATTTAGCGGAGATTTCGCTTAATTTTGATGTTTTCATAGATATCTCTCAACTTTCTCTGCGAAACACGTTATTTCGATGAATTTCTTCGTTTAACGAATGTTTCGTGAAATAACCATGATTTAGCGGAGATTTCGCTTAATTTTGATGTTTTCATAGACATCTCGCAACTTTCGCTGCGAAGCACGTTATTACGTTGAATTTCACCGTTTCAGGAATGTTTCGTCAAATAACCATGATTTAGCGGAGATTTCGCTTAATTTGTTGTTTTCATCGATATTTCTCTACTTTCGCTGCGAAACACGTTATTTCTTTGAATTTCATCGTTTCACGAATGTTACGTGAAACAACCATGATTTAGCGGTGATTTAGCTAAATTTTGATGTTTTCATAGATATCTCGCAACTTTCGCTGCGAATCACGTTATTTCGTTGAATTTCATCGTTTTACGAATGTTTCTTGAAATAACCATGATTTAGCGGAGATTTAGCATAATATTGATGTTTTCATAGAAATCTCATTTCTTTCGCTGCGAAACACGTTATTTCGTTGAATTTCGTCGTTTCACCAATATTTCGTGAAATAACTATGATTTAGCGGAGATTTCTCAAAATTTTGATATTTTCATAGATATCTCGCAACTTCCGCTGCGAAACACGTTATTTCGTTGAATTTCATCGTTTCACGAATGTTTCGTGAAATAACCATGATTTAGCGGAGATTTAGATTAGTTTAGTTGTTTTCATCGATATCTCGTTACTTTCGCTGCGACACACGTTATTTCGTTGAATTTCTTCGTTTAACGGATGTTTCGTGAAATAACCATGATTTAGCGGAGATTTCGCTTAATTTTGATGTTTTCATAGATATCTCGCAACTTTCGCTGCGAAACACGTTATTTCGTTGAATTTCATCGTTTCACGATTGTTTCGTGTAATAACCATGATTTAGCTGAGATATAGCTTAATTTTGACGTTTTCATGGATATCTCGCTACTTTCACAGCGAAACACGCTATTTCGTAAAATTTCATCGTTTCACGAATGTTTCGTGAAATAACCATAATTTAGCGGTGATTTATCTTAATTTTGATGTTTTCATTGATATCTCGCTAATTTCGCTGCGAAACACGTTATTTAGTTTAATTTCATCGATTCACGACTGTTTCGTGAATTAACCATGATTTAGGGGTGATTTAGCTTAATTTTGATGTTTTCATCGATATCTCGTTACTTTCGCTGCGACACACGTTATTTCGTTGAATTTCATCGTTTCACGAATGTATCGTGAAATAACGATGATTTAGCGGTGATTTATCTTAATTTTGATGTTTTCATAGATATCTCGCAACTTTCGCTGCGAAACACGTTATTTCGTTGAATTTCTTCGTTTAACGGATGTTTCGTGAAATAACCATGATTTAGCGGAGATTTCGCTTAATTTTGATGTTTTCATAGATATCTCGCAACTTTCGCTGCGAAACACGTTATTTCGTTGAATTTCATCGTTTCACGAATGTTTCGTGTAATAACCATGATTTAGCGGAGATATAGCTTAATTTTGACGTTTTCATGGATATCTCGCTACTTTCACAGCGAAACACGCTATTTCGTAAAATTTCATCGTTTCACGAATGTTTCGTGAAATAACCATAATTTAGCGGTGATTTATCTTAATTTTGATGTTTTCATTGATATCTCGCTAATTTCGCTGCGAAACACGTTATTTAGTTTAATTTCATCGTTTCACGAATGTTTCGTGAAATAACCATGATTAAGCGGAGATATAGCTTAAATTTGATGTTTTCATGAATATCTCGCATCTTTTGCTGCGAAGCACGATATTTCGTTTAATTGCACCGTTTCACGAATGTTTCGTGAAATATCCATGATTTAGCGGAAATTTCTCTTAATTTTTATATTTTAATAGATATCTCGCAACTTTCGCTGCGAAACACGTTATTTCGTTGAATTTCATCGTTTTACGAATGTTTCGTGAAATAACCATGGTTTAGCAGAGATTTAGCCTAATTTTGTTGTTTTCATAGATATCTCACTACTTTCGCTGCGAAACAGGTTATTTCGTTGAATTTCATCGTTACACGAATGTTTCGTGAAATAACAATGATTTAGCGGAGATTTCTCTTAATTTTGATGTTTTCATAGATATCTCGCTACTTTCGCTGCCAAACTCGTTATTTCGTTGAATTTCATCGTTTCACGAATGTTTCGTGAAATAACCATGATTTAGCGGTGATTTAGCATAATTTTGATGTTTTCATAGATGTCTCGCTACTTTCGCTGCGAAACACGTTATTTAGTTTAATTTCATCGTTTCACGAATGTTTCGTGAAATAACCATGATTTAGCGGTGATTTAGCTTAATTTTGATGTTTTCATAGATATCTCGCTTATTTCGCTGCGAAACACGTTATTACGTTGAATATCATCGTTTCACGAATGTTTCGTGAATTAACCATGATTTTGGGGAGATATAGCTTAATTTTGATGTTTTCATGGATATCTCGAAACTTTCGCTGCGAAGCACGTTATTTCGTTGAATTGCACCGTATCACGAATGTTTCGTGAAATAACCTTGCATTAGCGGAGATTTCGCTTAATTTTGATGTTTTCATAGATATCTCGCAACTTTCGCTGCGAAACACGTTATTTCGTTGAATTTCATCGTTTCACTAATGTTTCGTGAAATAACCATGGTTTAGCAGAGATTTAGCCTAATTTTGATGTTTTCATAGATATCTCACTGCTTTCGCTGCGAAACACGTTATTTCGTTGAATTTCATCGTTACACGAATGTTTCGTGAAATAACCATGATTTAGCGGAGATTTAGCTTAATTTTGATGTTTTCATAGATATCTCGCTTTTTCGCGGCGAAACACGTTATTTTGTTGAATTTCATCGTTTTACGAATGTTTCTTGAAATAACCATGATTTAGCGGTGATTTAGCATAATTTTGATATTTTCATAGATATCTCGCTACTTTCACTGCGAAACACGTTATTTCGTTGAATTACATCGTTTCACGAATGTTTCGTGAAATAACCATGATTTAGCAGAGATTTATATTAATTTTGATGTTTTCATGGATATCTCGTTAGTTTCGCTGCGAAATACGTTATTTCCTTGAATTTCATCGTTTCACGAATGTTTCGTGAAATAACCATGATTTAGCGGAGATTTAGCTTAATTTTGATGTTTTCATAGTTATCTCGCTACTTTCGCGGCGAAACACGTTATTTCGTTGAATTTCATCGTTTTACGAATGTTTCTTGAAATAACCATGATTTAGCGGTGATTTAGCATAATTTTGATATTTTCATAGATATCTCGCTACTTTCACTGCGAAACACGTTATTTCGTTGAATTACATCGTTTCACGAATGTTTCGTGAAATAACCATGATATAGCAGAGATTTATCTTAATGTTGATGTTTTCATGGATATCTCGTTAGTTTCGCTGCGAAACACGTTATTTCCTTGAATTTCATCGTTTCACGAATGTTTCGTGAAATAACCATGATTTAGCAGAGATTTAGCCTAATTTTGATGTTTTCATAGATATCTCACTACTTTCGCTGCGAAAAACGTTCTTTCGTTGAATTTCATCGTTACACGAATGTTTCGTGAAATAACCATGATTTAGCAGAGATTTATCTTAATTTTGATGTTTTCATAGATATCTCACTACATTCACTGCGAAACACGTTATTTAGTTGAATTACATCGTTTCACGAATGTTTCGAGAAATAACCATCATTTAGCGGAGATTTCGCTTAGCTTTGATTTTTTCATAGATATCTCGCAACTTTCGCTGCGAAGCACGATATTTCGTTGAATTTCATCGTTTCACGCATGTTTCGTGAAATAACCAAGATTTAGCAGAGATTTAGCTTAATTTTGATGTTTTCATAGATATCTCGTTACTTTCGCTGCGAAACACGTAATTTCGTTGAATTTCATCGTTTCACGAATGTTTCGTGAAATAAGCATGATTTAGCAGAGATTTAGCTTAATTTTAATGTTTTCATAGATATCTCGCTACTTTTGCGGCGAAACACTTTATTTCGTTGAATTTCATCGTTTCACGAATGTTTCTTAAAATAACCATGATTTAGCGGTGATTTAGCATAATTTAGATGTTTTCCTAGATATCTCGCTAATTTCGCTGCGAAACACGTTATTTCGTTGAATTTCATCGTTTCACGAATGTTTCGTGATATAACCATGATTTAGCGGTGATTTAGCTTAATTTTGATGTTTCATAGATATCTGGCTAATTTCGCTGCGAATCACGTTATTTCGTTGAATTTCATCGTGTGAAGAATGTTTCGTGAAATAACCATGATTTAGCGGAGATTTCGCTTAATTTTGATGTTTTCATAGATATCTCTCAACTTTCTCTGCGAAACACGTTATTTCGATGAATTTCTTCGTTTAACGAATGTTTCGTGAAATAACCATGATTTAGCGGAGATTTCGCTTAATTTTGATGTTTTCATAGACATCTTTCAACTTTCGCTGCGAAGCACGTTATTACGTTGAATTTCACCGTTTCACGAATGTTTCTTGAAATAACCATGATTTAGCGGAGATTTAGCATAATATTGATGTTTTCATAAAAATCTCGTTTCTTTCGCTGCGAAACACGTTATTTCGTTGTATTTCGTCGTTTCACCAATATTTCGTGAAATAACTATGATTTAGCGGAGATTTCTCAAAATTTTGATATTTTCATAGATATCTCGCAACTTTCGCTGCGAAACACGTTATTTCGTTGAATTTCAACGTTTCACGAATGTTTCGTGAAATAACCATGATTTAGCGGAGATTTAGATTAGTTTAGTTGTTTTCATCGATATCTCGTTACTTTCGCTGCGAAACACGTTATTTCGTTGAATTTCATCGTTTCACGAATGTATCGTGAAATAACGATGATTTAGCGGAGATTTCGCTTAATTTTGATGTTTTCATAGATATCTCGCAGCTTTCAATGCGATACACGTTATTCATTGAATTTCATCGTTTCACGAATATTTCGTGAAATAACCATGATTTAGCTGAGATTTAGCTTAATTTTGATGTCTTCATAGATATCTCGCTAATTTCGCAGCGAATCACGTTATTTTGTAGAATTTCATCGTGTCACGAATGTTTCGTGAAATAACCATGATTTAGCGGAGATTTCGCTTAATTTTGATGTTTTCATAGATATCTCGCAACTTTCGCTGCGAAACACGTTATTTCGTTGAATTTCATCGTGTCACGAATGTTTCGTGAAATAACCATGATTTAGCGGAGATTTCGCTTAATTTTGATGTTTTCATAGATATCTCGCAACTTTCGCTGCGAAACACGTTATTTCGTTGAATTACAATGTTAAACGGACGTTTCGTGAAATAACCATGATTAAGCGGAGATTTAGCTTAATTTCTATGTTTTCATAAATATCTCGCTACTTTCGCTGCGAAACACGTTCTTTCGTTGAATTTCATCGTTTCACGAATGTTTCGTGAAATAACCATGATTTAGAAGAGATTTAGCTTAATTTCGATGTTTTCATAGATATCTCGCAGCTTTCAATGCGATACACGTTATTCATTGAATTTCATCGTTTCACGAATATTTCGTGAAATAACCATGATTTAGCTGAGATTTAGCTTAATTTTGATGTCTTCATAGATATCTCGCTAATTTCGCAGCGAATCACGTTATTTTGTAGAATTTCATCGTGTCACGAATGTTTCGTGAAATAACAATGATTTAGCGGAGATTTCGCATAATTTTGATGTTTTCATATATATCTCTGTAATTTCGCTGCGAAACACGTTATTACGTTGAATTTCATCGTTTTACGAATGTTTCGTGAAATACCCATGATTTAGCAGAGATATAGCTTAATTTTGACGTTTTCATAGATATCTCGCTACTTTCGCTGCGAAACACGTTATTTCGTTTAATTTCATCGATTCACGAATGTTTCGTGAAATAACCATCATTTAGCGGTAATTTAGCTTAACTTTGATGTTTCATAGATATCACACTAATTTCGCTGCGAATCACGTTATTTCGTTGAATTTCATCGTGTGAAGAATGTTTCGTGAAATAACCATGATTTAGAGGAGATTTCGCTTAATTTTGATGTTTTCATAGATATCTCTCAACTTTCCCTGCGAAACACGTTATTTCGATGATTTTCTTCGTTTAACGAATGTTTCGTGAAATAACCATGATTTAGCGCTTAATTTTGATGTTTTCATAGACATCTCGCAACTTTCGCTGCGAAGCACGTTATTACGTTGAATTTCACCGTTTCACGAATGTTTCGTCAAATAACCATGATTTAGCGGAGATTTCGCTTAATTTGTTGTTTTCATCGATATTTCTCTACTTTCGCTGCGATACACGTTATTTCGTTGAATTTCATCGTTTCACGAATGTTTCGTGAAACAACCATGATTTAGCGGTGATTTAGCTTAATTTTGATGTTTTCATAGATATCTCGCAACTTTCGCTGCGAATCACGTTATTTCGTTGAATTTCATCGTTTTACGAATGTTTCTTGAAATAACCATGATTTAGCGGAGATTTAGCATAATATTGATGTTTTCATAGAAATCTCGTTTCTTTCGCTGCGAAACACGTTATTTCGTTGTATTTCGTCGTTTCACCAATATTTCGTGAAATAACTATGATTTAGCGGAGATTTCCCAAAATTTTGATATTTTCATAGATATCTCGCAACTTTCGCTGCGAAACACGTTATTTCGTTGAATTTCATCGTTTCACGAATGTTTCGTGAAATAACCATGATTTAGCGGAGATTTAGATTAGTTTAGTTGTTTTCATCGATATCTCGTTACTTTCGCTGCGAAACACGTTATTTCGTTGAATTTCATCGTTTCACGAATGTATCGTGAAATAACGATGATTTAGCGGTGATTTATCTTAATTTTGATGTTTTCATAGATATCTCGCAACTTTCGCTGCGAAACACGTTATTTCGTTGAATTTCTTCGTTTAACGGATGTTTCGTGAAATAACCATGATTTAGCGGAGATTTCGCTTAATTTTGATGTTTTCATAGATATCTCGCAACTTTCGCTGCGAAACACGTTATTTCGTTGAATTTCATCTTTTCACGAATGTTTCGTGAAATAACCATGATTTAGCGGAGATTTAGATTAGTTTTGTTATTTTCATCGATATCTCGTTACTTTCGCTGCGAAACACGTTATTTCGTTGAATTTCATCGTTTCACGAATGTATCGTGAAACAACCATGATTTAGCGGTGATTTAGCTTAATTTTGATGTTTTCATAGATATCTCGCAACTTTCGCTGCGAATCACGTTATTTCGTTGAATTTCATCGTTTCACGAATGTTTCTTAAAGTAACCATGATTTAGCGGTGATTTAGCATAATTTTGATGTTTTCCTAGATATCTCGCTAATTTCGCTGCGAAACACGTTATTTCGTTGAATTTCATCGTTTCACGAATGTTTCGTGATATAACCATGATTTAGCGGTGATTTAGCTTAATTTTGATGTTTCATAGGTATCTGGCTAATTTCGCTGCGAATCACGTTATTTCGTTGAATTTCATCGTGTGAAGAATGTTTCGTGAAATAACCATGATTTAGCGGAGATTTCGCTTAATTTTGATGTTTTCATAGATATCTCTCAACTTTCTCTGCGAAACACGTTATTTCGATGAATTTCATCGTTTAACGAATGTTTCGTGAAATAACCATGATTTAGCGGAGATTTCGCTTAATTTTGATGTTTTCATAGACATCTCGCAACTTTCGCTGCGAAGCACGTTATTACGTTGAATTTCACCGTTTCAGGAATGTTTCGTCAAATAACCATGATTTAGCGGAGATTTCGCTTAATTTGTTGTTTTCATCGATATTTCTCTACTTTCGCTGCGAAACACGTTATTTCGTTGAATTTCATCGTTTCACGAATGTTTCGTGAAACAACCATGATTTAGCGGTGATTTAGCTTAATTTTGATGTTTTCATAGATATCTCGCAACTTTCGCTGCGAATCACGTTATTTCGTTGAATTTCATCGTTTTACGAATGTTTCTTGAAATAACCATGATTTAGCGGAGATTTAGCATAATATTGATGTTTTCATAGAAATCTCATTTCTTTCGCTGCGAAACACGTTATTTCGTTGAATTTCGTCGTTTCATCAATATTTCGTGAAATAACTATGATTTAGCGGAGATTTCTCAAAATTTTGATATTTTCATAGATATCTCGCAACTTTCGCTGCGAAACACGTTATTTCGTTGAATTTCATCGTTTCACGAATGTTTCGTGAAATAACCATGATTTAGCGGAGATTTAGATTAGTTTAGTTGTTTTCATCGATATCTCGTTACTTTCGCTGCGACACACGTTATTTCGTTGAATTTCATCGTTTCACGAATGTATCGTGAAATAACGATGATTTAGCGGTGATTTATCTTAATTTTGATGTTTTCATAGATATCTCGCAACTTTCGCTGCGAAACACGTTATTTCGTTGAATTTCTTCGTTTAACGGATGTTTCGTGAAATAACCATGATTTAGCGGAGATTTCGCTTAATTTTGATGTTTTCATAGATATCTCGCAACTTTCGCTGCGAAACACGTTATTTCGTTGAATTTCATCGTTTCACGAATGTTTCGTGTAATAACCATGATTTAGCGGAGATATAGCTTAATTTTGACGTTTTCATGGATATCTCGCTACTTTCACAGCGAAACACGCTATTTCGTAAAATTTCATCGTTTCACGAATGTTTCGTGAAATAACCATAATTTAGCGGTGATTTATCTTAATTTTGATGTTTTCATTGATATCTCGCTAATTTCGCTGCGAAACACGTTATTTAGTTTAATTTCATCGATTCACGACTGTTTCGTGAATTAACCATGATTTAGGGGTGATTTAGCTTAATCTTGATGTTTTCATAGATATCTCGCTAATTTAGCTGCGAATCACGTTATTACGTTGAATATCATCGTTTCACGAATGTTTCGTGAAATAACCATGATTAAGCGGAGATATAGCTTAAATTTGATGTTTTCATGAATATCTCGCAACTTTTGCTGCGAAGCACGATATTTCGTTTAATTGCACCGTTTCACGAATGTTTCGTGAAATATCCATGATTTAGCGGAAATTTCTCTTAATTTTTATATTTTAATAGATATCTCGCAACTTTCGCTGCGAAACACGTTATTTCGTTGAATTTCATCGTTTTACGAATGTTTCGTGAAATAACCATGGTTTAGCAGAGATTTAGCCTAATTTTGTTGTTTTCATAGATATCTCACTACTTTCGCTGCGAAACAGGTTATTTCGTTGAATTTCATCGTTACACGAATGTTTCGTGAAATAACAATGATTTAGCGGAGATTTCTCTTAATTTTGATGTTTTCATAGATATCTCGCTACTTTCGCTGCCAAACTCGTTATTTCGTTGAATTTCATCGTTTCACGAATGTTTCGTGAAATAACCATGATTTAGCGGTGATTTAGCATAATTTTGATGTTTTCATAGATGTCTCGCTACTTTCGCTGCGAAACACGTTATTTAGTTTAATTTCATCGTTTCACGAATGTTTCGTGAAATAACCATGATTTAGCGGTGATTTAGCTTAATTTTGATGTTTTCATAGATATCTCGCTTATTTCGCTGCGAAACACGTTATTACGTTGAATATCATCGTTTCACGAATGTTTCGTGAATTAACCATGATTTTGGGGAGATATAGCTTAATTTTGATGTTTTCATGGATATCTCGAAACTTTCGCTGCGAAGCACGTTATTTCGTTGAATTGCACCGTTTCACGAATGTTTCGTGAAATAACCATGATTTAGCGGAGATTTCGCTTAATTTTGATGTTTTCATAGATATCTCGCAACTTTCGCTGCGAAACACGTTATTTCGTTGAATTTCATCGTTTCACGAATGTTTCGTGAAATAACCATGGTTTAGCAGAGATTTAGCCTAATATTGATGTTTTCATAGATATCTCACTACTTTCGCTGCGAAACAGGTTATTTCGTTGAATTTCATCGTTACACGAATGTTTCGTGAAATAACAATGATTTAGCGGAGATTTCTCTTAATTTTGATGTTTTCATAGATATCTCGCTACTTTCGCTGCCAAACTCGTTATTTCGTTGAATTTCATCGTTTCACGAATGTTTCGTGAAATAACCATGATTTAGCGGTGATTTAGCATAATTTTGATGTTTTCATAGATGTCTCGCTACTTTCGCTGCGAAACACGTTATTTAGTTTAATTTCATCGTTTCACGAATGTTTCGTGAAATAACCATGATTTAGCGGTGATTTAGCTTAATTTTGATGTTTTCATAGATATCTCGCTTATTTCGCTGCGAAACACGTTATTACGTTGAATATCATCGTTTCACGAATGTTTCGTGAATTAACCATGATTTTGGGGAGATATAGCTTAATTTTGATGTTTTCATGGATATCTCGAAACTTTCGCTGCGAAGCACGTTATTTCGTTGAATTGCACCGTATCACGAATGTTTCGTGAAATAACCTTGCATTAGCGGAGATTTCGCTTAATTTTGATGTTTTCATAGATATCTCGCAACTTTCGCTGCGAAACACGTTATTTCGTTGAATTTCATCGTTTCACTAATGTTTCGTGAAATAACCATGGTTTAGCAGAGATTTAGCCTAATTTTGATGTTTTCATAGATATCTCACTGCTTTCGCTGCGAAACACGTTATTTCGTTGAATTTCATCGTTACACGAATGTTTCGTGAAATAACCATGATTTAGCGGAGATTTAGCTTAATTTTGATGTTTTCATAGATATCTCGCTTTTTCGCGGCGAAACACGTTATTTCGTTGAATTTCATCGTTTTACGAATGTTTCTTGAAATAACCATGATTTAGCGGTGATTTAGCATAATTTTGATATTTTCATAGATATCTCGCTACTTTCACTGCGAAACACGTTATTTCGTTGAATTATATCGTTTCACGAATGTTTCGTGAAATAACCATGATTTAGCAGACATTTATATTAATTTTGATGTTTTCATGGATATCTCGTTAGTTTCGCTGCGAAATACGTTATTTCCTTGAATTTCATCGTTTCACGAATGTTTCGTGAAATAACCATGATTTAGCGGAGATTTAGCTTAATTTTGATGTTTTCATAGTTATCTCGCTACTTTCGCGGCGAAACACGTTATTTCGTTGAATTTCATCGTTTTACGAATGTTTCTTGAAATAACCATGATTTAGCGGTGATTTAGCATAATTTTGATATTTTCATAGATATCTCGCTACTTTCACTGCGAAACACGTTATTTCGTTGAATTACATCGTTTCGCGAATGTTTCGTGAAATAACCATGATATAGCAGAGATTTATCTTAATGTTGATGTTTTCATGGATATCTCGTTAGTTTCGCTGCGAAACACGTTATTTCCTTGAATTTCATCGTTTCACGAATGTTTCGTGAAATAACCATGATTTAGCAGAGATTTAGCCTAATCTTGATGTTTTCATAGATATCTCACTACTTTCGCTGCGAAAAACGTTCTATCGTTGAATTTCATCGTTACACGAATGTTTCGTGAAATAACCATGATTTAGCAGAAATTTATCTCAATTTTGATGTTTTCATAGATATCTCTCTACATTCACTGCGAAACACGTTATTTAGTTGAATTACATCGTTTCACGAATGTTTCGAGAAATAACCATCATTTAGCGGAGATTTCGCTTAGCTTTGATTTTTTCATAGATATCTCGCAACTTTCGCTGCGAAGCACGATATTTCGTTGAATTTCATCGTTTCACGCATGTTTCGTGAAATAACCAAGATTTAGCAGAGATTTAGCTTAATTTTGATGTTTTCATAGATATCTCGTTACTTTCGCTGCGAAACACGTAATTTCGTTGAATTTCATCGTTTCACGAATATTTCGTGAAATAAGCATGATTTAGCAGAGATTTAGCTTAATTTTAATGTTTTCATAGATATCTCGCTACTTTTGCGGCGAAACACTTTATTTCGTTGAATTTCATCGTTTCACGAATGTTTCTTAAAATAACCATGATTTAGCGGTGATTTAGCATAATTTAGATGTTTTCCTAGATATCTCGCTAATTTCGCTGCGAAACACGTTATTTCGTTGAATTTCATCGTTTCACGAATGTTTCGTGATATAACCATGATTTAGCGGTGATTTAGCTTAATTTTGATGTTTCATAGATATCTGGCTAATTTCGCTGCGAATCACGTTATTTCGTTGAATTTCATCGTGTGAAGAATGTTTCGTGAAATAACCATGATTTAGCGGAGATTTCGCTTAATTTTGATGTTTTCATAGATATCTCTCAACTTTCTCTGCGAAACACGTTATTTCGATGAATTTCTTCGTTTAACGAATGTTTCGTGAAATAACCATGATTTAGCGGAGATTTCGCTTAATTTTGATGTTTTCATAGACATCTCGCAACTTTCGCTGCGAAGCACGTTATTACGTTGAATTTCACCGTTTCACGAATGTTTCTTGAAATAACCATGATTTAGCGGAGATTTAGCATAATATTGATGTTTTCATAGAAATCTCGTTTCTTTCGCTGCGAAACACGTTATTTCGTTGCATTTCGTCGTTTCACCAATATTTCGTGAAATAACTATGATTTAGCGGAGATTTCTCAAAATTTTGATATTTTCATAGATATCTCGCAACTTTCGCTGCGAAACACGTTATTTCGTTGAATTTCATCGTTTCACGAATGTTTCGTGAAATAACCATGATTTAGCGGAGATTTAGATTAGTTTAGTTGTTTTCATCGATATCTCGTTACTTTCGCTGCGAAACACGTTATTTCGTTGAATTTCATCGTTTCACGAATGTTTCGTTGAAATAACGATGATATCGCAGATTTATCTTGATGTTTTCATAGATATCTCGCTACTTTCGCTGCGAAACACGTTATTTCGTTGAATTTCATCGTTTCACGCATGTTTCGTGAAATAACCAAGATTTAGCAGAGATTTTGCTTAATTTTGATGTTTTCATAGATATCTCGTTACTTTCGCTGCGAAACAAGTAATTTCGTTGAATTTCATCGTTTCACGAATGTTTCGTGAAATAAGCATGATTTAGCAGAGATTTAGCTTAATTTTAATGTTTTCATAGGTATCTCGCTACTTTTGCGGCGAAACACGTTATTTCGTTGAATTTCATCGTTTCACGAATGTTTCTTAAAATAACCATGATTTAGCGGTGATTTAGCATAATTTTGATGTTTTCCTAGATATCTCGCTAATTTCGCTGCGAAACACGTTATTTCGTTGAATTTCATCGTTTCACGAATGTTTCGTGATATAACCATGATTTAGCGGTGTTTTAGCTTAATTTTGATGTTTCATAGATATCTGGCTAATTTCGCTGCGAATCACGTTATTTCGTTGAATTTCATCGTGTGAAGAATGTTTCGTGAAATAACCATGATTTAGCGGAGATTTCGCTTAATTTTGATGTTTTCATAGATATCTCTCAACTTTCTCTGCGAAACACGTTATTTCGATGATTTTCTTCGTTTAACGAATGTTTCGTGAAATAACCATGATTTAGCGGAGATTTCGCTTAATTTTTATGTTTTCATAGACATCTCGCAACTTTCGCTGCGAAGCACGTTATTACGTTGAATTTCACCGTTTCACGAATGTATCGTCAAATAACCATGATTTAGCGGAGATTTCGCTTAATTTGTTGTTTTCATCGATATTTCTCTACTTTCGCTGCGAAACACGTTATTTCGTTGAATTTCATCGTTTCACGAATGTTTCGTGAAACAACCATGATTTAGCGGTGATTTAGCTTAATTTTGATGTTTTCATAGATATCTCGCAACTTTCGCTGCGAATCACGTTATTTCGATGAATTTCATCGTTTTACGAATGTTTCTTGAAATAACCATGATTTAGCGGAGATTTAGCATAATATTGATGTTTTCATAGAAATCTCGTTTCTTTCGCTGCGAAACACGTTATTTCGTTGTATTTCGTCGTTTCACCAATATTTCGTGAAATAACTATGATTTAGCGGAGATTTCTCAAAATTTTGATATTTTCATAGATATCTCGCAACTTTCGCTGCGAAACACGTTATTTCGTTGAATTTCATCGTTTCACGAATGTTTCGTGAAATAACCATGATTTAGCGGAGATTTAGATTAGTTTAGTTGTTTTCATCGATATCTCGTTACTTTCGCTGCGACACACGTTATTTCGTTGAATTTCATCGTTTCACGAATGTATCGTGAAATAACGATGATTTAGCGGTGATTTATCTTAATTTTGATGTTTTCATAGATATCTCGCAACTTTCGCTGCGAAACACGTTATTTCGTTGAATTTCTTCGTTTAACGGATGTTTCGTGAAATAACCATGATTTAGCGGAGATTTCGCTTAATTTTGATGTTTTCATAGATATCTCGCAACTTTCGCAGCGAAACACGTTATTTCGTTGAATTTCATCGTTTCACGAATGTTTCGTGAAATAACCATGATTTAGCGGAGATTTAGATTAGTTTTGTTATTTTCATCGATATCTCGTTACTTTCGCTGCGAAACACGTTATTTCGTTGAATTTCATCGTTTCACGAATGTATCGTGAAATAACCATGATTTAGCGGTGATTTATCTTAATTTTGATGTTTTCATATATATCTCTGTAATTTCGCTGCGAAACACGTTATTACGTTGAATTTCATCGTTTCACGAATGTTTCGTGAAATATCCAAGATTTAGCAGAGATATAGCTCAATTTTGATGTTTTCATAGATATCTCGCTACTTTCGCTCGAAACTCGTTATTTCGTTGAATTTCATCGTTTCACGAATGTTTCGTGAAATAACCATGATTTAGCAGAGATTTATCTTAATTTTGATGTTTTCATAGATATCTCTCTACTTTCACTGCGAAACACGTTATTTAGTTGAATTACATCGTTTCACGAATGTTTCGTCAAATAACCTTCATTTAGCGGAGATTTCGCTTAGTTTTGATTTTTTCATAAATATCTCGCAACTTTCGCTGCGAAGCACGATATTTCGTTGAATTTCATCGTTTCACGCATGTTTCGTGAAATAACCAAGATTTAGCAGAGATTTAGCTTAATTTTGATGTTTTCATAGATATCTCATTACTTTCGCTGCGAAACACGTAATTTCGTTGAATTTCATCGTTTCACGAATGTTTCGTGAAATAAGCATGATTTAGCAGAGATTTAGCTTAATTTTAATGTTTTCATAGGTATCTCCCTACTTTTGCGGCGAAACACGTTATTTCGTTGAATTTCATCGTTTCACGAATGTTTCTTAAAATAACCATGATTTAGCGGTGATTTAGCATAATTTTGATGTTTTCCTAGATATCTCGCTAATTTCGCTGCGAAACACGTTATTTCGTTGAATTTCATCGTTTCACGAATGTTTCGTGATATAACCATGATTTATCGGTGATTTAGCTTAATTTTGATGTTTCATAGATATCTGGCTAATTTCGCTGCGAATCACGTTATTTCGTTGAATTTCATCCTGTGAAGAATGTTTCGTGAAATAACCATGATTTAGCGGAGATTTCGCTTAATTTTGATGTTTTCATAGATATCTCTCAACTTTCTCTGCGAAACACGTTATTTCGATGAATTTCTTCGTTTAACGAATGTTTCGTGAAATAACCATGATTTAGCGGAGATTTCGCTTAATTTTGATGTTTTCATAGACATCTCGCAACTTTCGCTGCGAAGCACGTTATTACGTTGAATTTCACCGTTTCAGGAATGTTTCGTCAAATAACCATGATTTAGCGAAGATTTCGCTTAATTTGTTGTTTTCATCGATATTTCTCTACTTTCGCTGCGAAACACGTTATTTCGTTGAATTTCATCGTTTCACGAATGTTTCGTGAAACAACCATGATTTAGCGGTGATTTAGCTTAATTTTGATGTTTTCATAGATATCTCGCAACTTTCGCTGCGAATCACGTTATTTCGTTGAATTTCATCGTTTTACGAATGTTTCTTGAAATAACCATGATTTAGCGGAGATTTAGCATAATATTGATGTTTTCATAGAAATCTCGTTTCTTTCGCTGCGAAACACGTTATTTCGTTGTATTTCGTCGTTTCACCAATATTTCGTGAAATAACTATGATTTAGCGGAGATTTCCCAAAATTTTGATATTTTCATAGATATCTCGCAACTTTCGCTGCGAAACACGTTATTTCGTTGAATTTCATCGTTTCACGAATGTTTCGTGAAATAACCATGATTTAGCGGAGATTTAGATTAGTTTAGTTGTTTTCATCGATATCTCGTTACTTTCGCTGCGACACACGTTATTTCGTTGAATTTCATCGTTTCACGAATGTATCGTGAAATAACGATGATTTAGCGGTGATTTATCTTAATTTTGATGTTTTCATAGATATCTCGCAACTTTCGCTGCGAAACACGTTATTTCGTTGAATTTCTTCGTTTAACGGATGTTTCGTGAAATAACCATGATTTAGCGGAGATTTCGCTTAATTTTGATGTTTTCATAGATATCTCGCAACTTTCGCTGCGAAACACGTTATTTCGTTGAATTTCATCGTTTCACGAATGTTTCGTGTAATAACCATGATTTAGCGGAGATATTGCTTAATTTTGACGTTTTCATGGATATCTCGCACTTTCGCTGCGAAGCACGATATTTCGTTGAATTGCACCGTGTCACGAATGTTTCGTGAAATAACCATGATTTAGCGGAGATTTAGCCTAATTTTGATGTTTTCATAGATATCTCGCTACTTTCACAGCGAAACACGATATTTCGTAAAATTTCATCGTTTCACGAATGTTTCCTAAAATAACCATGATTTAGCGGAGATTTCGCATAATTTTGATGTTTTCATATATATCTCTGTAATTTCGCTGCGAAACACGTTATTACGTTGAATTTCATCGTTTCACGAATGTTTCGTGAAGTAACCATGATTAAGCGGAGATTTCGCTTAATTTTGATGTTTTCATAGATATCTCGCAACTTTCGCTGCGAAACACGTTATTTCGTTGAATTGCATCGTTTCACGAATGTTTCGTGAAATAACCATGTTTTAGCGGAGATTTAGCTTAATTTTGATGTTTTCATAGATGTCTCGCAACTTTCGCTGCGAACCACGTTATTACGTTGAATTTCTCCGTTTCACGAATGTTTCGTGAAATAACCATGATTTAGCGGAGATTTAGCATAATTTTGATGTTTCATAGATATCTCGCTAATTTCGCTGAGAATCACGTTATTTCGGTGAATTTCATCGTGTCACGAATGTTTCGTGAAATAACTATGATTTAGCGGAGATTTCGCTTAATTTTGATGTATTCATAGATATCACGCATATTTCGCTGCGAACCACGTTATTACGTTGAATTCCTTCGTTTAACGAATGTTTCGTGAAATAACCATGATTTAGCGGTAATTTAGCTTAATTTTGATGTTTCATAGATATCACGCTAATTTCGCTGCGAATCACGTTATTTCGTTGAAATTCATCGTGTCACGAATGTTTCGTGAAGTAACAATGGTTTAGCGGAGATTTCGCTTAATTTTGATGTTTTCATAGATATCTCGCAACTTTCGCTGCGAAACACGTTATTTCGTTGAATTTCATCTTTTCACGAATGTTTCGTGAAATAACCATGATTTAGCGGAGATTTAGATTAGTTTTGTTATTTTCATCGATATCTCGTTACTTTCGCTGCGAAACACGTTATTTCGCTGAATTTCATCGTTTCACGAATGTATCGTAAAATAACCATGATTTAGCGGTGATTTAACTTAATTTTGATGTTTTCATATATATCTCTGTAATTTCGCTGCGAACACGTTATTACGTTGAATTTCATCGTTTCACGAATGTTTCGTGAAATATCCAAGATTTAGCAGAGATATAGCTCAATTTTGATGTTTTCATAGATATCTCGCTACTTTCGCTCGAAACTCGTTATTTCGTTGAATTTCATCGATTCACGAATGTTTCGTGAAATAACCATGATTTAGCAGAGATTTATCTTAATTTTGATGTTTTCATAGATATCTCTCTACTTTCACTGCGAAACACGTTATTTAGTTGAATTACATCGTTTCACGAATGTTTCGTCAAATAACCATCATTTAGCGGAGATTTCGCTTAGTTTTGATTTTTTCATAGATATCTCGCAACTTTCGCTGCGAAGCACGATATTTCGTTGAATTTCATCGTTTCACGCATGTTTCGTGAAATAACCAAGATTTAGCAGAGATTTAGCTTAATTTTGATGTTTTCATAGATATCTCATTACTTTCGCTGCGAAACACGTAATTTCGTTGAATTTCATCGTTTCACGAATGTTTCGTGAAATAAGCATGATTTAGCAGAGATTTAGCTTAATTTTAATGTTTTCATAGATATCTCGCTACTTTTGCGGCGAAACACGTTATTTCGTTGAATTTCATCGTTTCACGAATGTTTCTTAAAATAACCATGATTTAGCGGTGATTTAGCATAATTTTGATGTTTTCCTAGATATCTCGCTAATTTCGCTGCGAAACACGTTATTTCGTTGAATTTCATCGTTTCACGAATGTTTCGTGATATAACCATGATTTAGCGGTGATTTAGCTTAATTTTGATGTTTCATAGATATCTGGCTAATTTCGCTGCGAATCACGTTATTTCGTTGAATTTCATCCTGTGAAGAATGTTTCGTGAAATAACCATGATTTAGCGGAGATTTCGCTTAATTTTGATGTTTTCATAGATATCTCTCAACTTTCTCTGCGAAACACGTTATTTCGATGAATTTCTTCGTTTAACGAATGTTTCGTGAAATAACCATGATTTAGCGGAGATTTCGCTTAATTTTGATGTTTTCATAGACATCTCGCAACTTTCGCTGCGAAGCACGTTATTACGTTGAATTTCACCGTTTCAGGAATGTTTCGTCAAATAACCATGATTTAGCGAAGATTTCGCTTAATTTGTTGTTTTCATCGATATTTCTCTACTTTCGCTGCGAAACACGTTATTTCGTTGAATTTCATCGTTTCACGAATGTTTCGTGAAACAACCATGATTTAGCGGTGATTTAGCTTAATTTTGATGTTTTCATAGATATCTCGCAACTTTCGCTGCGAATCACGTTATTTCGTTGAATTTCATCGTTTTACGAATGTTTCTTGAAATAACCATGATTTAGCGGAGATTTAGCATAATATTGATGTTTTCATAGAAATCTCGTTTCTTTCGCTGCGAAACACGTTATTTCGTTGAATTTCGTCGTTTCACCAATATTTCGTGAAATAACTATGATTTAGCGGAGATTTCTCAAAATTTTGATATTTTCATAGATATCTCGCAACTTTCGCTGCGAAACACGTTATTTCGTTGAATTTCATCGTTTCACGAATGTTTCGTGAAATAACCATGATTTAGCGGAGATTTAGATTAGTTTAGTTGTTTTCATCGATATCTCGTTACTTTCGCTGCGACACACGTTATTTCGTTGAATTTCATCGTTTCACGAATGTATCGTGAAATAACGATGATTTAGCGGTGATTTATCTTAATTTTGATGTTTTCATAGATATCTCGCAACTTTCGCTGCGAAACACGTTATTTCGTTGAATTTCTTCGTTTAACGGATGTTTCGTGAAATAACCATGATTTAGCGGAGATTTCGCTTAATTTTGATGTTTTCATAGATATCTCGCAACTTTCGCTGCGAAACACGTTATTTCGTTGAATTTCATCGTTTCACGAATGTTTCGTGTAATAACCATGATTTAGCGGAGATATTGCTTAATTTTGACGTTTTCATGGATATCTCGCACTTTCGCTGCGAAGCACGATATTTCGTTGAATTGCACCGTGTCACGAATGTTTCGTGAAATAACCATGATTTAGCGGAGATTTAGCCTAATTTTGATGTTTTCATAGATATCTCGCTACTTTCACAGCGAAACACGATATTTCGTAAAATTTCATCGTTTCACGAATGTTTCCTAAAATAACCATGATTTAGCGGAGATTTCGCATAATTTTGATGTTTTCATATATATCTCTGTAATTTCGCTGCGAAACACGTTATTACGTTGAATTTCATCGTTTCACGAATGTTTCGTGAAGTAACCATGATTAAGCGGAGATTTCGCTTAATTTTGATGTTTTCATAGATATCTCGCAACTTTCGCTGCGAAACACGTTATTTCGTTGAATTGCATCGTTTCACGAATGTTTCGTGAAATAACCATGTTTTAGCGGAGATTTAGCTTAATTTTGATGTCTTCATATATGTCTCGCAACTTTCGCTGCGAACCACGTTATTACGTTGAAATTCTCCGTTTCACGAATGTTTCGTGAAATAACCATGATTTAGCGGAGATTTAGCATAATTTTGATGTTTCATAGATATCTCGCTAATTTCGCTGAGAATAACGTTATTTCGGTGAATTTCATCGTGTCACGAATGTTTCGTGAAATAACTATGATTTAGCGGAGATTTCGCTTAATTTTGATGTATTCATAGATATCAAGCATATTTCGCTGCGAACCACGTTATTACGTTGAATTCCTTCGTTTAACGAATGTTTCGTGAAATAACCATGATTTAGCGGTAATTTAGCTTAATTTTGATGTTTCATAGATATCACGCTAATTTCGCTGCGAATCACGTTATTTCGTTGAATTTCATCGTGTCACGAATGTTTCGTGAAATAACCATGATTTAGCGGAGATTTCGCTTAATTTTGATGTTTTCATAGATATCTCGCAACTTTCGCTGCGAAACACGTTATTTCGATGAATTACAATGTTAAACGGACGTTTCGTGAAATAACCATGATTAAGCGGAGATTTAGCTTAATTTCTATGTTTTCATAAATATCTCGCTACTTTCGCTGCGAAACACGTTCTTTCGTTGAATTTCATCGTTTCACGAATGTTTCGTGAAATAACCATGATTTAGAAGAGATTTAGCTTAATTTTGATGTTTTCATAGATATCTCGCAGCTTTCAATGCGATACACGTTATTCATTGAATTTCATCGTTTCACGAATATTTCGTGAAATAACCATGATTTAGCTGAGATTTAGCTTAATTTTGATGTCTTCATAGATATCTCGCTAATTTCGCAGCGAATCACGTTATTTTGTAGAATTTCATCGTGTCACGAATGTTTCGTGAAATAACCATGATTTAGCGGAGATTTCGCATAATTTTGATGTTTTCATATATATCTCTGTAATTTCGCTGCGAAACACGTTATTACGTTGAATTTCATCGTTTTACGAATGTTTCGTGAAATACCCATGATTTAGCAGAGATATAGCTTAATTTTGACGTTTTCATAGATATCTCGCTACTTTCGCTGCGAAACACGTTATTTCGTTTAATTTCATCGATTCACGAATGTTTCGTGAAATAACCATCATTTAGCGGTAATTTAGCTTAACTTTGATGTTTCATAGATATCACACTAATTTCGCTGCGAATCACGTTATTTCGTTGAATTTCATCGTGTGAAGAATGTTTCGTGAAATAACCATGATTTAGCGGAGATTTCGCTTAATTTTGATGTTTTCATAGATATCTCTCAACTTTCCCTGCGAAACACGTTATTTCGATGATTTTCTTCGTTTAACGAATGTTTCGTGAAATAACCATGATTTAGCGGAGATTTCGCTTAATTTTGATGTTTTCATAGACATCTCGCAACTTTCGCTGCGAAGCACGTTATTACGTTGAATTTCACCGTTTCACGAATGTTTCGTCAAATAACCATGATTTAGCGGAGATTTCGCTTAATTTGTTGTTTTCATCGATATTTCTCTACTTTCGCTGCGAAACACGTTATTTCGTTGAATTTCATCGTTTCACGAATGTTTCGTGAAACAACCATGATTTAGCGGTGATTTAGCTTAATTTTGATGTTTTCATAGATATCTCGCAACTTTCGCTGCGAATCACGTTATTTCGATGAATTTCATCGTTTTACGAATGTTTCTTGAAATAACCATGATTTAGCGGAGATTTAGCATAATATTGATGTTTTCATAGAAATCTCGTTTCTTTCGCTGCGAAACACGTTATTTCGTTGTATTTCGTCGTTTCACCAATATTTCGTGAAATAACTATGATTTAGCGGAGATTTCTCAAAATTTTGATATTTTCATAGATATCTCGCAACTTTCGCTGCGAAACACGTTATTTCGTTGAATTTCATCGTTTCACGAATGTTTCGTGAAATAACCATGATTTAGCGGAGATTTAGATTAGTTTAGTTGTTTTCATCGATATCTCGTTACTTTCGCTGCGACACACGTTATTTCGTTGAATTTCATCGTTTCACGAATGTATCGTGAAATAACGATGATTTAGCGGTGATTTATCTTAATTTTGTTGTTTTCATAGATATCTCGCAACTTTCGCTGCGAAACACGTTATTTCGTTGAATTTCTTCGTTTAACGGATGTTTCGTGAAATAACCATGATTTAGCGGAGATTTCGCTTAATTTTGATGTTTTCATAGATATCTCGCAACTTTCGCAGCGAAACACGTTATTTCGTTGAATTTCATCGTTTCACGAATGTTTCGTGAAATAACCATGATTTAGCGGAGATTTAGATTAGTTTTGTTATTTTCATCGATATCTCGTTACTTTCGCTGCGAAACACGTTGTTTCGTTGAATTTCATCGTTTCACGAATGTATCGTGAAACATCCATGATTTAGCGGTGATTTATCTTAATTTTGATGTTTTCATTTATATCTCTGTAATTTCGCTGCGAAACACGTTATTACGTTGAATTTCATCGTTTCACGAATGTTTCGTGAAATATCCAAGATTTAGCAGAGATATAGCTCAATTTTGATGTTTTCATAGATATCTCGCTACTTTCGCTCGAAACTCGTTATTTCGTTGAATTTCATCGATTCACGAATGTTTCGTGAAATAACCATGATTTAGCAGAGATTTAGCTTAATTTTAATGTTTTCATAGGTATCTCCCTACTTTTGCGGCGAAACACGTTATTTCGTTGAATTTCATCGTTTCACGAATGTTTCTTAAAATAACCATGATTTAGCGGTGATTTAGCATAATTTTGATGTTTTCCTAGATATCTCGCTAATTTCGCTGCGAAACACGTTATTTCGTTGAATTTCATCGTTTCACGAGTGTTTCGTGATATAACCATGATTTAGCGGAGATTTAGCTTAATTTTGATGTTTTCATAGATGTCTCGCAACTTTCGCTGCGAACCACGTTATTACGTTGAATTGCATCGTTTCACGAATGTTTCGTGAAATAACCATGTTTTAGCGGAGATTTAGCTTAATTTTGATGTTTTCATAGATGTCTCGCAACTTTCGCTGCGAACCACGTTATTACGTTGAATTTCTCCGTTTCACGAATGTTTCGTGAAATAACCATGATTTAGCGGAGATTTAGCATAATTTTGATGTTTCATAGATATCTCGCTAATTTCGCTGAGAATAACGTTATTTCGGTGAATTTCATCGTGTCACGAATGTTTCGTGAAATAACTATGATTTAGCGGAGATTTCGCTTAATTTTGATGTATTCATAGATATCACGCATATTTCGCTGCGAACCACGTTATTACGTTGAATTCCTTCGTTTAACGAATGTTTCGTGAAATAACCATGATTTAGCGGTAATTTAGCTTAATTTTGATGTTTCATAGATATCACGCTAATTTCGCTGCGAATCACGTTATTTCGTTGAATTTCATCGTGTCACGAATGTTTCGTGAAATAACCATGATTTAGCGGAGATTTCGCTTAATTTTGATGTTTTCATAGATATCTCGCAACTTTCGCTGCGAAACACGTTATTTCGTTGAATTACAATGTTAAACGGACGTTTCGTGAAATAACCATGATTAAGCGGAGATTTAGCTTAATTTCTATGTTTTCATAAATATCTCGCTACTTTCGCTGCGAAACACGTTCTTTCGTTGAATTTCATCGTTTCACGAATGTTTCGTGAAATAACCATGATTTAGAAGAGATTTAGCTTAATTTTGATGTTTTCATAGATATCTCGCAGCTTTCAATGCGATACACGTTATTCATTGAATTTCATCGTTTCACGAATGTTTCGTGAAATAACCATGATTTAGCGGAGATTTAGCTTAATTTTGATGTTTTCATAGATATCTCGCTACTTTCACAGCGAAACACGCTATTTCGTAAAATTTCATCGTTTCACGAATGTTTCCTAAAATAACCATGATTTAGCGGAGATTTCGCTTAATTTTGATGTTTTCATACATATCTCGAAACTTTCGCTGCGAAGCACGTTATTTCGTTGAATTGCACCGTTTCACGAATGTTTCGTGAAGTAACCATGATTAAGCGGAGATTTCGCTAAATTTTGATGTTTTCATAGATATCTCGCAACTTTCGCTGCGAAACACGTTATTTCGTTGAATTGCATCGTTTCACGAATGTTTCGTGAAATAACCATGTTTTAGCGGAGATTTAGCTTAATTTTGATGTTTTCAGAGATGTCTCGCAACTTTCGCTGCGAACCACGTTATTACGTTGAATTTCTCCGTTTCACGAATGTTTCGTGAAATAACCATGATTTAGCGGAGATTTAGCATAATTTTGATGTTTCATAGATATCTCGCTAATTTCGCTGCGAATCACGTTATTTCGGTGAATTTCATCGTGTCACGAATGTTTCGTGAAATAACCATGATTTAGCGGAGATTTCGCTTAATTTTGATGTTTTCATAGATATCTCGCAACTTTCGCTGCGAAACACGTTATTTCGTTGAATTACAACGTTAAACGAACGTTTCGTGAAATAACCATGATTTAGCGGAGATTTCGCTTAATTTCGATGTTTTCATAGGTATCTCGCAACTTTCGCTGCGAAGCACGTTATTTTGTAGAATTTCATCGTGTCACGAATGTTTCGTGAAATAACCATGATTTAGCGGAGATTTCGCATAATTTTGATGTTTTCATATATATCTCTGTAATTTCGCTGCGAAACACGTTATTACGTTGAATTTCATCGTTTCACGAATGTTTCGTGAAATACCCATGATTTAGCAGAGATATAGCTTAATTTTGACGTTTTCATAGATATCTCGCTACTTTCGCTGCGAAACACGTTATTTCGTTTAATTTCATCGATTCACGAATGTTTCGTGAAATAACCATCATTTAGCGGTAATTTAGCTTAACTTTGATGTTTCATAGATATCACACTAATTTCGCTGCGAATCACGTTATTTCGTTGAATTTCATCGTGTCACGAATGTTTCGTGAAATAACCATGATTTAGCGGAGATTTCGCTTAATTTCGATGTTTTCATAGGTATCTCGCAACTTTCGCTGCGAAGCACGTTATTTCGTTGAATTTCATCGTTTTACGCATGTTTCGTGAAATAACCTTGATTTAGCAGAGATTTAGATTAGTTTTGATGTTTTCATAGATATCTCGTTACTTTCGCTGCGAAACACGTTATTTCGTTAAATTTCATCGTTTCACGAATGTTTCGTGAAATAACCATGGTTTAGAAGAGATTTAGGTTAATTTTGATGTTTTCATAGATATCCCGCAGCTTTCCCTGCGAGACACGTTATTCATTGAATTTCATCGTTTCACGAATATTTCGTGAAATAACCATGATTTAGATGAGATTTAGCTTAGTTTTGATGTTTTCATAGATATCTCGTTACTTTCGCTGCGAAACACGTTATTTTGTAGAATTTCATCGTGTCACGAATGTTTCGTGAAATAACCATGATTTAGCGGAGATTTCGCATAATTTTGATGTTTTCATATATATCTCTGTAATTTCGTTGCGAAACACGTTATTACGTTGAATTTCATCGTTTCACGAATGTTTCGTGAAATACCCATGATTTATCAGAGATATAGCTTAATTTTGATGTTTTCATACATATCTGGCTAATTTCGCTGCGAATCACGTTTTTTCGTTGAATTTCATTGTGTCACGAATGTTTCGTGAAATAACCATGAGTTAGAGGAGATTTCGCTTAATTTTGATGTTTTCATAGATATCTCGCAACTTTCGCTGCGAACCACGTTATTACGTTGAATTTCACCGTTTCACGAATGTTTCGTGAAATAACCATGATTTAGCGCTGATTTAGCTTAATTTTGATGTTTCATAGATATCTCGCTAATTTCGCTGCGAATCACGTTATTTCGTTGATTTTCATCGATTCACGAATGTTTCGTGAAATAACCACGATTTAGCGTAGATTTCGCTTAATTTTGATGTTTTCATAGATATCTCGCAACTTTCTCGGCGAAACACGTCATTTCGTTGAATTACATCGTTAGACGAACGTTTCGTGAAATAAACATGATTTACCGGAGATTTAGCTTAATATTTATGTTTTCATTGATATCTCGCTACTTTCGCTGCGAAACACGTTCTTTCGCTGAATTTCATCGTTTCACGAATGTTTCGTGAAATAACCATGATTTAGCGGAGATTTAGCTTAATTTTGATGTTGTCATTGATATCTCGCTACTTTCACAGCGAAACACGCTATTTCGTAAAATTTCATCGTTTCACGAATGTTTCGTGAAATAACCATGATTTAGCGGAGATTTAGAAGAGTTTTGATGTTTTCATAGATATCTCGTTACTTTCGCTGCGAAATACGTTATTTCGTTGAATTTCATCGTTTCACGAATGTTTCGTGAAATAACCATGATTTAGCGGTGATTTAGCTTAATTTTGATGTTTTCATAGATATCTCGCAACTTTCGCTGCGAAACACGTTATTTCGTTGAATTTCATAATTTCACGAATGTTTCGTGAAATAACCATGGTTTAGCAGAGATTTTGCCTAATTTTGATGTTTTCATAGATATCTCACTACTTTCGCTGCGAAACACGTTATTTCGTTGAATTTCATCATTACACGAATGTTTCGTGAAATAACCATGATTTAGCGGTGATTTAGCTTAATTTTGATGTTTTCATAGATATCTCGCTAATTTCGCTGCGAATCACGTTATTTCGTAGATTTTCATCGTGTCATCCTGAATGTGTCGTGAAATAACCATCATTTACCGGAGATTTCGCTTAATTTTGATGTTTTCATAGATATCTCGCAACTTTCGCTGCGAAACACGTTATTTCGTTGAATTTCATCGTTTTACGAATGTTTCTTGAAATAACCATGGTTTAGCGGTGATTTAGCATAATTTTGATGTTTTCATAGATATCTCGCAACTTTCGCTGCGAAACACGTTATTTCGTTGAATTGCATCGTTTCACGAATGTTTCGTGAAATAACCATGTTTTAGCGGAGATTTAGCTTAATTTTGATGTTTTCATAGATGTCTCGCAACTTTCGCTGCGAACCACGTTATTTCGTTGATTTTCATCGAGTCACGAATGTTTCGTGAAATAACCACGATTTAGCGTAGATTTCGCTTAATTTTGATGTTTTCATAGATATCTCGCAACTTTCTCTGCGAAACACGTCATTTCGTTGAATTACATCGTTAGACGAACGTTTCGTGAAATAAACATGATTTACCGGAGATTTAGCTTAATATTTATGTTTTCATTGATATCTCGCTACTTTCGCTGCGAAACACGTTCTTTCGCTGAATTTCATTGTTTCACGAATGTTTCGTGAAATAACCATGATTTAGCGGAGATTTAGCTTAATTTTGATGTTTTCATAGATATCTCGCTACTTTCACAGCGAAACACGCTTTTTCGTAAAATTTCATCGTTTCACGAATGTTTCGTGAAATAACCATGATTTAGCGGAGATTTAGATTAGTTTTGATGTTTTCATAGATATCTCGTTACTTTCGCTGCGAAATACGTTATTTCGTTGAATTTCATCGTTTCAAATAATTTTGATGTTTCATAGATATCTCGCTAATTTCGCTGCGAATCACGTTATTTCGGTGAATTTCATCGTGTCACGAATGTTTCGTGAAATAACTATGATTTAGCGGAGATTTCGCTTAATTTTGATGTATTCATAGATATCACGCATATTTCGCTGCGAAACACGTTATTACGTTGAATTCCTTCGTTTAACGAATGTTTCGTGAAATAACCATGATTTAGCGGTAATTTAGCTTAATTTTGATGTTTCATAGATATCTCGCTAATTTCGCTGCGAATCACGTTATTTCGTTGAATTTCATCGTGTCACGAATGTTTCGTGAAATAACCATGATTTAGCGGAGATTTCGCTTAATTTTGATGTTTTCATAGATATCTCGCAACTTTCGCTGCGAAACACGTTATTTCGTTGAATTACAACGTTAAACGAACGTTTCGTGAAATAACCATGATTTAGCGGAGATTTCGCTTAATTTCGATGTTTTCATAGGTATCTCGCAACTTTCGCTGCGAAGCACGTTATTTCGTTGAATTTCATCGTTTTACGCATGTTTCGTGAAATAACCATGATTTAGCAGAGATTTAGATTAGTTTTGATGTTTTCATAGATATCTCGTTACTTTCGCTGCGAAACACGTTATTTCGTTAAATTTCATCGTTTCACGAATGTTTCGTGAAATAACCATGATTTAGAAGAGATTTAGGTTAATTTTGATGTTTTCATAGATATCCCGCAGCTTTCCCTGCGAGACACGTTATTCATTGAATTTCATCGTTTCACGAATATTTCGTGAAATAACCATGATTTAGCTGAGATTTAGCTTAATTTTGATGTCTTCATAGATATCTCGCTAATTTCGCAGCGAATCACGTTATTTTGTAGAATTTCATCGTGTCACGAATGTTTCGTGAAATAACCATGATTTAGCGGAGATTTCGCTTAATTTCGATGTTTTCATAGGTATCTCGCAATTTTCGCTGCGAAGCACGTTATTTCGTTGAATTTCATCGTTTTACGCATGTTTCGTGAAATAATCATGATTTAGCAGAGATTTAGATTAGTTTTGATGTTTTCATAGATATCTCGTTACTTTCGCTGCGAAACACGTTATTTCGTTATATTTCATCGTTTCACGAATGTTTCGTGAAATAACCATGATTTAGAAGAGATTTAGGTTAATTTTGATGTTTTCATAGATATCCCGCAGCTTTCCCTGCGAGACACGTTATTCATTGAATTTCATCGTTTCACGATTATTTCGTGAAATAACCATGATTTAGCTGAGATTTAGCTTAATTTTGATGTCTTCATAGATATCTCGCTAATTTCGCAGCGAATCACGTTATTTTGTAGAATTTCATCGTGTCACGAATGTTTCGTGAAATAACCATGATTTAGCGGAGATTTCGCATAATTTTGATGTTTCCATATATATCTCTGTAATTTCGCTGCGAAACACGTTATTACGTTGAATTTCATCGTTTCACGAATTTTTCGTGAAATACCCATGATTTACCAGAGATATAGCTTAATTTTGATGTTTTCATACATATCTGGCTAATTTCGCTGCGAATCACGTTATTTCGTTGAATTTCATTGTGTCACGAATGTTTCGTGAAATATCCATGAGTTAGAGGAGATTTCGCTTAATTTTGATGTTTTCATAGATATCTCGCAACTTTCGCTGCGAACCACGTTATTACGTTGAATTTCACCGTTTCACGAATGTTTCGTGAAATAACCATGATTTAGCGCTGATTTAGCTTAATTTTGATGTTACATAGATATCTCGCTAATTTCGCTGCGAATCACGTTTATTCGTTGATTTTCATCGAGTCACGAATGTTTCGTGAAATAACCACGATTTAGCGTAGATTTCGCTTAATTTTGATGTTTTCATAGATATCTCGCAACTTTCGCTGCGAAACACGTCATTTCGTTGAATTACATCGTTAGACGAACGTTTCGTGAAATAAACATGATTTACCGGCGATTTAGCTTAATATTTATGTTTTCATTGATATCTCGCTACTTTCGCTGCGAAACACGTTCTTTCGCTGAATTTCATCGTTTCACGAATGTTTCGTGAAATAACCAAGATTTAGCGGAGATTTAGCTTAATTTTGATGTTTTCATAGATATCTCGCTACTTTTACAGCGAAACACGCTATTTCGTAAAATTTCATCGTTTCACGAATGTTTCCTAAAATAACCATGATTTAGCGGAGATTTCGCTTAATTTTGATGTTTTCATACATATCTCGAATCTTTCGCTGCGAAACACGTTATTTCGTTGAATTGCACCGTTTCACGAATGTTTCGTGAAGTAACCATGATTAAGCGGAGATTTCGCTTAATTTTGATGTTTTCATAGATATCTCGCAACTTTCGCTGCGAAACACGTTATTTCGTTGAATTGCATCGTTTCACGAATGTTTCGTGAAATAACCATGTTTTAGCGGAGATTTAGCTTAATTTTGATGTTTTCATAGATGTCTCGCAACTTTCGCTGCGAACCACGTTATTACGTTGAATTTCTCCGTTTCAAGAATGTTTCGTGAAATAACCATGATTTAGCGGAGATTAAGCATAATTTTGATGTTTCATAGATATCTCGCTAATTTCGCTGCGAATCACGTTATTTCGGTGAATTTCATCGTGTCACGAATGTTTCGTGAAATAACTATGATTTAGCGGAGATTTCGCTTAATTTTGATGTATTCATAGATATCACGCATATTTCGCTGCGAAACACGTTATTACGTTGAATTCCTTCGTTTAACGAATGTTTCGTGAAATAACCATGATTTAGCGGTAATTTAGCTTAATTTTGATGTTTCATAGATATCTCGCTAATTTCGCTGCGAATCACGTTATTTCGTTGAATTTCATCGTGTCACGAATGTTTCGTGAAATAACCATGATTTAGCGGAGATTTCGCTTAATTTTGATGTTTTCATAGATATCTCGCAACTTTCGCTGCGAAACACGTTATTTCGTTGAATTTCATCGTTTCACGAATGTTTCGTGAAATAACCATGATTTAGCGGAGATTTAGCTTAATTTTGATGTTTTCATAGATATCTCGCTACTTTCGCTGCGAATCACGTTATTTCGTTGAATTTCATCGTTTCACGAATGTTTCGTGAAATAACCATGATTTAGCGGAGATTTAGCTTAATTTTGATGTTTTCATAGATATCTCGCAACTTTCGCTGCGAAACACGTTATTTCGTTGAATTTCATCGTTTCACGAATGTTTCGTGAAATAACCATGATTTAGCAGAGATTTAGCTTAATTTTGATGTTTTCATAGATATCTCGCTACTTTCGCTGCGAAACACGTTATTTCGTTGAATTTCATCGTTTCACGAATGTTTCGTGAAATAACCATGATTTAGAAGAGATTTAGCTTAATTTTGATGTTTTCATAGATATCTCGCTACTTTCGCTGCGAAACACGTTATTTCGTTGAATTTCATCGTTTCACGAATGTTTCGTGAAATAACCATGATTTAGCGGAGATTTAGCTTAATTTTGATGTCTTCATAGATATCTCGCTACTTTCACTGCGAAACACGTTATTTCGTTGAATTTCATCGTTTCGCGAATGTTTCGTGAAAAATCCATGATTTAGCAGAGATTTAGCTTAATTTTCATGTTTTCATAGATATCTCGCTACTTTCGCTGCAAAATACGTTATTTCGTTGAATTTCATCGTTTCACGAATGTTTCGTGAAATAACCATGATTTAGCGGAGATTTAGCTTAATTTTGATGTTTTCATAGATATCACGCTACTTTCACTGCGAAACACGTTATTTCGTTGAATTTCATCGTTTCACGAATGTTTCGTGAAATAACCATGATTTAGCGGAGATTTAGCTTAATTTTGATGTTTTCATAGATATCTCGCTACTTTCGCAGCGAAACACGTTATTTCGTTGAATTTCATCGTTTCACGAATGTTTCGTGAAATAACCATGATTTAGCTGAGATTTCGCTTAATTTTGGTGTTTTCATAGATATCTCCATACTTTCGCTGCGAAAAACGTTATTTCGTTGAATTTCACCGTTTCACTAATGTTTCGTGAATTAACCATGATTAAGCGGAGATTTCGCTTAATTTTGATGTTTTCATAGATATCTCGCAACTTTCGCTGCGAAACACGTTATTTCGTTGAATTTCATCGTTTCACGAATGTTTCGTGAAATAACCATGGTTTAGCGGAGATATAGCTTAATTTTGATGTTTTCATAGATGTCTCGCAACTTTCGCTGCGAACCACGTTATTACGTTGAATTTCTCCGTTTCACGAATGTTTCGTGAAATAACCATGATTTAGCGGAGATTTAGCATAATTTTGATGTTTCATAGATATCTCGCTAATTTCGCTGCGAATCACGTTATTTCGGTGAATTTCATCGCACGAATGTTTCGTGAAATAACTATGATTTAGCGGAGATTTCGCTTAATTTTGATGTATTCATAGATATCACGCATATTTCGCTGCGAACCACGTTATTACGTTGAATTTCTTCGTTTAACGAATGTTTCGTGAAATAACCATGATTTAGCGGTAATTTAGCTTAATTTTGATGTTTCATAGATATCTCGCTAATTTCGCTGCGAATCACGTTATTTCGTTGAATTTCATCGTGTCACGAATGTTTCGTGAAATAACCATGATTTAGCGGAGATTTCGCTTAATTTTGATGTTTTCATAGATATCTCGAAACTTTCGCTGCGAAACACGTTATTTCGTTGAATTACAACGTTAAACGAACGTTTCGTGAAATAACCATGATTTAGCGGAGATTTAGCTTAATTTCTATGTTTTCATATATATCTCGCTACTTTCGCTGCGAAACACGTTCTTTCGTTGAATTTCATCGTTTCACGAATGTTTCGTGAAATAACCATGATTTAGAAGAGATTTAGCTTAATTTTGATGTTTTCATATATATTTCGCAGCATTCCCTGCGAGACACGTTATTCATTGAATTTCATCGTTTCACGAATATTTCGTGAAATAACCATGATTTAGCTGAGATTTAGCTTAATTTTGATGTCTTCATAGATATCTCGCTAATTTCGCAGCGAATCACGTTATTTTGTAGAATTTCATCGTGTCACGAATGTTTCGTGAAATAACCATGATTTAGCGGAGATTTCGCATAATTTTGCTGTTTTCATATATATCTCTGTAATTTCGCTGCGAAACACGTTATTACGTTGAATTTCATCGTTTCACGAATGTTTCGTGAAATACCCATGATTTAGCAGAGATATAGCTTAATTTTGACGTTTTCATAGATATCTCGCTACTTTCGCTGCGAAACACGTTATTTCGTTTAATTTCATCGATTCACGAATGTTTCGTGAAATAACCATCATTTAGCGGTAATTTAGCTTAACTTTGATGTTTCATAGATATCACACTAATTTCGCTGCGAATCACGTTATTTCGTTGAATTTCATCGTGTCACGAATGTTTCGTGAAATAACCATGATTTAGATGAGATTTTGCTTAATTTCGATGTTTTCATAGGTATCTCGCAACTTACGCTGCGAAGCACGTTATTTCGTTGAATTTCATCGTTTTACGCATGTTTCGTGAAATAACCATGATTTAGCAGAGATTTAGATTAGTTTTGATGTTTTCATAGATATCTCGTTACTTTCGCTGCGAAACACGTTATTTCGTTAAATTTCATTGTTTCACGAATGTTTCGTGAAATAACCATGATTTAGCAGAGATTTCGCTTAATTTTGACGTTTTCATAGATATCTCGCTACTTTCGCTGCGAAGCACGTTATTTTGTAGAATTTCATCGTGTCACGAATGTTTCGTGAAATACCCATGATTTATCAGAGATATAGCTTAGTTTTGATGTTTTCATACATATCTGGCTAATTTCGCTGCGAATCACGTTATTTCGTTGAATTTCATTGTGTCACGAATGTTTCGTGAAATAACCACGATTTAGCGTAGATTTCGCTTAATTTTGATGTTTTCATAGATATCTCGCAACTTTCGCTGCGAAACACGTCATTTCGTTGAATTACATCGTTAGACGAACGTTTCGTGAAATAAACATGATTTACCGGCGATTTAGCTTAATATTTATGTTTTCATTGATATCTCGCTACTTTCGCTGCGAAACACGTTCTTTCGCTGAATTTCATCGTTTCACGAATGTTTCGTGAAATAACCATGATTTAGCGGAGATTTAGCTTAATTTTGATGTTTTCATAGATATCTCGCTACTTTCACAGCGAAACACGCTATTTCGTAAAATTTCATCGTTTCACGAATGTTTCCTAAAATAACCATGATTTAGCGGAGATTTCGCTTAATTTTGATGTTTTCATACATATCTCGAAACTTTCGCTGCGAAACACGTTATTTCGTTGAATTGCACCGTTTCACGAATGTTTCGTGATGTAACCATGGTTAAGCGGAGATTTCGCTTAATTTTGATGTTTTCATAGATATCTCGCAACTTTCGCTGCGAACCACGTTATTTCGTTGCATTTCACAGTTTCCCGAATGTTTCGTGAAATAACCATGATTTAGCGGTGATTTAGCTTAATTTTGATTTTTCATAGATATCTCGCTAGTTTCGCTGCGAATCACGTAATTTCGTTGAATTTCATCGTGTCACGAATGTTTCGTGAAATAACCATGATTTAACGGAGATTTCGCTTAATTTTGTTGTTTTCATAGATATCTCGCAACTTTCGCTGCGAAACTGGTTATTTCGTTGAATTTCTTCGTTTAACGAATGTTTCGTGAAATAACCATGATTTAGCGGTAATTTAGCTTAATGTTGATGTTTCATAAGTATCTCGCTAATTTCGCTGCGAATCACGTTATTTCGTTGATATTCATCGTGTCACGAATGTTTCGTGAAATAACTATGACATAGCGGAGATTACGCTTAATTTTGATGTTTTCATAGATATCTCGCAACTTTCGCTGCGAAACACGTTCTTTCGTTGAATTTCATCGTTTCACGAATGTTTCGTGAAATAACCATGATTTAACGGAGATTTAGCTTAATTTTGATGTTTTCATAGATATCTCTCTAATTTCGCTGCGAAACACGTTATTACGTTGAATTTTATCGTTTCACGAATGTTTCGTGAAATAACCATGATTTAGCGGTAATTTAACTTAATTTTGTTGTTTCATAGATATCTCGCTAATATTGTGCGAATCACGTTATTTCGTTGAATTTCATCGTGTCACGGACGTTTCGTCAAATAAACATGATTTAGCGGTGATTTAGCTTAATTTTTATTTTCAATGATATCTCGCTACTTTCGCTGCGAAACACGTTCTTTCGTTGAATTTCATCGTTTCACGAATATTTCGTGAAATAACCATGATTTAGCTGAGATTTAGCTTAATTTTGATGTTTTCATAGATATCTCGCAACTTTCGCTGCGAAACACGTTCTTTCGTTGAATTTCATCGTTTCACGAATGTTTCGTGAAATAACCATGATTTAACAGAGATTTAGCTTAATTTTGATGTTATCATAGATATCTCGCTACTTTCGCTGCGAAACACGTTATTTCGTTGAATTACATCGTTTAACGAATGTTTCTTGAAATAACCATAATTTAGCGGAGATTTCGATTAATTTTGATGTTTTCATAGATATCTCGCAACTTTCGCTGCGAAACACGTTATTTCGTTGAATTTCATCGTTTCACGAATGTTTCGTGAAGTAACCATGATTTAGCGGTGATTTCACTTAATTTCGATGTTTTCATAGATATCTCGCAGCTTTCGCTGCGAAACACGTTATTTCGTTGAATTTCATCGTTTCACGAATGTTTCGTGAAATAACCATGATTTAGCGGAGATTACGCTTAATTTTGATGTTTCATAAGTATCTCGCTAATTTCGCTGCGAATCACGTTATTTCGTTGAATTTCATCGTGTCACGAATGTTTCGTGAAATAACCATGATTTAGCGGAGATTTCGCTTAGTTTTGATGTTTTCATGGATATCTCGCAACTTTCGCTGCGAACCACCTTATTACGATAAATTACACCGTTTCACGAATGTTTCGTGAAATAACCATGATTGAGCGGTGATTTAGCTTAATTTTGATGTTTCATATATATCTCTCTAATTTCGCTGCGAAACACGTTATTTCGTTGAATTTCTTCGTTTAACGAAAGTTTCGTGGAATAACCATGATTTAGTGGAGATTTCGCTTAATTTTGATGTTTTCATAGATATCTCGCAACTTTCGCTGCGAAGCACGTTATTACGTTGAATTTCACCGTTTCACGAATGTTTCGTGAAATAACCATGATTTAGCGGAGATTTCGCTTAATTTGTTGTTTTCATAGGTATCTCTCTACTTTCGCTGCGAAATACGATATTACGTTGAATTTCATCGTTTCACGAATGTTTCGTGAAATAACCATGATTTACCGGTGATTTAGCTTAATTTTGATGTTTTCATAGATATCTCGCTACTTTCGCTGCGAAACACGTTATTTCGTTGAATTTCATCGTTTCACGAATGTTTCGTGAAATAACCATGATTTAGAAGAGATTTAGCGTAATTTTGATGTTTTCATCGATATCTCGCAACTGTCGCTGCGAAATACGATATTACGTTGAATTTCATCGTTTCACGAATGTTCCGTGAAATAACCATGATTTACCGGTAATTTAACATAATTTTGTTGTTTCATAAATATCTCGCTAATTTTGCTGCAAATCACGTTATTTCGTTGAATTTCATCGTGTCATTAATGTTTCGTGAAATAACCATGATTTAGCGGAGCTTTCGCTTAATTTTGATGTTTTCATGGATATCTCGCAACTGTCGCTGCGAACCACGTTATTACGTTGAATTTCATCGTGTCACGAAAGTTTCGTGAAATAACTATGATTTAGAGTAGATTTCGCTTAATTTTGATGTATTCATAGATATCTCGCTAATTTCGCTGCGAATCACGTTATTTCGTTGATTTTCATCGTGTCACGGTTGTTTCGTGAAATAACCATGATTTAGCGGAGATTTCGCTTAATTTTGATGTTTTCATAGATATCTCGCATCTTTCGCTGCGAAACACGTTATTTCGTTGAATTACAACGTTAACCGAACGTTTCGTGAAATAACCATGATTTAGCGGAGATTTAGCTTAATTTCTATGTTTTCATAAATATCTCGTTACTTTCGCTGCGAAACACGTTCTTTCGTTGAATTTCATCGTTTCACGAATGTTTCGTGAAATAACCATGATTTAGCGGAGATTACGCTTAATTTTGATGTTTCATAAGTATCTCGCTAATTTCGCTGCGAATCACGTTATTTCGTTGAATTTCATCGTGTCACGAATGTTTCGTGAAATAACCATGATTTAGCGGAGATTTCGCTTAGTTTTGATGTTTTCATGGATATCTCGCAACTTTCGCTGCGAACCACCTTATTACGATAAATTACACCGTTTCACGAATGTTTCGTGAAATAACCATGATTGAGCGGTGATTTAGCTTAATTTTGATGTTTCATATATATCTCTCTAATTTCGCTGCGAAACACGTTATTTCGTTGAATTTCTTCGTTTAACGAAAGTTTCGTGGAATAACCATGATTTAGTGGAGATTTCGCTTAATTTTGATGTTTTCATAGATATCTCGCAACTTTCGCTGCGAAGCACGTTATTACGTTGAATTTCACCGTTTCACGAATGTTTCGTGAAATAACCATGATTTAGCGGAGATTTCGCTTAATTTGTTGTTTTCATAGGTATCTCTCTACTTTCGCTGCGAAATACGATATTACGTTGAATTTCATCGTTTCACGAATGTTTCGTGAAATAACCATGATTTACCGGTGATTTAGCTTAATTTTGATGTTTTCATAGATATCTCGCTACTTTCGCTGCGAAACACGTTATTTCGTTGAATTTCATCGTTTCACGAATGTTTCGTGAAATAACCATGATTTAGAAGAGATTTAGCGTAATTTTGATGTTTTCATCGATATCTCGCAACTGTCGCTGCGAAATACGATATTACGTTGAATTTCATCGTTTCACGAATGTTCCGTGAAATAACCATGATTTACCGGTAATTTAACATAATTTTGTTGTTTCATAAATATCTCGCTAATTTTGCTGCAAATCACGTTATTTCGTTGAATTTCATCGTGTCATTAATGTTTCGTGAAATAACCATGATTTAGCGGAGCTTTCGCTTAATTTTGATGTTTTCATGGATATCTCGCAACTGTCGCTGCGAACCACGTTATTACGTTGAATTTCATCGTGTCACGAAAGTTTCGTGAAATAACTATGATTTAGAGTAGATTTCGCTTAATTTTGATGTATTCATAGATATCTCGCTAATTTCGCTGCGAATCACGTTATTTCGTTGATTTTCATCGTGTCACGGTTGTTTCGTGAAATAACCATGATTTAGCGGAGATTTCGCTTAATTTTGATGTTTTCATAGATATCTCGCATCTTTCGCTGCGAAACACGTTATTTCGTTGAATTACAACGTTAACCGAACGTTTCGTGAAATAACCATGATTTAGCGGAGATTTAGCTTAATTTCTATGTTTTCATAAATATCTCGTTACTTTCGCTGCGAAACACGTTCTTTCGTTGAATTTCATCGTTTCACGAATGTTTCGTGAAATAACCATGATTTAGAAGAGATTTAGCGTAATTTTGATGTTTTCATCGATATCTCGAAGCTTTCCCTGCGAGACACGTTATTCATTGAATTTCATCGTTTCAAGAATATTTCGTGAAATAACCATGATTTAGCAGAGATATAGCTTAATTTTGACGTTTTCATAGATATCTCGCTACTTTAGCTGCGAAACACGTTATTTCGTTTAATTTCATCGATTCACGAATGTTTCGTGAAATAACCATCATTTAGCGGTAGTTTAGCTTAACTTTGATGTTTCATAGATATCACACTAATTTCGCTGCGAATCACGTTATTTCGTTGAATTCCATCGTGTCACGAATGTTTCGTGAAATAACCATGATTTAGCGGAGATTTAGCTTAATTTTGATGTTTTCATAGGTATCTCGCTACTTTCGCTGCGAAACACCTTCTTTCGTTGAATTTCATCGTTTCACGAATGTTTCGTGAAATAACCATGATTTAGCGGAGATTACGCTTAATTTTGATGTTTTCAAAGATATCTCGCAACTTTTGCTGCGAAACACGTTATTTCGTTGAATTTCTTCGTTTAACGAAAGTTTCGTGGAATAACCATGATTTAGCGGAGATTTCGCTTAATTTTGATGTTTTCATAGATATCTCGCAACTTTCGCTGCGAAGCACGTTATTACGTTGAATTTCACCGTTTCACGAATGTTTCGTGAAATAACCATGATTTAGCGGAGATTTCGCTTAATTAGTTGTTTTCATAGGTATCTCTCTACTTTCGCTGGGAAACACGATATTACGTTGAATTTCATCGTTTCACGAATGTTTCGTGAAATAACCATGATTTAGCGGTGATTTAGCTTAATTTTGATGTTTTCATAGATATCTCGCTACTTTCGTTGCGAAACACGTTATTTCGTTGAATTTCATCGTTTCACGAATGTTTCGTGAAATAACCATGATTTAGCGGTAATTTAACATAATTTTGTTGTTTCATAAATATCTCGCTAATTTTGCTGCGAATCTCGTTATTTCGTTGAATTTCATCGTGTCATGAATGTTTCGTGAAATAACCATGATTTAGCGGAGCTTTCGCTTAATTTTGATGTTTTCATGGATATCTCGCAACTATCGCTGCGAACCACGTTATTACGTTGAATTTCATCGTGTCACGAAAGTTTCGTGATATAACTATGATTTAGAGTAGATTTCGCTTAATTTTGATGTATTCATAGATATCACGCATATTTCGCTGCGAACCACGTTATTACGTTGAATTCCTTCGTTTAACGAATGTTTCGTGAAATAACCATGATTTAGCGGTAATTTAGCTTAATTTTGATGTTTCATAGATATCTCGCTAATTTCGCTGCGAATCACGTTATTTCGTTGATTTTCATCGTGTCACAGTTGTTTCGTGAAATAACCATGATTTAGCGGAGATTTCGCTTAATTTTGATGTTTTCATAGATATCTCGCATCTTTCGCTGCGAAACACGTTGTTTCGTTGAATTACAACGTTAAACGAACGTTTCGTGAAATAACCATGATTTAGCGGAGATTAAGCTTAATTTCTATGTTTTCATAAATATCTCGTTACTTTCGCTGCGAAACACGTTCTTTCGTTGAATTTCATAGTTTCACGAATGTTTCGTGAAATAACCATGATTTAGAAGAGATTTAGCGTAATTTTGATGTTGTCATCGATATCTCGAAGCTTTCCCTGCGAGACACGTTATTCATTGAATTTCATCGTTTCAAGAATATTTCGTGAAATAACCATGATTTAGCAGAGATATAGCTTAATTTTGACGTTTTCATAGATATCTCGCTACTTTCGCTGCGAAACACGTTATTTCGTTTAATTTCATCGATTCACGAATTTTCGTGAAATAACCATCATTTAGCGGTAGTTTAGCTTAACTTTGATGTTTCATTGATATTACACTAATTTCGCTGCGAATCACGTTATTTCGTTGAATTTCATCGTGTCACGAATGTTTCGTGAAATAACCATGATTTAGCGGAGATTTCGTTTAATTTTGATGTTTTCATAGGTATCTCGCAACTTTCGCTGCGAAGCACGTTATTTCGTTGAATTTCATCGTTTCACGAATATTTCGTGAAATAACCATGATTTAGCTGAGATTTAGCTTAATTTTGATGTTTTCATAGGTATCTCGCAACTTTCGCTGCGAAACACGTACTTTCGTTGAATTTCATCTTTTCACGAATGTTTCGTGAAATAACCATGATTTATAAGAGACTTAGCTTAATTTTGATGTTTTCATAGATATCTCGCTACTTTCGCTGCGAAACACGTTATTTCGTTGAATTTCATCGTTTAACGATTGTTTCTTGAAATAACCATAATTTAGCGGAGATTTCGATTAATTTTGATGTTTTCATAGATATCTCGCAACTTTCGCTGCGAAACACGTTATTTCGTTGAATTTCATCGTTTCACGAATGTTTCGTGAATTAACCATAATTTAGCGGTGATTTCACTTAATTTTGATGTTTTCATAGATATCTCGCAACTTTCGCTGCGAAACACGTTATTTCGTTGAATTTCATCGTTTCACGAATGTTTCGTGAAATAACCATGATTTAGCGGAGATTACGCTTAATTTTGATGTTTTCATATATATCTCGCAACTTTTGCTGCGAAACACGTTATTTCGTTGAATTTCTTCGTTTAACGAATGTTTCGTGGAATAACCATGATTTAGCGGAGATTTCGCTTAATTTTGATGTTTTCATAGATATCTCGCAACTTTCGCTTCGAAGCACGTTATTACGTTGCATTTCACCGTTTCACGAATGTTTCGTGAAATAACCATGATTTAGCGGAGATTTCGCTTAATTTGTTGTTTTCATAGGTATCTTTCTACTTTCGCTGCGAAACACGATATTACGTTGAATTTCATCGTTTCACGAATGTTTCGTGAAATAACCATGATTTAGCGGTGATTTAGCTTAATTTTGATGTTTTCATAGATATCTCGCTACTTTCGCTGCAAAACACGTTATTTCGATGAATTTCATCGTTTCACGAATGTTTCGTGAAATACCCATGATTTAGCGGTAATTTAACTTAATTTTGTTGTTTCAAAAATATCTCGCTAATTTTGCTGCGAATCACGTTATTTCGCTGAATTTCATTGTGTCATGAATGTTTCGTGAAATAACCATGATTTAGCGGAGCTTTCGCTTAATTTTGATGTTTTCATAGATATCTCGCAACTATCGCTGCGAACCACGTTATTACGTTGAATTTCATCGTGTCACGAAAGTTTCGTGAAATAACTATGATTTAGAGGAGATTTCGCTTAATTTTGATGTATTCATAGATATCACGCATATTTCGCTGCGAACCACGTTATTACGTTGAATTTCTTCGTTTAACGAATGTTTCGTGAAATAACCATGATTTAGCGGTAATTTAGCTTAATTTTGATGTTTCATAGATATCTCGCTAATTTCGCTGCGAATCACGTTATTTCGTTGATTTTCATCGTGTCACGAATGTTTCGTGAAATAACCATGATTTAGCGGAGATTTCGCTTAATTTTGATGTTTTCATAGATATCTCGCAACTTTCGCTGCGAAACACGTTATTTCGTTGAATTACAACGTTAAACGAACGTTTCGTGAAATAACCATGATTTAGCGGAGATTTAGCTTAATTTCCATGTTTTCATAAATATCTCGTTACTTTCGCTGCAAAACCCGTTCTTTCGTTGAATTTCATCGTTTCACGAATGTTTCGTGAAATAACCATGATTTAGAAGAGATTTAGCGTAAGTTTGATGTTTTCATAGATATCTCGAAGCTTTCCCTGCGAGACACGTTATTCATTGAATTTCATCGTTTCAAGAATATTTCGTGAAATAACCATGATTTAGCTGAGATTTAGCTTAATTTTGATGTCTTCATAGATATCTCGCTAATTTCGCAGCGAATCACGTTATTTTGTTGAATTTCATCGTGTCACGAATGTTTCGTGAAATAACCATGATTTAGCGTAGATTTCGCATAATTTTGATGTTTTCATATATATCTCTGTAATTTCGCTGCGAAACACGTTATTACGTTGAATTTCATCGTTTCACGAATGTTTCGTGAAATAACCATGATTTAGCAGAGATATAGCTAAATTTTGACGTTTTCATAGATATCTCGCTTCTATCGCTGCGAAACACGTTATTTCGTTGAATTTCACCGTTTCACAAATGTTTCGTGGAATAACCATGATTTAGCGGAGATTTCGCTTAATTTTGATGTTTTCATAGATATCTCGCAACATTCGCTGCGAAGCACGTTGTTACGTTGAATTTCACCGTTTCACGAATGTTTCGTGAAATAACCATGATATAGTGGTTATTTAACTTAATTTTGTTGTTTCATAGATATCTCGCTAATTTTGCTGCGAATCACGTTATTTCGTTGAATTTCATCGTGTCATGAATTTTTCGTGAAATAACCATGATTTAGCGGAGATTTCGCTTAATTTTGATGTTTTCATAGATATCTCGCAACTATCGCTGCGAACCACGTTATTACGTTGAATTTCATCGTGTCACGAAAGTTTCGTGAAATAAATATGATTTAGCGGAGATTTCGCTTAATTTTGATGTATTCATAGATATCACGCATATTTCGCTGCGAACCACGTTATTACGTTGAATTTCTTCGTTTAACGAATGTTTCGTGAAATAACCATGATTTAGCAGAGATATAGCTTAATTTTGACGTTTTCATAGATATCTCGCTACTTTCGCTGCGAAACACGTTATTTCGTTTAATTTCATCGATTCACGAATGTTTCGTGAAATAACCATCATTTAGCGGTAATTTAGCTTAACTTTGATGTTTCATAGATATCACACTAATTTCGCTGCGAATCACGTTATTTCGTTGAATTCCATCGTGTCACGAATGTTTCGTGAAATAACCATGATTTAGCGGAGATTTAGCTTAATTTTGATGTTTTCATAGGTATCTCGCTACTTTCGCTGCGAAACACCTTCTTTCGTTGAATTTCATCGTTTCACGAATGTTTCGTGAAATAACCATGATTTAGCGGAGATTACGCTTAATTTTGATGTTTTCAAAGATATCTCGCAACTTTTGCTGCGAAACACGTTATTTCGTTGAATTTCTTCGTTTAACGAAAGTTTCGTGGAATAACCATGATTTAGCGGAGATTTCGCTTAATTTTGATGTTTTCATAGATATCTCGCAACTTTCGCTGCGAAGCACGTTATTACGTTGAATTTCACCGTTTCACGAATGTTTCGTGAAATAACCATGATTTAGCGGAGATTTCGCTTAATTAGTTGTTTTCATAGGTATCTCTCTACTTTCGCTGGGAAACACGATATTACGTTGAATTTCATCGTTTCACGAATGTTTCGTGAAATAACCATGATTTAGCGGTGATTTAGCTTAATTTTGATGTTTTCATAGATATCTCGCTACTTTCGTTGCGAAACACGTTATTTCGTTGAATTTCATCGTTTCACGAATGTTTCGTGAAATAACCATGATTTAGCGGTAATTTAACATAATTTTGTTGTTTCATAAATATCTCGCTAATTTTGCTGCGAATCTCGTTATTTCGTTGAATTTCATCGTGTCATGAATGTTTCGTGAAATAACCATGATTTAGCGGAGCTTTCGCTTAATTTTGATGTTTTCATGGATATCTCGCAACTATCGCTGCGAACCACGTTATTACGTTGAATTTCATCGTGTCACGAAAGTTTCGTGATATAACTATGATTTAGAGTAGATTTCGCTTAATTTTGATGTATTCATAGATATCACGCATATTTCGCTGCGAACCACGTTATTACGTTGAATTCCTTCGTTTAACGAATGTTTCGTGAAATAACCATGATTTAGCGGTAATTTAGCTTAATTTTGATGTTTCATAGATATCTCGCTAATTTCGCTGCGAATCACGTTATTTCGTTGATTTTCATCGTGTCACAGTTGTTTCGTGAAATAACCATGATTTAGCGGAGATTTCGCTTAATTTTGATGTTTTCATAGATATCTCGCATCTTTCGCTGCGAAACACGTTGTTTCGTTGAATTACAACGTTAAACGAACGTTTCGTGAAATAACCATGATTTAGCGGAGATTAAGCTTAATTTCTATGTTTTCATAAATATCTCGTTACTTTCGCTGCGAAACACGTTCTTTCGTTGAATTTCATAGTTTCACGAATGTTTCGTGAAATAACCATGATTTAGAAGAGATTTAGCGTAATTTTGATGTTGTCATCGATATCTCGAAGCTTTCCCTGCGAGACACGTTATTCATTGAATTTCATCGTTTCAAGAATATTTCGTGAAATAACCATGATTTAGCAGAGATATAGCTTAATTTTGACGTTTTCATAGATATCTCGCTACTTTCGCTGCGAAACACGTTATTTCGTTTAATTTCATCGATTCACGAATTTTCGTGAAATAACCATCATTTAGCGGTAGTTTAGCTTAACTTTGATGTTTCATTGATATTACACTAATTTCGCTGCGAATCACGTTATTTCGTTGAATTTCATCGTGTCACGAATGTTTCGTGAAATAACCATGATTTAGCGGAGATTTCGTTTAATTTTGATGTTTTCATAGGTATCTCGCAACTTTCGCTGCGAAGCACGTTATTTCGTTGAATTTCATCGTTTCACGAATATTTCGTGAAATAACCATGATTTAGCTGAGATTTAGCTTAATTTTGATGTTTTCATAGGTATCTCGCAACTTTCGCTGCGAAACACGTACTTTCGTTGAATTTCATCTTTTCACGAATGTTTCGTGAAATAACCATGATTTATAAGAGACTTAGCTTAATTTTGATGTTTTCATAGATATCTCGCTACTTTCGCTGCGAAACACGTTATTTCGTTGAATTTCATCGTTTAACGATTGTTTCTTGAAATAACCATAATTTAGCGGAGATTTCGATTAATTTTGATGTTTTCATAGATATCTCGCAACTTTCGCTGCGAAACACGTTATTTCGTTGAATTTCATCGTTTCACGAATGTTTCGTGAATTAACCATAATTTAGCGGTGATTTCACTTAATTTTGATGTTTTCATAGATATCTCGCAACTTTCGCTGCGAAACACGTTATTTCGTTGAATTTCATCGTTTCACGAATGTTTCGTGAAATAACCATGATTTAGCGGAGATTACGCTTAATTTTGATGTTTTCATATATATCTCGCAACTTTTGCTGCGAAACACGTTATTTCGTTGAATTTCTTCGTTTAACGAATGTTTCGTGGAATAACCATGATTTAGCGGAGATTTCGCTTAATTTTGATGTTTTCATAGATATCTCGCAACTTTCGCTTCGAAGCACGTTATTACGTTGCATTTCACCGTTTCACGAATGTTTCGTGAAATAACCATGATTTAGCGGAGATTTCGCTTAATTTGTTGTTTTCATAGGTATCTTTCTACTTTCGCTGCGAAACACGATATTACGTTGAATTTCATCGTTTCACGAATGTTTCGTGAAATAACCATGATTTAGCGGTGATTTAGCTTAATTTTGATGTTTTCATAGATATCTCGCTACTTTCGCTGCAAAACACGTTATTTCGATGAATTTCATCGTTTCACGAATGTTTCGTGAAATACCCATGATTTAGCGGTAATTTAACTTAATTTTGTTGTTTCAAAAATATCTCGCTAATTTTGCTGCGAATCACGTTATTTCGCTGAATTTCATTGTGTCATGAATGTTTCGTGAAATAACCATGATTTAGCGGAGCTTTCGCTTAATTTTGATGTTTTCATAGATATCTCGCAACTATCGCTGCGAACCACGTTATTACGTTGAATTTCATCGTGTCACGAAAGTTTCGTGAAATAACTATGATTTAGAGGAGATTTCGCTTAATTTTGATGTATTCATAGATATCACGCATATTTCGCTGCGAACCACGTTATTACGTTGAATTTCTTCGTTTAACGAATGTTTCGTGAAATAACCATGATTTAGCGGTAATTTAGCTTAATTTTGATGTTTCATAGATATCTCGCTAATTTCGCTGCGAATCACGTTATTTCGTTGATTTTCATCGTGTCACGAATGTTTCGTGAAATAACCATGATTTAGCGGAGATTTCGCTTAATTTTGATGTTTTCATAGATATCTCGCAACTTTCGCTGCGAAACACGTTATTTCGTTGAATTACAACGTTAAACGAACGTTTCGTGAAATAACCATGATTTAGCGGAGATTTAGCTTAATTTCCATGTTTTCATAAATATCTCGTTACTTTCGCTGCAAAACCCGTTCTTTCGTTGAATTTCATCGTTTCACGAATGTTTCGTGAAATAACCATGATTTAGAAGAGATTTAGCGTAAGTTTGATGTTTTCATAGATATCTCGAAGCTTTCCCTGCGAGACACGTTATTCATTGAATTTCATCGTTTCAAGAATATTTCGTGAAATAACCATGATTTAGCTGAGATTTAGCTTAATTTTGATGTCTTCATAGATATCTCGCTAATTTCGCAGCGAATCACGTTATTTTGTTGAATTTCATCGTGTCACGAATGTTTCGTGAAATAACCATGATTTAGCGTAGATTTCGCATAATTTTGATGTTTTCATATATATCTCTGTAATTTCGCTGCGAAACACGTTATTACGTTGAATTTCATCGTTTCACGAATGTTTCGTGAAATAACCATGATTTAGCAGAGATATAGCTAAATTTTGACGTTTTCATAGATATCTCGCTTCTATCGCTGCGAAACACGTTATTTCGTTGAATTTCACCGTTTCACAAATGTTTCGTGGAATAACCATGATTTAGCGGAGATTTCGCTTAATTTTGATGTTTTCATAGATATCTCGCAACATTCGCTGCGAAGCACGTTGTTACGTTGAATTTCACCGTTTCACGAATGTTTCGTGAAATAACCATGATATAGTGGTTATTTAACTTAATTTTGTTGTTTCATAGATATCTCGCTAATTTTGCTGCGAATCACGTTATTTCGTTGAATTTCATCGTGTCATGAATTTTTCGTGAAATAACCATGATTTAGCGGAGATTTCGCTTAATTTTGATGTTTTCATAGATATCTCGCAACTATCGCTGCGAACCACGTTATTACGTTGAATTTCATCGTGTCACGAAAGTTTCGTGAAATAAATATGATTTAGCGGAGATTTCGCTTAATTTTGATGTATTCATAGATATCACGCATATTTCGCTGCGAACCACGTTATTACGTTGAATTTCTTCGTTTAACGAATGTTTCGTGAAATAACCATGATTTAGCAGAGATATAGCTTAATTTTGACGTTTTCATAGATATCTCGCTACTTTCGCTGCGAAACACGTTATTTCGTTTAATTTCATCGATTCACGAATGTTTCGTGAAATAACCATCATTTAGCGGTAATTTAGCTTAACTTTGATGTTTCATAGATATCACACTAATTTCGCTGCGAATCAAGTTATTTCGTTGAATTTCATCGTGTCAGGAATGTTTCGTGAAATAACCATGATTTAGCGGAGATTTCGCTTAATTTTGACGTTTTCATAGATATCTCGCTACTTTCGCTGCGAAACACGTTATTTCATTAATTTCATCGATTCACGAATGTTTCGTGAAATAACCATCATTTAGCGGTAATTTAGCTTAACTTTGATGTTTCATAGATATCACACTAATTTCGCTGCGAATCACGTTATTTCATTGAATTTCATCGTGTCAGGAATGTTTCGTGAAATAACCATGATTTAGCGGAGATTTCGCATAATTTTGATGTTTTCATAGGTATCTCGCAACTTTCGCTGCGAAGCACGTTATTTCGTTGAATTTCATCGTTTTACGCATGTTTCGTGAAATAACCATGATTTAGCAGAGATTTAGATTAGTTTTGATGTTTTCATAGATATCTCGCAACTTTCGCTGCGAACCACCTTATTCATTGAATTTCATCGTTTCAAGAATATTTCGTGAAATAACCATGATTTAGCTGAGATTTAGCTTAATTTTGATGTCTTCATAGATATCTCGCTAATTTCGCAGCGAATCACGTTATTTTGCAGAATTTCATCGTGTCACGAATGTTTCGTGAAATAACCATGATTTAGCGGAGATTTCGCATAATTTTGATGTTTTCATATATATCTCTGTAATTTCGCTGCGAAACACGTTATTACGTTGAATTTCATCGTTTCACGAATGTTTCGTGAAATAACCATGATTTAGCAGAGATATAGCTTAATTTTGACGTTTTCATAGATATCTCGCTACTATCGCTGCGAAACACGTTATTTCGTTGAATTTCATCGTTTCACAAATGTTTCGTGGAATAACCATGATTTAGCGGAGATTTCGCTTAATTTTGATGTTTTCATAGATATCTCGCAACATTCGCTGCGAAGCACGTTGTTACGTTGAATTTCACCGTTTCACGAATGTTTCGTGAAATAACCATGATTTAGCAGAGATATAGATTAATTTTGATGTTTTCATAGGTATCTCGCAACTTTCGCTGCGAAGCACGTTATTTCGTTGAATTTCATCGTTTTACGCATGTTTCGTGAAATAACCATGATTTAGCAGAGATTTAGATTAGTTTTGATGTTTTCATAGATATCTCGCAACTTTCGGTGCGAACCACGTTATTACGTTGAATTTCCCCGTTTCACGAATGTTTCGTGAAATAACCATGATTTAGCGGTGATTTAGCTTAATTTCAATTTTTCATAGATATCTCGCTAATTTCGCTGCGAATCACGTAATTTCGTTGAATTTCATAGTGTCACGAATGTTTCGTGAAATAACCATGATTTAACGGAGATTTCGCTTAATTTTGTTGTTTTCATAGATATCTCGCAACTTTCGCTGCGAAACACGTTATTTCATTGAATTTCTTCGTTTAACGAATGTTTCGTGAAATAACCATGATTTCGCGGAAATTTAGCTTAATTTTGATGTTTCATAGATATCTCGCAACTTTCGCTGCGAAACACGTCATTTCGTTGAATTACATCGTTACACGAACGTTTCGTAAAATAAAGATGATTTAGCGGAGATTTAGCTTAATTTTTATGTTTTCATAGATATCTCGCTACTTTCGCTGCGAAACACGTTATTTCGTTGAATTTCATCGTTTCACAAATGTTTCGTGGAATAACCATGATTTAGCGGAGATTTCGCTTAATTTAGATGTTTTCATAGATATCTCGCAAATTTCGCTGCGAAGCACGTTATTACGTTGAATTTCATCGTTTCACGAATATTTCGTGAAATAACCATGATTTAGCTGAGATTTAGCTTAATTTTGATGTTTTCATAGGTATCTCGCTACTTTCGCTGCGAAACTCGTTCTTTCGTTGTATTTCATCGTTTCACGAATGTTTCGTGAAATAACCATGATTTAGCGGAGATTTAGCTTAATTTGTTGTTTTCATAGATATCTCTCTACTTTCGCTGCGAAACACGATATTACGTTGAATTTCATCGTTTCACGAATGTTTCTTGAAATAACCATGATTTAGCGGTGATTTAGCTTAATTTTGATGTTTTCATAGATATCTCGCTACTTTCGCTGCGAAACCCGTTCTTTCGTTGAATTTCATGGTTTCACGAATGTTTCGTGAAATAACCATGATTTAGAAGAGATTTAACGTAATTTTGATGTTTTCATATATATCTCTGTAATTTCGCTGCGAAACACGTTATTACGTTGAATTTCATCGTTTCACGAATGTTTCGTGAAATAACCATGTTTTAGGAGAGATATAGCTTAATTTTGATGTTGTCATAGATATCTCGCAACTTTCGCTGCGAAACACGTTATTTCGTTGAATTACAACGTTAAACGAACGTTTCGTGAAATAACCATGATTTAGCGGAGATTTAGCTTAATTTCCATGTTTTCATATATATCTCGTTACTTTCGCTGCGAAACCCGTTCTTTCGTTGAATTTCATCGTTTCACGAATGTTTCGTGAAATAACCATGATTTAGAAGAGATTTAGCGTAATTTTGATGTTTTCATAGATATCACGAAGCTTTCCCTGCGAGACACGTTATTCATTGAATTTCATCGTTTCAAGAATATTTCGTGAAATAACCATGATTTAGCTGATATTTAGCTTAATTTTGATGTCTTCATAGATATCTCGCCAATTTCGCAGCGAATCACGTAATTTTGTAGAATTTCATCGTGTCACGAATGTTTCGTGAAATAACCATGATTTAGGGGAGATTACGCATAATTTTGATGTTTTCATATATATCTCTGTAATTTCGCTGCGAAACACGTTATTACGTTGAATTTCATCGTTTCACGAATGTTTCGTGAAATAACCATGATTTAGCAGAGATATAGCTTAATTTTGACGTTTTCATAGATATCTCGCTACTATCGTTGCGAAACACGTTATTTCGTTGAATTTCATCGTTTCACAAATGTTTCGTGGAATAACCATGATTTAGCGGAGATTTCGCTTAATTTTGATGTTTTCATAGATATCTCGCAACATTCGCTGCGAAGCACGTTGTTACGTTGAATTTCACCGTTTCACGAATGTTTCGTGAAATAACCATGATTTAGCGGAGATTTCGCTTAATTTGTTGTTTTCATAGATATCTCTCTACTTTCGCTGCGAAACACGATATTACGTTGAATTTCATCGTTTCACGAATGTTTCTTGAAATAACCATGATTTAGCGGTGATTTAGCTTAATTTTGATTTTTCATAGATATCTCGCTAATTTCGCTGCGAAACACGTTATTTCGTTGAATTTCATAGTGTCACGAATGTTTCGTGAAATAACCATGATTTAACGGAGATTTCGCTTAATTTTGTTGTTTTCATAGATATCTCGCAACTTTCGCTGCGAAACACGTTATTTCATTGAATTTCTTCGTTTAACGAATGTTTCGTGAAATAACCATGATTTCGCGGAAATTTAGCTTAATTTTGATGTTTCATAGATATCTCGCAACTTTCGCTGCGAAACACGTCATTTCGTTGAATTACATCGTTACACGAACGTTTCGTAAAATAAAGATGATTTAGCGGAGATTTAGCTTAATTTTTATGTTTTCATAGATATCTCGCTACTTTCGCTGCGAAACACGTTATTTCGTTGAATTTCATCGTTTCACAAATGTTTCGTGGAATAACCATGATTTAGCGGAGATTTCGCTTAATTTAGATGTTTTCATAGATATCTCGCAAATTTCGCTGCGAAGCACGTTATTACGTTGAATTTCATCGTTTCACGAATATTTCGTGAAATAACCATGATTTAGCTGAGATTTAGCTTAATTTTGATGTTTTCATAGGTATCTCGCTACTTTCGCTGCGAAACTCGTTCTTTCGTTGTATTTCATCGTTTCACGAATGTTTCGTGAAATAACCATGATTTAGCGGAGATTTAGCTTAATTTGTTGTTTTCATAGATATCTCTCTACTTTCGCTGCGAAACACGATATTACGTTGAATTTCATCGTTTCACGAATGTTTCTTGAAATAACCATGATTTAGCGGTGATTTAGCTTAATTTTGATGTTTTCATAGATATCTCGCTACTTTCGCTGCGAAACCCGTTCTTTCGTTGAATTTCATGGTTTCACGAATGTTTCGTGAAATAACCATGATTTAGAAGAGATTTAACGTAATTTTGATGTTTTCATATATATCTCTGTAATTTCGCTGCGAAACACGTTATTACGTTGAATTTCATCGTTTCACGAATGTTTCGTGAAATAACCATGTTTTAGGAGAGATATAGCTTAATTTTGATGTTGTCATAGATATCTCGCAACTTTCGCTGCGAAACACGTTATTTCGTTGAATTACAACGTTAAACGAACGTTTCGTGAAATAACCATGATTTAGCGGAGATTTAGCTTAATTTCCATGTTTTCATATATATCTCGTTACTTTCGCTGCGAAACCCGTTCTTTCGTTGAATTTCATCGTTTCACGAATGTTTCGTGAAATAACCATGATTTAGAAGAGATTTAGCGTAATTTTGATGTTTTCATAGATATCACGAAGCTTTCCCTGCGAGACACGTTATTCATTGAATTTCATCGTTTCAAGAATATTTCGTGAAATAACCATGATTTAGCTGATATTTAGCTTAATTTTGATGTCTTCATAGATATCTCGCCAATTTCGCAGCGAATCACGTAATTTTGTAGAATTTCATCGTGTCACGAATGTTTCGTGAAATAACCATGATTTAGGGGAGATTACGCATAATTTTGATGTTTTCATATATATCTCTGTAATTTCGCTGCGAAACACGTTATTACGTTGAATTTCATCGTTTCACGAATGTTTCGTGAAATAACCATGATTTAGCAGAGATATAGCTTAATTTTGACGTTTTCATAGATATCTCGCTACTATCGTTGCGAAACACGTTATTTCGTTGAATTTCATCGTTTCACAAATGTTTCGTGGAATAACCATGATTTAGCGGAGATTTCGCTTAATTTTGATGTTTTCATAGATATCTCGCAACATTCGCTGCGAAGCACGTTGTTACGTTGAATTTCACCGTTTCACGAATGTTTCGTGAAATAACCATGATTTAGCGGAGATTTCGCTTAATTTGTTGTTTTCATAGATATCTCTCTACTTTCGCTGCGAAACACGTTATTTCGTTGAATTTCATCGTTTCACGAATGTTTCGTGAAATAACCATGATTTAGCGGAGATTTAGCTTAATTTTGATGTTTTCATAGATATCTCGCTACTTTCGCTGCGAAACACGTTATTTCGTTGAATTTCATCGTTTCACGAATGTTTCGTGAAATAACCATGATTTAGCGGTTATTTAACTTAATTTTGTTGTTTCATAGATATCTCGCTAATTTTGCTGCGAAACACGTTATTTCGTTGAATTTCATCGTGACATGAATGTTTCGTGAAATAACCATAATTTAGCGGAGATTTCGCTTAATTTTGATGTTTTCATAGATATCTCGCAACTATCGCTGCGAACCACGTTATTACGTTGAATTTCATCGTGTCACGAAAGTTTCGTGAAATAACTATGATTTAGCGGAGATTTCGCTTAATTTTGATGTATTCATAGATATCACGCATATTTCGCTGCGAACCACGTTATTACGTTGAATTTCTTCGTTTAACGAATGTTTCGTGAAATAACCATGATTTAGCAGAGATATAGATTAATTTTGATGTTTTCATAGGTATCTCGCAACTTTCGCTGCGAAGCTCGTTATTTCGTTGAATTTCATCGTTTTACGCATGTTTCGTGAAATAACCATGATTTAGCAGAGATTTAGATTAGTTTTGATGTTTTCATAGATATCTCGCAACTTTCGGTGCGAACCACGTTATTACGTTGAATTTCACCGTTTCACGAATGTTTCGTGAAATAACCATGATTTAGCGGTGATTTAGCTTAATTTCAATTTTTCATAGATATCTCGCTAATTTCGCTGCGAATCACGTAATTTCGTTGAATTTCATAGTGTCACGAATGTTTCGTGAAATAACCATGATTTAACGGAGATTTCGCTTAATTTTGTTGTTTTCATAGATATCTCGCTAATTTCGCTGCGAATCACGTAATTTCGTTGAATTTCATCGTTTCACGAATGTTTCGTGAAATAACCATGATTTAGCGGTGATTTAGTTTAATTTTGATGTTTTCATTGATATCTCGTTAATTTCGCTGCGAAACACGTTATTTAGCTTAATTTCTTTGTTTCACGAATGTTTCGTGAAATAACCATGATTTAGCGGTGTTTTAGCTTAATTTTGATGTTTCATAGATTTCTCGCTAATTTCGCTGCGAATCACATTATTTCGTTGATATTCATCGTGTCACGAATGTTTCGTGAAATAACTATGACATAGCGGAGATTACGTTTAATTTTGATGTTTTCATAGATATCTCGTAACTTTCGCTGCGAAACACGTCATTTCGTTGAATTACATCGTTACACGAACGTTTCGTCAAATAAACATGATTTAGCGGAGATTTAGCTTAATTTTTATGTTTTAATAGATATCTCGCTACTTTAGCAGGGAAACACGTTCTTTCGTTGAATTTCATCGTTTCACGAATATTTCGTGAGATAACCATGGTTCAGCTGAGATTTAGCTTAAATTTGATGTTCTCATAGGTATCACGCTACTTTCGCTGCGAAACACGTTCTTTCTTTGAATTTCAGCGTTTCACGAATTTTTCGTGAAATAACCATGATTTAGCAGAGATTTAACTTAATTTTGATGTTTTCATATTTCGCTACTTTCGTTGCGAAACACGTTGTTTCGTTGAATTTCATCGTTTAACAAATGTTTCGTGAAATAAACATAATTTAGCGGAGATTTCGATTAATTTTGATGTTTTCGTAGATATCTCGCAACTTTCGCTGCGAAACACGTTATTTCGTTGAATTTCATCGTTTCACGAATGTTTCGTGAAGTAACCATGATTAAGCGGAGATTTCGCTAAATTTTGATGTTTTCATAGATATCTCGCAACTTTCGCTGCGGAACACGTTATTTCGTTGAATTTCATCGTTTCACGAATGTTTCGTGAAATAACCATGATTTAGCGGAGATTTCGCATAATTTTCATGTTATCATAGATAACTCGAACCTCTCGCTGCGAATCACGTTATTTCGATGAATTGCACCGTTTCACGAATGTTTCGTGAAATAACCATGATTAAGCTGAGATTTCGCTTAATTATGATGTTTTCATAGATATCTCGCAACTTTTGCTACGAAACACGTTATTTCGTTGAATTTCATCGTTTCACGAGTGATTCGTGAAATAAGCATGATTTAGCAGAGATTTCGCTTAGTTTAGATGTTTTCATAGATATCTCGCTACTTTCGCTGCGAAACACATTATTTCGTTGAATTTCATCGTTTCACGCATGTTTCGTGAAATAACCATCATTTAGCGGAGATTTAGATTAGTTTTGATGTTTTCATAGATATCACGGTAATTTCGCTGCGAAACACGTTATTACGTTGAATTTCATTGTTTCACGAATGTTTCGTGAAGTACCCACGATTTAGCAGAGATATAGCTAAATTTTGATGTTTTCATAGATATCTCGCTACTTTCGTTGCGAAAAACGTTATTTCGTTGAATTTCATCGTTTCACGAATGTTTCGTGAAATTACCATGATTTAGCGGTTATTTAGCTTAATTTTGATATTTCATAGATATCTCGCTAATTTCGCTGCGAATCGCGTTATTTCGTTGAATTTCATCGTTTCACGAATGTTTAGAGAAATAATCATGATTTAGCGGAGATTTCGCTTAATTTAGATGTTTTCATAGATATCTCGCAACTTTCGCTGCGAAGCACGTAATTTCGTTGAATTTCATCGTGTCACGAATGTTTGGTGAAATAACCATGATTTAACGGAGATTTCGCTTAATTTTGTTGTGTTCATAGATATCTCGCAACTTTCGCTGCGAAACACGTTATTTCGTTGAATTTCATCGTTTACGAATGTTTCGTAGAATGACCATGATTTAGCGGAGATTTCGCTTAATTTTGATGTTTTCATAGATATCTCGCAAATTTCGCTGCGAAGGACGTTATTACGTTGCATTTCACCGTTTCACGAATGTTTCGTGAAATAACCATGATTTAGTGGAGATTTCGCTTAATTTGTTGTTTTCATAGATATCTCTCTACTTTCGCTGCGAAACACGATATTTCATTGAATTTCATCGTTTCACGAATGTTTCGTGAAATAACCATGATTTAGCGGTGATTTAGTTTAATTTTGATGTTTTCATACATATCTCGCAACTTTCGCTGCGAAACACGTTATTTCGTTGAATTTCATCGTTTCACGAATGTTTCGTGAAGTAATCATGATTTAGCGGAGATTTCGCTTAATTTTGATGTTTTCATAGATATCTCGCAACTTTCGCTGCGAAACACGTTATTTCGTTGAATTTCATCGTTTCACGAATGTTTCGTGAAATAACCATGATTTAGCAGAGATTTAGCTTAATTTTGATGTTTTCATAGATATCTCGCTTCTTTCCCTGCGAGACACGTTATTTCATTGAATTTCATCGTTTCTCGAATATTTCGTGAAACAACCATTATTTAGCTGAGCTTTAGCTTAATTTTGATGTTTTCATTGATATCTCGCTAATTTCGCTGCGAATCACGTTATTTCGTTGAATTTCATCGTGTCACGAATGTTTCGTGAAATAACCATGATTTAGAGGAGATTTCGCTTAATTTTGAAGTTTTCAAAGATATCTTGCAACTTTCGCTGCGAAACACGTTATTTCGTTGAATATCTTCGTTTAACGAATGTTTCGTGAAATAACCATGATTTAGCGGAGATTTCGCTTAACTTTGATGTTTTCATTTATATCTCGCAACTTTCGCTGCGAAGCACGTTATTACGTTGTATTTCACCGTTTCACGAATGTTTCGTGAAATAACCATGATTTAGCTGAGATTTCTCTTAATTTTGATGTTTTCATAGATTTCTCGCAACTTTCGCTGCGAAACACGTTATTTCGTTGAATTTCATCGTTTCACGAATGTTTCGTGAAATACCCATGATTTAGCAGAGATATAGCTTAAATTTGATGTTTTCATAGATATCTCGCTACTTTCGCTGCGAAACACGTTATTTCGTTGAATTTCATCGTTTCACGTATGTTTCGTGAAATAACCATGATTTAGCGGTGATTTAGCTTAATTTTGATGTTTTCATAGGTATCTCGCTAATTTCCCTGCGAAACACGTAATTTCGTTGAATTTCATCGTTTCACGAATGTTTCGTGAAATAAGCATGATTTAGCAGAGATTTAGTTAAATTTTGATGTTTTCATAGATATCTCGCTACTTTCGCGGCGAAACACGTTATTTCGTTGAATTTCATCGTTTCACGTATGTTTCGTGAAATAACCATGATTTAGCAGAGATTTAGCTTAATTTTCATGTTTTCATAGATATCTCGCTACTTTCACTGCGAAACACGTTATTTCGTTGAATTTCATCGTTTCACGAATGTTTCGTGAAATAACCATGATTTAGCGGAGATTTAGCTTAATTTTGATGTTTTCATAGATATCTCGCTACTTTCGCTGCGAAACACGTTATTTCGTTGAATTTCATCGTTTCACGAGTGTTTCGTGAAATAACCATGATTTAGCGGAGATTTAGCTTAATTTTGATGTTTTCATAGATATCTCGCTACTTTCGCTGCGAAACACGTTATTTCGTTGAATTTCATCGTTTCACGAATGTTTCGTGAAATAACCATGATTTAGCGGTAATTTAGCTTAATTTTGATGTTTCATAGATATCTCGCTAATTTCGCTGCGAATCACGTTATTTCGTTGAATTTCATCGTGTCACGAATGTTTCGTGAAATAACCATGATTTAGCAGAGATATAGCTTAATTTTGATGTTTTCATAGATATCTCGCTACTTTCGCTGCGAAACACGTTATGTCGTTGAATTTCATCGTTTCACGAATGTTTCGTGAAATAACCATGATTTAGCGGAGATTTAGCTTAATTTTGATGTTTTCATAGATATCTCGCTACTTTCGCTGCGAAACACGTTATTTCGTACAATTTCATCGTTTCACGAATGTTTCGTGAAATACCCATGTTTTAGCGGAGATTTAGCTTAATTTTGATGTTTTCATAGATATCTCGCTACTTTCGCTCCGAAACACGTTATTTCGTTGAATTTCATCGTTTCACGAATGTTTCGTGAAATAACCACGATTTACCGGAGATTTAGCTTAATTTGATGTTTTCATAGATATCTCGCTACTTTCACTGCGAAACACGTTATTTCGTTGAATTTCATCGTTTCGCGAATGTTTCGTGAAATAACCATGATTTAGCGGTGAATTATCTTAATTTTGATGTTTTCATAGATATTTCGCTAATTTCCCTGCGAAACACGTAATTTCGTTGAATTTCATCGTTTCACGAATGTTTCGTGAAATAAGCTTGATTTAGCAGAGATTTAGTTAAATTTTGATGTTTTCATAGATATCTCGCTACTTTCGCGGCGAAACACGTTATTTCGTTGAATTTCATCGTTTCACGAATGTTTCTTGAAATAACCATGGTTTAGTGGTGATTTAGCATAATTTTGATGTTTTCATATATATCTCGCTAATTTAGCTGCGAAACACGTTATTTCGTTGAATTTCATCGTTTCACGAATGTTTTGTGAAATAACCATGATTTACCGGAGATTTAGCTTAATTTTGATGTTTTCATAGATATCTCGCTACTTTCACTGCGAAACACGTTATTTCGTTGATTTCATCGTTTCACGAATGTTTCTTGAAATAACCATGGTTTAGTGGTGATTTAGCATAATTTTGATGTTTTCATATATATCTCGCTAATTTAGCTGCGAAACACGTTATTTCGTTGAATTTCATCGTTTCACGAATGTTTTGTGAAATAACCATGATTTAGCGGTAATTTAGGTTAATTTTGATGTTTCATAGATATCTCGCTAATTTCGCTGCCAATCACGTTATTTCGTTGAATTTCATCGTGTCACGAGTGTTTCGTGATATACCCACGATTTAGCGGAGATTTAGATTAGTTTTGATGTTTTCATAGATATCTCGGTACTTTCGCTGCGAAAGACGTTATTTCGTTTAATTTCATCGTTTCACGAATTTATCGTGAAATAACCATGATTTAGCGGTGATTTAACTTAATTTTGATGTTTCATACATATCTCGCTAATTTCGCTGCGAATCACGTTATTTCGTAGAATTTCATCGTGTCACGAATGATTCGTGAAATAACCATGATTTAGCGGAGATATCGGTTAAATTTGATGTTTTCATAAATATCTCGCAACTTTCGTTGCGAAGCACGTTAGTTCGTTGAATTTCATCGTTCCACGCATGTTTCGTGAAATAACCATGATTTAGCGAAGACTTAGCATAATTTTTATGTTTTCATAGATATCTCGCTACTTTCGCTGCGAAACACGTTCTTTCGTTGAATTTCATCGTTTCACGAATATTTCGTGAAATAACCACGATTTAGCGGAGATTTCGCTTAATTTAGATGTTTTCATAGATATCTCGCAACTTTCGCTGCGAGCACGTTATTTCGTTGAATTTCATCGTTTCACGCATGTCTCGTGAAATAACCTTGATTTAGCGGAGATTTAGATTAGTTTTGATATTTTCATAGATGTCTCGCTAATTTCGCTGCGAAACACGTTATTACGTTGAATTTCATCGTTTCACGAATGTTTCGTGACGTAACCATCATTGAGCGGATATTTCGCTTAATTTTGATGTTTTCATAGATATCTCGCAACTTTCACTGCGAAACACGTAATTTCGTTGAATTTCATCGTTTCACGAATGTTTCGTGAAATAAGCATTATTTAGCAGAGATTTAGCTTAATTTTGATGTTTTCATAGATATCTCGCTACTTTCGCAGCGAAACACGTTATTTCGTTGAATTTCATCGTTTCACGAATGTTTCTTGAAATAACCATGATTTAGCGGTGATTTAGCTTATTTTTGATGTTTCATAGATATCTTGCTAATTTCGCTGCGAATCACGTTATTTCGTTGAATTTCATCGTGTCACGAATGTTTCGTGAAATAACCATGATTTAGCGGAGATTTCTCTTAATTTTGATGTTTTCATAGATATCTCGCAAGTTTCGCTGCGAAACACGTTATTTCGTTGAATTTCTTCGTTTAACGAATGTTTCGTGAAATAACCATGATTTTGAGGAGATTTCGCTTAATTTTGAGGTTTTCATAGATACCTCGCAACTTTCGCTGCGAAGCACGTTATTACGTTGAATTTCACCGTTTCACGCATGTTTCGTGAAATAACCATGATTTAGAGGAGATTTCGCTTAATTTGTTGTTATCAGAGATATCTCCCTACTTTCGTTGCGAAACACGTTATTTCGTTGAATTTCATCGTTTCACGAATGTTTCGTGAAATAACCATGATTTAGCGGTGATTTAGCTTAATTTTGATATTTTCATAGATATCTCACAACTTTCGCTGCGAAACAAGTTATTTCGTTAAATTTCATCAATTCACGAATGTTTCGTGAAATAACCATGGTTTAGCAGAGATTTTGCCTAATTTCGATGTTTTCATAGATATCTCACTACTTTCGCTGCGAAACACGTTATTTCTTTGAATTTCATCATTACACGAATGTTTCGTGAAATAACCATAAGTTAGCGGACATTTAGCTTAATTTTGATGTTTTCTTAGATATCACGCTTCTTTCCCTGCGAGACACGTTATTTCATTGAATTTCATCGTTTCACGAATATTTCGTGAAACAACCATGATTTAGCTGAGCTTTAGCTTAATTTTGATGTTCTCATTGATATCTCGCTAATTTCGCTGCGAGTCACGTTATTTCGTTGAATTTCATCGTGTCACGAATGTTTCGAGAAATAACCATGATTTAGCGGAGATTTCGCTTAATTTTGATGTTTTCATAGATATCTCGCAACTTTCGCTGCGAAACACGTTATTTCGTTGAATCTCTTCGTTTAACGAATGTTTCGTGAAATAACCATGATTAAGAGGAGATTTCGCTTAACTTTGATGTGTTCATAGATATCTCGCAACTTTCGCTGCGAAGCACGTTATTACGCTGTATTTCACCGTTTCACGAATGTTTCGTGAAATACCCATGATTTAGCAGGGATATAGCTTAAATTTGATGTTTTCATAGATATCTCGCTACTTTCGCTGGGAAACACGTTATTTCGTTGAATTTCATCATTTCACGTATGTTTCGTGAAATAACCATGATTTAGCGGTGATTTAGCTTAATTTTGATGTTTTCATAGATATCTCGCTAATTACCCTGCGAAACACGTAATTTCGTTGAATTTCATCGTTTCACGAATGTTTCGTGAAATAAGCATGATTTAGCAGAGATTTAGTTAAATTTTGATGTTTTCATAGATATCTCGCTACTTTCGCGGCGAAACAGGTTATTTCGTTGAATTTCATCGTTTCACGAATGTTTCTTGAAATAACCATGGTTTAGTGGTGATTTAGCATAATTTTGATGTTTTCATATATATCTCGCTAATTTAGCTGCGAAACACGTTATTTCGTTGAATTTCATCGTTTCACGAATGTTTCGTGAAATAACCATGATTTAGCGGTGATTTAGCTTATTTTTGATGTTTCATAGATATATTGCTAATTTCGCTGCGAATCACGTTATTTCGTTGAATTTCATCGTTTCACGAGTGTTTCGTGAAATACCCACGATTTAGCAGATATATAGCTTAATTTTGATGTTTTCAAAGATATCTAGCTACTTTCGCTGCGAAACACGTTATTTCGTTGAATTTCATCGTTTCACGAATGTTTCGTGAAATAACCATAATTTAGCGGTAATTTAGCTTAATTTTGATGTTTCATAGATATCTCGCTAATTTCGCTGCGAATCACGTTATTTCGTTGAATTTCATCGTGTCACGAATGTTTCGTGAAATAACCATGATTTAGCAAAGATATAGCTTAATTTTGATGTTTTCATAGATATCTCGCTACTTTCGCTATGAAACACGTTATTTCGTTGAATTTCATCGTTTCACGAAAGTTTCGTGAAATAACTATGATTTAGCGGAGATTTCTCATAATTTTGATGTTTTCATAGATTTCTCGCAACTTTCGCTGCGAAACACGTTTTTTCGTCGAATTTCATCGTTTCACGAATGTTTCGTGAAATACCCATGATTAAGCAGAGATATAGCTTAATTTTGATGTTTTCATAGATATCACGCTACTTTCGTTGCGAAACACGTTATTTCGTTGCATTTCATCGTTTCACGAATGTTTCGTGAAATAACCATGATTTAAAGGAGATTTAGGTTAGTTTCGATGTTTTCATAGATATCTCGTTACTTTCGCTGCGAAATACGTTATTTCATTGAATTTCATCGTTTCACGAATGTTTCGTGAAATACCCATGATTTAGCAGAGATTTAGCTTAATTTTGATGTTTTCATAGATATCTCGCTTCTTTCCCTGCGAGACACGTTATTTCATTGAATTTCATCGTTTCTCGAATATTTCGTGAAACAACCATAATTTAGCTGAGCTTTAGCTTAATTTTGATGTTTTCATTGATATCTCGCTAATTTCGCTGCGAATCACGTTATTTCGTTGAATTTCATCGTGTCACGAATGTTTCGTGAAATAACCATGATTTAGCGGAGATTTCGCTTAATTATGAAGTTTTCATAGATATCTTGCAACTTTCGCTGCGAAACACGTTATTTCGTTGAATCTCTTCGTTTAACGAATGTTTCGTGAAATAACCATGATTTAGCGGAGATTTCGCTTAACTTTGATGTTTTCATTTATATCTCGCAACTTTCGCTGCGAAGCACGTTATTACGTTGTATTTCTCCGTTTCACGAATGTTTCGTGAAATAACCATGATTTAGCTGTGATTTCTCATAATTTTGATGTTTTCATAGATTTCTCGCAACTTTCGCTGCGAAACACGTTATTTCGTTGAATTTCATCGTTTCACGAATGTTTCGTGAAATACCCATGATTTAGCAGAGATATAGCTTAAATTTGATGTTTTCATAGATATCTCGCTACTTTCGCTGCGAAACACGTTATTTCGTTGAATTTCATCGTTTCACGTATGTTTCGTGAAATAACCATGATTTAGCGGTGATTTAGCTTAATTTTGATGTTTTCATAGGTATCTCGCTAATTTCCCTGCGAAACACGTAATTTCGTTGAATTTCATCGTTTCACGAATGTTTCGTGAAATAACCATGATTTAGCGGTGATTTAGCTTATTTTTTATGTTTCACAGATATCTTGCTAATTTCGCTGCGAATCACGTTATTTCGTTGAATTTCATCGTTTCACGAGTGTTTCGTGGTATACCCACGATTTAGCAGAGATATAGCTTAATTTTTTTTTTCATAGATATCTTGCTACTTTCGCTGTGAAACACGTTATTTCGTTGAATTTCATCGTTTCGCGAATGTTTGGTGAAATAACCATGATTTAGCGGTAATTTAGCTTAATTTTGATGTTTCATAGATATCTCGCTAATTTCGCTGCCAATCACGTTATTTCGTTGAATTTCATCGTGTCACGAATGTTTCGTGAAATAACCATGATTTAGCAGAGATATAGCTTAATTTTGATGTTTTCATAGATATCTCGCTACTTTCGCTGCGAAACACGTTATTTCGTTGAATTTCATCGTTTCACGAATGTTTCGTGAAATAACTATGATTTAGCGGAGATTTCTCATAATTTTGATGTTTTCATAGATTTCTCGCAACTTTCGCTGCGAAACACGTTTTTTCGTCGAATTTCATCGTTTCACGAATGTTTCGTGAAATATCCATGATTTAGCAGAGATATAGCTTAATTTTTATGTTTTCATAGATATCTCGCTACTTTCGCTGCGAAACACGTTATTTCGTTGAATTTCATCGTTTCACGAATGTTTCGTGAAATACCCATGATTTAGCAGAGATATAGCTTAATTTTGATGTTTTCATAGATTTCTCGCAACTTTCGCTGCGAAACACGTTATTTCGTTGAATTTCATCGTTTCACGAATGTTTCGTGAAATACACATGATTTAGCAGAGATATAGCTTAAATTTGATGTTTTCATAGATATCTCGCTACTTTCGCTGCGAAACACGTTATTTCGTTGAATTTCATCGTTTCACGTATGTTTCGTGAAACAACCATGATTTAGCTGTGATTTAGCTTAATTTTGATGTTTTCATAGATATCTCGCAGATTTCCCTGCGAAACACGTAATTTCGTTGAATTTCATCGTTTCACGAATGTTTCGTGAAATAAGCATGATTTAGCAGAGATTTAGTTAAATTTTGATGTTTTCATAGATATCTCGCTACTTTCGCGGCGAAACACGTTATTTCGTTGAATTTCATCGTTTCACGAATGTTTCTTGAAATAACCATGGTTTAGTGGTGATTTAGCATAATTTTGATGTTTTCATATATATCTCGCTACTTTAGCTGCGAAACACGTTATTTCATTGAATTTCATCGTTTCACGAATATTTCGTGAAACAACCATTATTTAGCTGTGCTTTAGCTTAATTTTGATGTTTTCATTGATATCTCGCTAATTTCGCTGCGAATCACGTTATTTCGTTGAATTTCATCGTGTCACGAATGTTTCGTGAAATAACCATGATTTAGCGGAGATTTCGCTTAATTTTGATGTTTTCATAGATATCTCGCAACTTTCGCTGCGAAACACGTTATTTCGTTGAATCTCATCGTGTCACGAATGTTTCGTGAAATAACCATGATTTTGCGGAGATTTCGCTTAACTTTGATGTTTTCATATATATCTCGCAACTTTCACTGCGAAGCACGTTATTACGTTGTATTTCACCGTTTCACGAATGTTTCGTGAAATAACCATGATTTAGCTGAGATTTCTCATAATTTTGATGTTTTCATAGATTTCTCGCAACTTTCGCTGCGAAACACGTTATTTCGTTGAATTTCATCGTTTCACGAATGTTTCGTGAAATAACCATGATTTAGCAGAGATTTAGCTTAATTTTGATGTTTTCATAGATATCTCGCTTCTTTCCCTGCGAGACACGTTATTTCATTGAATTTCATCGTTTCTCGAATATTTCGTGAAACAACCATTATTTAGCTGAGCTTTAGCTTAATTTTGATGTTTTCATTGATATCTCGCTAATTTCGCTGCGAATCACGTTATTTCGTTGAATTTCATCGTGTCACGAATGTTTCGTGAAATAACCATGATTTAGCGGAGATTTCGCTTAATTATGAAGTTTTCATAGATATCTTGCAACTTTCGCTGCGAAACACGTTATTTCGTTGAATCTCTTCGTTTAACGAATGTTTCGTGAAATAACCATGATTTAGCGGAGATTTCGCTTAACTTTGATGTTTTCATTTATATCTCGCAACTTTCGCTGCGAAGCACGTTATTACGTTGTATTTCAGCGTTTCACGAATGTTTCGTGAAATAACCATGATTTAGCTGAGATTTCTCATAATTTTGATGTTTCCATAGATTTCTCGCAACTTTCGCTGCGAAACACGTTATTTCGTTGAATTTCATCGTTTCACGAATGTTTCGTGAAATACACATGATTTAGCAGAGATATAGCTTAAATTTGATGTTTTCATAGATATCTCGCTACTTTCGCTGCGAAACACGTTATTTCGTTGAATTTCATCGTTTCACGTATGTTTCGTGAAACAACCATGATTTAGCTGTGATTTAGCTTAATTTTGATGTTTTCATAGGTATCTCGCTAATTTCCCTGCGAAACACGTAATTTCGTTGAATTTCATCGTTTCACGAATGTTTCGTGAAATAAGCATGATTTAGCAGAGATTTAGTTAAATTTTGATGTTTTCATAGATATCTCGCTACTTTCGCGGCGAAACACGTTATTTCGTTGAATTACATCGTTTCACGTATGTTTCGTGAAATAACCATGATTTAGCGGTGATTTAGCTTAATTTTGATGTTTTCATAGGTATCTCGCCAATTTCCCTGCGAAACACGTTATTTCGTTGAATTTCATCGTTTCACGAATGTTTCGTGAAATAACCATGATTTAGCGGTGATTTAGCTTATTTTTTATGTTTCATAGATATCTTGCTAATTTCGCTGCGAATCACGTTATTTCGTTGAATTTCATCGTTTCACGAGTGTTTCGTGATATACCCACGATTTAGCAGAGATATAGCTTAATTTTGATGTTTTCATAGATATCTAGCTACTTTCGCTGCGAAACACGTTATTTCGTTGAATTTCATCGTTTCGCGAATGTTTCGTGAAATAACCATGATTTAGCGGTAATTTAGCTTAATTTTGATGTTTCATAGATATCTCGCTAATTTCGCTGCCAATCACGTTATTTCGTTGAATTTCATCGTTTCACGAATGTTTCGTGAAATAACCATGATTTAGCAGAGATATAGCTTAATTTTGATGTTTTCATAGATATCTCGCTACTTTCGCTGCGAAACACGTTATTTCGTTGAATTTCATCGTTTCACGAATGTTTCGTGAAATATCCATGATTTAGCAGAGATTTAGCTTAATTTTGATGTTTTCATAGATATCTCGCTACTTTCGCTGCGAAACACGTTATTTCGTTGAATTTCATCGTTTCACGAATGTTTCGTGAAATAACCATGATTTAGCAGGGATTTAGCTTAATTTTGATGTTTTCATAGATATCTCGCTACTTTCACTGCGAAACACGTTATTTCGTTGAATTTCATCGTTTCACGTATGTTTCGTGAAACAACCATGATTTAGCTGTGATTTAGCTTAATTTTGATGTTTTCATAGATATCTCGCGGATTTCCCTGCGAAACACGTAATTTCGTTGAATTTCATCGTTTCACGAATGTTTCGTGAAATAAGCATGATTTAGCAGAGATTTAGTTAAATTTTGATGTTTTCATAGATATCTCGCTACTTTCGCGGCGAAACACGTTATTTCGTTGAATTTCATCGTTTCACGAATGTTTCTTGAAATAACCATGGTTTAGTGGTGATTTAGCATAATTTTGATGTTTTCATATATATCTCGCTACTTTAGCTGCGAAACACGTTATTTCATTGAATTTCATCGTTTCACGAATATTTCGTGAAACAACCATTATTTAGCTGTGCTTAAGCTTAATTTTGATGTTTTCATTGATATCTCGCTAATTTCGCTGCGAATCACGTTATTTCGTTGAATTTCATCGTGTCACGAATGTTTCGTGAAATAACCATGATTTAGCGGAGATTTCGCTTAATTTTGATGTTTTCATAGATATCTCGCAACTTTCGCTGCGAAACACGTTATTTCGTTGAATCTCGTCGTTTAACGAATGTTTCGTGAAATAACCATGATTTAGCGGAGATTTCGCTTAACTTTGATGTTTTCATATATATCTCGCAACTTTCACTGCGAAGCACGTTATTACGTTGTATTTCACCGTTTCACGAATGTTTCGTGAAATAACCATGATTTAGCTGAGATTTCTCATAATTTTGATGTTTTCATAGATTTCTCGCAACTTTCGCTGCGAAACACGTTATTTCGTTGAATTTCATCGTTTCACGAATGTTTCTTGAAATACCCATGATTTAGCAGAGATTTAGCTTAATTTTGATGTTTTCATAGATATCTCGCTTCTTTCCCTGCGAGACACGTTATTTCATTGAATTTCATCGTTTCTCGAATATTTCGTGATACAACCATTATTTAGCTGAGCTTTAGCTTAATTTTGATGTTTTCATTGATATCTCGCTAATTTCGCTGCGAATCACGTTATTTCGTTGAATTTCATCGTGTCACGAATGTTTCGTGAAATAACCATGATTTAGAGGAGATTTCGCTTAATTTTGAAGTTTTCATAGATATCTTGCAACTTTCGCTGCGAAACACGTTATTTCGTTGAATATCTTCGTTTAACGAATGTTTCGTGAAATAACCATGATTTAGCGGAGATTTCGCTTAACTTTGATGTTTTCATTTATATCTCGCAACTTTCGCTGCGAAGCACGTTATTACGTTGTATTTCACCGTTTCACGAATGTTTCGTGAAATAACCATGATTTAGCTGAGATTTCTCATAATTTTGATGTTTTCATAGATTTCTCGCAACTTTCGCTGCGAAACACGTTATTTCGTTGAATTTCATCGTTTCACGAATGTTTCGTGAAATACCCATGATTTAGCAGAGATATAGCTTAAATTTGATGTTTTCATAGATATCTCGCTACTTTCGCTGCGAAACACGTTATTTCGTTGAATTTCATCGTTTCACGTATGTTTCGTGAAATAACCATGATTTAGCGGTGATTTAGCTTAATTTTGATGTTTTCATAGGTATCTCGCTAATTTCCCTGCGAAACACGTAATTTCGTTGAATTTCATCGTTTCACGAATGTTTCGTGAAATAAGCATGATTTAGCAGAGATTTAGTTAAATTTTGATGTTTTCGTAGATATCTCGCTACTTTCGCGGCGAAACACGTTATTTCGTTGAATTACATCGTTTCACGTATGTTTCGTGAAATAACCATGATTTAGCGGTGATTTAGCTTAATTTTGATGTTTCATAGGTATCTCGCTAATTTCCCTGCGAAACACGTTATTTCGTTGAATTTCATCGTTTCACGAATGTTTCGTGAAATAACCATGATTTAGCGGTGATTTAGCTTATTTTTTATGTTTCATAGATATCTTGCTAATTTCGCTGCGAATCACGTTATTTCGTTGAATTTCATCGTTTCACGAGTGTTTCGTGATATACACACGATTTAGCAGAGATATAGCTTAATTTTGATGTTTTCATAGATATCTAGCTACTTTCGCTGTGAAACACGTTATTTCGTTGAATTTCATCGTTTCGCGAATGTTTCGTGAAATAACCATGATTTAGCGGTAATTTAGCTTAATTTTGATGTTTCATAGATATCTCGCTAATTTCGCAGCCAATCACGTTATTTCGTTGAATTTCATCGTGTCACGAATGTTTCGTGAAATAACCATGATTTAGCAGAGATATAGCTTAATTTTGATGTTTTCATAGATATCTCGCTACTTTCGCTGCGAAACACGTTATTTCGTTGAATTTCATCGTTTCACGAATGTTTCGTGAAATAACTATGATTTAGCGGAGATTTCTCATAATTTTGATGTTTTCATAGATATCTCGCTACTTTCGCTCCGAAACACGTTATTTCGTTGAATTTCATCGTTTCACGTATGTTTCGTGAAATAACCATGATTTAGCGGTGATTTAGCTTAATTTTGATGTTTTCATAGATATCTCGCTAATTTCCCTGCGAAACACGTAATTTCGTTGAATTTCATCGTTTCACGAATGTTTCGTGAAATAAGCATGATTTAGCAGAGATTTAGTTAAATTTTGATGTTTTCATAGATATCTCGCTACTTTCGCGGCGAAACACGTTATTTCGTTGAATTTCATCGTTTCACGAATGTTTCTTGAAATAACCATGGTTTAGTGGTGATTTAGCATAATTTTGATGTTTTCATATATATCTCGCTAATTTAGCTGCGAAACACGTTATTTCGTTGAATTTCATCGTTTCACGAATGTTTTGTGAAATAACCATGATTTAGCGGTGATTTAGGTTAATTTTGATGTTTCATAGATATCTCGCTAATTTCGCTGCCAATCACGTTATTTCGTTGAATTTCATCGTGTCACGAGTGTTTCGTGATATACCCACGATTTAGCGGAGATTTAGATTAGTTTTGATGTTTTCATAGATATCTCGGTACTTTCGCTGCGAAACACGTTATTTCGTTTAATTTCATCGTTTCACGAATTTATCGTGAAATAACCATGATTTAGCGGTGATTTAACTTAATTTTGATGTTTCATACATATCTCGCTAATTTCGCTGCCAATCACGTTATTTCGTTGAATTTCATCGTGTCACGAGTGTTTCGTGAAATAACCATGATTTAGCGGAGATTTATATTAGTTTTGATGTTTTCATAGATATCTCGGTACTTTCGCTGCGAAAGACGTTATTTCGTTTAATTTCATCGTTTCACGAATTTATCGTGAAATAACCATGATTTAGCGGTGATTTAACTTAATTTTGATGTTTCATACATATCTCGCTAATTTCGCTGCGAATCACGTTATTTCGTAGAATTTCATCGTGTCACGAATGATTCGTGAAATAACCATGATTTAGCGGAGATATCGGTTAATTTTGATGTTTTCATAAATATCTCGCAACTTTCGTTGCGAAGCACGTTAGTTCGTTGAATTTCATCGTTCCACGCATGTTTCGTGAAATAACCATGATTTAGCGAAGACTTAGCATAATTTTTATGTTTTCATAGATATCTCGCTACTTTCGCTGCGAAACACGTTCTTTCGTTGAATTTCATCGTTTCACGAATATTTCGTGAAATAACCACGATTTAGCGGAGATTTCGCTTAATTTAGATGTTTTCATAGATATCTCGCAACTTTCGCTGCGAGCACGTTATTTCGTTGAATTTCATCGTTTCACGCATGACTCGTGAAATAACCTTGATTTACCGGAGATTTAGATTAGTTTTGATATTTTCATAGATATCTCGCTAATTTCGCTGCGAAACACGTTATTACGTTGAATTTCATCGTTTCACGAATGTTTCGTGAAGTAACCATCATTGAGCGGATATTTCGCTTAATTTTGATGTTTTCATAGATATCTCGCAACTTTCACTGCGAAACACGTAATTTCGTTGAATTTCATCGTTTCACGAATGTTTCGTGAAATAAGCATTATTTAGCAGAGATTTAGCTTAATTTTGATGTTTTCATAGATATCTCGCTACTTTCGCAGCGAAACACGTTATTTCGTTGAATTTCATCGTTTCACGAATGTTTCTTGAAATAACCATGATTTAGCGGTGATTTAGCTTATTTTTGATGTTTCATAGATATCTTGCTAATTTCGCTGCGAATCACGTTATTTCGTTGAATTTCATCGTGTCACGAATGTTTCGTGAAATAACCATGATTTAGCGGAGATTTCGCTTAATTTTGATGTTTTCATAGATATCTCGCAAGTTTCGCTGCGAAACACGTTATATCGTTGAATTTCTTCGTTTAATTAATTTTTCGTGAAATAACCATGATTTTGAGGAGATTTCGCTTAATTTTGAGGTTTTCATAGATACCTCGCAACTTTCGCTGCGAAGCACGTTATTACGTTGAATTTCACCGTTTCACGCATGTTTCGTGAAATAACCATGATTTAGCGGAGATTTCGCTTAATTTGTTGTTATCAGAGATATCTCCCTACTTTCGTTGCGAAACACGTTATTTCGTTGAATTTCATCGTTTCACGAATGTTTCGTGAAATAACCATGATTTAGCGGTGATTTAGCTTAATTTTGATATTTTCATAGATATCTCACAACTTTCGCTGCGAAACAAGTTATTTCGTTAAATTTCATCAATTCACGAATGTTTCGTGAAATAACCATGGTTTAGCAGAGATTTTGCCTAATTTCGATGTTTTCATAGATATCTCACTACTTTCGCTGCGAAACACGTTATTTCGTTGAATTTCATCATTAACGAATGTTTCGTGAAATAACCATAAGTTAGCGGACATTTAGCTTAATTTTGATGTTTTCTTAGATATCACGCTTCTTTCCCTGCGAGACACGTTATTTCATTGAATTTCATCGTTTCACGAATATTTCGTGAAACAAGCATGATTTAGCTGAGCTTTAGCTTAATTTTGATGTTTTCATTGATATCTCGCTAATTTCGCTGCGAGTCACGTTATTTCGTTGAATTTCATCGTGTCACGAATGTTTCGTGAAATAACCATGATTTAGCGGAGATTTCGCTTAATTTTGATGTTTTCATAGATATCTCGCAACTTTCGCAGCGAAACACGTTATTTCGTTGAATCTCTTCGTTTAACGAATGTTTCGTGAAATAACCATGATTAAGAGGAGATTTCGCTTAACTTTGATGTTTTCATAGATATCTCGCAACTTTCGCTGCGCAGCACGTTATTACGCTGTATTTCACCGTTTCACGAATGTTTCGTGAAATACCCATGATTTAGCAGAGATATAGCTTAAATTTGATGTTTTCATAGATATCTCGCTACTTTCGCTGCGAAACACGTTATTTCGTTGAATTTCATCGTTTCACGTATGTTTCGTGAAATAACCATGATTTAGCGGTGATTTAGCTTAATTTTGATGTTTTCATAGATATCTCGCTAATTTCCCTGCGAAACACGTAATTTCGTTGAATTTCATCGTTTCACGAATGTTTCGTGAAATAAGCATGATTTAGCAGAGATTTAGTTAAATTTTGACGTTTTCATAGATATCTCGCTACTTTCGCGGCGAAACACGTTATTTCGTTGAATTTCATCGTTTCACGAATGTATCTTGAAATAACCATGGTTTAGTGGTGATTTAGCATAATTTTGATGTTTTCATATATATCTCGCTAATTTAGCTGCGAAACACGTTATTTCGTTGAATTTCATCGTTTCACGAATGTTTCGTGAAATAACCATGATTTAGCGGTGATTTAGCTTATTTTTTATGTTTCATAGATATCTTGCTAATTTCGCTGCGAATCACGTTATTTCGTTGAATTTCATCGTTTCACGAGTGTTTCGTGATATACCCACGATTTAGCAGAGATATAGCTTAATTTTGATGTTTTCATAGATATCTAGCTACTTTCGCTGCGAAACACGTTATTTCGTTGAATTTCATCGTTTCGCGAATGTTTCGTGAAATAACCATGATTTAGCGGTAATTTAGCTTAATTTTGATGTATCATAGATATCTCGCTAATTTCGCTGCCAATCACGTTATTTCGTTGAATTTCATCGTGTCACGAATGTTTCGTGAAATAACCATGATTTAGCAGAGATATAGCTTAATTTTGATGTTTTCATAGATATCTCGCTACTTTCGCTGCGAAACACGTTCTTTCGTTGAATTTCATCGTTTCACGAATGTTTCGTGAAATAACTATGATTTAGCGGAGATTTCTCATAATTTTGATGTTTTCATAGATTTCTCGCAACTTTCGCTGCGAAACACGTTTTTTCGTCGAATTTCATCGTTTCACGAATGTTTCGTGAAATACCCATGATTTAGCAGAGATATAGCTTAATTTTGATGTTTTCATAGATATCTCGCTACTTTCGCTGCGAAACACGTTAATTCGTTGAATTTCATCGTTTCACGAATGTTTCGTGAAATACCCATGATTTAGCAGAGATATAGCTTAATTTTGATGTTTTCATAGATATCTCGCTACTTTCGCGGCGAAACACGTTATTTCGTTGAATTTCATCGTTTCACGAATGTTTCTTGAAATAACCATGGTTTAGTGGTGATTTAGCATAATTTTGATGTTTTCATATATATCTCGCTAATTTAGCTGCGAAACACGTTATTTTGTTGAATTTCATCGTTTCACGAATGTTTTGTGAAAAAACCATGATTTAGCGGAGATATCGGTTAATTTTGATGTTTTCATAAATATCTCGCAACTTTCGTTGCGAAGCACGTTAGTTCGTTGAATTTCATCGTTCCACGCTTGTTTCGTGAAATAACCATGATTTAGCGAAGACTTAGCATAATTTTTATGTTTTCATAGATATCTCGCTACTTTCGCTGCGAAACACGTTCTTTCGTTGAATTTCATCGTTTCAGGAATATTTCGTGAAATAACCACGATTTAGCGGAGATTTCGCTTAATTTAGATGTTTTCATAGATATCTCGCAACTTTCGCTGCGAGCACGTTATTTCGTTGAATTTCATCGTTTCACGCATGTCTCGTGAAATAACCTTGATTTAGCGGAGATTTAGATTAGTTTTGATATTTTCATAGATATCTCGCTAATTTCGCTGCGAAACACGTTATTACGTTGAATTTCATCGTTTCACGAATGTTTCGTGAAGTAACCATCATTGAGCGGATATTTCGCTTAATTTTGATGTTTTCATAGATATCTCGCAACTTTCACTGCGAAACACGTAATTTCGTTGAATTTCATCGTTTCACGAATGTTTCGTGAAATACCCATGATTTAGCAGAGATATAGCTTAATTTTGATGTTTTCATAGATATCTCGCTACTTTCGCGGCGAAACACGTTATTTCGTTGAATTTCATCGTTTCACGAATGTTTCTTGAAATAACCATGGTTTAGTGGTGATTTAGCATAATTTTGATGTTTTCATATATATCTCGCTAATTTAACTGCGAAACACGTTATTTCGTTGAATTTCATCGTTTCACGAATGTTTTGTGAAATAACCATGATTTAGCGGAGATATCGGTTAATTTTGATGTTTTCATAAATATCTCGCAACTTTCGTTGCGAAGCACGTTAGTTCGTTGAATTTCATCGTTCCACGCATGATTCGTGAAATAACCATGATTTAGCGAAGACTTAGCATAATTTTTATGTTTTCATAGATATCTCGCTACTTTCGCTGCGAAACACGTTCTTTCGTTGAATTTCATCGTTTCACGAATATTTCGTGAAATAACCACGATTTAGCGGAGATTTCGCTTAATTTAGATGTTTTCATAGATATCTCGCAACTTTCGCTGCGAGCACGTTATTTCGTTGAATTTCATCGTTTCACGCATGTCACGTGAAATAACCTTGATTTAGCGGAGATTTAGATTAGTTTTGATATTTTCATAGATATCTCGCTAATTTCGCTGCGAAACACGTTATTACGTTGAATTTCATCGTTTCACGAATGTTTCGTGAAGTAACCATCATTGAGCGGATATTTCGCTTAATATTGATGTTTTCATAGATATCTCGCAACTTTCACTGCGAAACACGTAATTTCGTTGAATTTCATCGTTTCACGAATGTTTCGTGAAATAAGCATTATTTAGCAGAGATTTAGCTTAATTTTGATGTTTTCTTAGATATCACGCTTCTTTCCCTGCGAGACACGTTATTTCATTGAATTTCATCGTTTCACGAATATTTCGTGAAACAACCATGATTTAGCTGAGCTTTAGCTTAATTTTGATGTTTTCATTGATATCTCGCTAATTTCGCTGCGAGTCACGTTATTTCGTTGAATTTCATCGTGTCACGAATGTTTCGTGAAATAACCATGATTTAGCGGAGATTTCGCTTAATTTTGATGTTTTCATAGATATCTCGCAACTTTCGCTGCGAAGCACGTTATTACGCTGTATTTCACCGTTTCACGAATGTTTTGTGAAATACCCATGATTTAGCAGAGACATAGCTTAAATTTGATGTTTTCATAGATATCTCGCTACTTTCGCTGCGAAACACGTTATTTCGATGAATTTCATCGTTTCACGTATGTTTCGTGAAATAACCATGATTTAGCGGTGATTTAGCTTAATTTTGATGTTTTCATAGATATCTCGCTAATTTCCCTGCGAAACACGTAATTTCGTTGAATTTCATCGTTTCACGAATGTTTCGTGAAATAAGCATGATTTAGCAGAGATTTAGTTAAATTTTGATGTTTTCATAGATATCTCGCTACTTTCGTGGCGAAACACGTTATTTCGTTGAATTTCATCGTTTCACGAATGTTTCTTGAAATAACCATGATTTAGCGGAGATTTAGGTTAGTTTCGATGTTTTCATAGATATCTCGTTACTTTCGCTGCGAAATACGTTATTTCGTTTAATTTCATCCTTTCACGAGTTTATCGTGAAATAACCATGTTTTAGCGGTGATTTAACTTAATTTTGATGTTTCATACATATCTCGTTAGTTTCGCTGCGAAACAAGTTATTTCGTAGAATTTCATCGTGTCACGAATGTTTCGTGAAAAAACCATGATTTAGCGGAGATATCGGTTAATTTTGATGTTTTCATAAATATCTCGTTACTTTCGTTGCGAAGCACGTTATTTCGTTGAATTTCATCGTTCCACGCATGTTTCGTGAAATAACCATGATTTAGCGGAGACTCAGCATAATTTTTATGTTTTCATAGATATCTCGCTACTTTCGCTGCGAAACACGTTCTTTCGTTGAATTTCATCGTTTCACGAATATTTCGTGAAATAACCATGATTTAGCGGAGATTTCGCTTAATTTAGATGTTTTCATAGATATCTCGCAACTTTCGCTGCGAGCACGTTATTTCGTTGAATTTCATCGTTTCACGCATGTTTCGTGAAATAACCATGATTTAGCGGAGATTTAGATTAGTTTTGATGTTTTCATAGATATCTCGTTAATTTCGCTGCGAAACACGTTATTACGTTGATTTCATCGTTTCACGAATGTTTCGTGAAATAACAATGATTTAGCGGTAATTTAGCTTAATTATGATGTTTCATAGGTATCTCGCTAATTTCGCTGCGAATCACGTTATTTCGTTGAATTTCATCGTTTCACGAATGTTTAGTGAAATAACCATGATTTAGCTGAGATTTCGCTTAATTTTGATGTTTTCAAAGGTATCTCGCAACTTTTGCTGCGAAACACGTTATTTCGTTGAATTTCTTCGTTTAACGAATGTTTCGTGGAATGACCATGATTTAGCGGAGATTTCGCTTAATTTTGATGTTTTCATAGATATCTCGCAAATTTCGCTGCGAAGCACGTTATTACGTTGAATTTCACCGTTTCACGAATATTTCGTGAAATAACCATGATTTAGTGGAGATTTCGCTTAATTTGTTGTTTTCATAGATATCTCGCTACTTTCGCTGCGAAACACGATATTTCGTTGAATTTCATCGTTTCACGAATGTTTCGTGAAATATCCATGATTTAGCGGTGATTTAGCTTAATTTTGATGTTTTCATAGATATCTCGCTAATTTCGCTGCGAAACACGTTATTACGTTGAATTTCATCGTTTCACGAATGTTTCGTGAAATAAGCATTATTTAGCAGAGATTTAGCTTAATTTTGATGTTTTCATAGATATCTCGCTACTTTCGCAGCGAAACACGTTATTTCGTTGAATTTCATCGTTTCACGAATGTTTCGTGAAATACCCATGATTTAGTAGAGATATAGCTAAAATTTGATGTTTTCATAGATATCTCGCTACTTTCGCTGCGAAACACGTTATTTCGTTGAATTTCATCGTTTCACGTATGTTTCGTGAAATAACCATGATTTAGCGCTGATTTAGCTTAATTTTGATGTTTTCATAGATATCTCGCTAATTTCCCTGCGAAACACGTAATTTCGTTGAATTTCATCGTTTCACGAATGTTTCGTGAAATAAGCATGATTTAGCAGAGATTTAGTTAAATTTTGATGTATTCATAGATATCTCGCTACTTTCGCGGCGAAACACGTTATTTCGTTGAATTTCATCGTTTCACGAATGTTTCTTGAAATAACCATGGTTTAGTGGTGATTTCGCATAATTTTGATGTTTTCATATATATCTCGCTAATTTAGCTGCGAAGCACGTTATTTCGTTGAATTTCATCGTTTCACGAATGTTTTGTGAAATAACCATGATTTAGCGGTAATTTAGGTTAATTTTGATGTTTCATAGATATCTCGCTAATTTCGCTGCCAATCACGTTATTTCGTTGAATTTCATCGTGTCACGAGTGTTTCGTGATATACCCACGATTTAGCGGAGATTTAGATTAGTTTTGATGTTTTCATAGATATCTCGGTACTTTCGCTGCGAAAGACGTTATTTCGTTTAATTTCATCGTTTCACGAATTTATCGTGAAATAACCATGATTTAGCGGTGATTTAACTTAATTTTGATGTTTCATACATATCTCGCTAATTTCGCTGCCAATCACGTTATTTCGTTGAATTTCATCGTGTCACGAGTGTTTCGTGAAATAACCATGATTTAGCGGAGATTTAGGTTAGTTTCGATGTTTTCATAGATATCTCGTTACTTTCGCTGCGAAATACGTTATTTCGTTTAATTTCATCGTTTCACGAGTTTATCGTGAAATAACCATGTTTTAGCGGTGATTTATCTTAATTTTGATGTTTCATACATATCTCGCTAATTTCGCTGGGAATCACGTTATTTCGTAGAATTTCATCGTGTCACGAATGTTTCGTGAAAAAACCATGATTTAGCGGAGATATCGGTTAATTTTGATGTTTTCATAAATATCTCGCAACTTTCGTTGCGAAGCACGTTATTTCGTTGAATTTCATCGTTCCACGCATGTTTCGTGAAATAACCATGATTTAGCGGAGACTCAGCATAATTTTTATGTTTTCATAGATATCTCGCTACTTTCGCTGCGAAACACGTTCTTTCGTTGAATTTCACCGTTTCACGAAAATTTCGTGAAATAACCATGATTTCGCGGAGATTTCGCTTAATTTAGATGTTTTCATAGATATCTCGCAACTTTCGCTGCGAGCACGTTATTTCGTTGAATTTCATCGTTTCACGCATGTTTCGTGAAATAACCATGATTTAGCGGAGATTTAGATTAGTTTTGATGTTTTCATAGATATCTCGTTAATTTCGCTGCGAAACACGTTATTACGTTGATTTCATCGTTTCACGAATGTTTCGTGAAATAACAATGATTTAGCGGTAATTTAGCTTAATTTTGATGTTTCATAGGTATCTCGCTAATTTCGCTGCGAATCACGTTATTTCGTTGAATTTCATCGTTTCGCGAATGTTTAGTGAAATAACCATGATTTAGCTGAGATTTCGCTTAATTTTGATGTTTTCAAAGATATCTCGCAACTTTTGCTGCGAAACACGTTATTTCGTTGAATTTCTTCGTTTAACGAATGTTTCGTGGAATGACCATGATTTAGCGGAGATTTCGCTTAATTTTGATGTTTTCATAGATATCTCGCAAATTTCGCTGCGAAGCACGTTATTACGTTGAATTTCACCGTTTCACGAATATTTCGTGAAATAACCATGATTTAGTGGAGATTTCGCTTAATTTGTTGTTTTCATAGATATCTCGCTACTTTCGCTGCGAAACACGATATTTCGTTGAATTTCATCGTTTCACGAATGTTTCGTGAAATAACCATGATTTAGCGGTGATTTAGCTTAATTTTGATGTTTTCATAGATATCTCGCTAATTTCGCTGCGAAACACGTTATTACGTTGAATTTCATCGTTTCACGAATGTTTCGTGAAATAAGCATTATTTAGCAGAGATTTAGCTTAATTTTGATGCTTTCATATATATCTCTCTACTTTCGCAGCGAAACACGTTATTTCGTTGAATTTCATCGTTTCACGAATGTTTCGTGAAATACCCATGATTTAGTAGAGATATAGCTAAAATTTGATGTTTTCATAGATGTCTCGCTACTTTCGCTGCGAAACACGTTATTTCGTTGAATTTCATCGTTTCACGTATGTTTCGTGAAATAACCATGATTTAGCGGTGATTTAGCTTAATTTTGATGTTTTCATAGATATCTCGCTAATTTCCCTGCGAAACACGTAATTTCGTTGAATTTCATCGTTTCACGAATGTTTCGTGAAATAAGCATGATTTAGCAGAGATTTAGTTAAATTTTGATGTTTTCATAGATATCTCGCTACTTTCGCGGCGAAACACGTTATTTCGTTGAATTTCATCGTTTCACGAATGTTTCTCGAAATAACCATGGTTTAGTGGTGATTTAGCATAATTTTGATGTTTTCATATATATCTCGCTAATTTAGCTGCGAAACACGTTATTTCGTTGAATATCATCGTTTCACGAATGTTTTGTGAAATAACCATGATTTAGCGGTAATTTAGGTTAATTTTGATGTTTCATAGATATCTCGCTAATTTCGCTGCCAATCACGTTATTTCGTTGAATTTCATCGTGTCACGAGTGTTTCGTGATATACCCACGATTTAGCGGAGATTTAGATTAGTTTTGATGTTTTCATAGATATCTCGGTACTTTCGCTGCGAAAGACGTTATTTCGTTTAATTTCATCGTTTCACGAATTTATCGTGAAATAACCATGATTTAGCGGTGATTTAACTTAATTTTGATGTTTCATACATATCTCGCTAATTTCGCTGCCAATCACGTTATTTCGTTGAATTTCATCGTGTCACGAGTGTTTCGTGATATACCCACGATTTAGCGGAGTTTTAGATTAGTTTTGATGTTTTCATAGATATCTCGGTACTTTCGCTGCGAAAGACGTTATTTCGTTTAATTTCATCGTTTCACGAATTTATCGTGAATTAACCATGATTTAGCGGTGATTTAACTTAATTTTGATGTTTCATACATATCTCGCTAATTTCGCTGCGAATCACGTTATTTCGTAGAATTTCATCGTGTCACGAATGATTCGTGAAATAACCATGATTTAGCGGAGATATCGGTTAATTTTGATGTTTTCATAAATATCTCGCAACTTTCGTTGCGAAGCACGTTAGTTCGTTGAATTTCATCGTTCCACGCATGTTTCGTGAAATAACCATGATTTAGCGAAGACTTAGCATAATTTTTATGTTTTCATAGATATCTCGCTACTTTCGCTGCGAAACACGTTCTTTCGTTGAATTTCATCGTTTCACGAATATTTCGTGAAATAACCACGATTTAGCGGAGATTTCGCTTAATTTTGATGTTTTCATAGATATCTCGCAACTTTCGCTGCGAGCACGTTATTTCGTTGAATTTCATCGTTTCACGCATGTCTCGTGAAATAACCTTGATTTAGCGGAGATTTAGATTAGTTCTGATATTTTCATAGATATCTCGCTAATTTCGCTGCGAAACACGTTATTACGTTGAATTTCATCGTTTCACGAATGTTTCGTGAAGTAACCATCATTGAGCGGATATTTCGCTTAATTTTGATGTTTTCATAGATAACTCGCAACTTTCACTGCGAAACACGTAATTTCGTTGAATTTCATCGTTTCACGAATGTTTCGTGAAATAAGCATTATTTAGCAGAGATTTAGCTTAATTTTGATGTTTTCATAGATATCTCGCTACTTTCGCAGCGAAACACGTTATTTCGTTGAATTTCATCGTTATTTCACGAATGTTTCTTGAAATAACCATGATTTAGCGGTGATTTCGCTTATTTTTGATGTTTCATAGATATCTTCCTAATTTCGCTGCGAATCACGTTATTTCGTTGAATTTCATCGTGTCACGAATGTTTCGTGAAATAAACATGATTTAGCGGAGATTTCGCTTAATTTTGATGTTTTCATAGATATCTCGCAAGTTTCGCTGCGAAACACGTTATTACGTTGAATTTCATCGTTTCACGAATGTTTCGTGAAATAAGCATTATTTAGCAGAGATTTAGCTTAATTTTGATGTTTTCATACATATCTCGCTAATTTCGCTGCGAATCACGTTATTTCGTAGAATTTCATCGTGTCACGAATGATTCGTGAAATAACCATGATTTAGCGGAGATATCGGTTAAATTTGATGTTTTCATAAATATCTCGCAACTTTCGTTGCGAAGCACGTTAGTTCGTTGAATTTCATCGTTCCACGCATGTTTCGTGAAATAACCATGATTTAGCGAAGACTTAGCATAATTTTTATGTTTTCATAGATATCTCGCTACTTTCGCTGCGAAACACGTTCTTTCGTTGAATTTCATCGTTTCACGAATATTTCGTGAAATAACCACGATTTAGCGGAGATTTCGCTTAATTTAGATGTTTTCATAGATATCTCGCAACTTTCGCTGCGAGCACGTTATTTCGTTGAATTTCATCGTTTCACGCATGTCTCGTGAAATAACCTTGATTTAGCGGAGATTTAGATTAGTTTTGATATTTTCATAGATATCTCGCTAATTTCGCTGCGAAACACGTTATTACGTTGAATTTCATCGTTTCACGAATGTTTCGTGAAGTAACCATTGAGCGGATATTTCGCTTAATTTTGATGTTTTCATAGATAACTCGCAACTTTCACTGCGAAACACGTAATTTCGTTGAATTTCATCGTTTCACGAATGTTTCGTGAAATAAGCATTATTTAGCAGAGATTTAGCTTAATTTTGATGTTTTCATAGATATCTCGCTACTTTCGCAGCGAATCACGTTATTTCGTTGAATTTCATCGTTATTTCACGAATGTTTCTTGAAATAACCATGATTTAGCGGTGATTTCGCTTATATTTGATGTTTCATAGATATCTTCCTAATTTCGCTGCGAATCACGTTATATCGTTGAATTTCATCGTGTCACGAATGTTTCGTGAAATAACCATGATTTAGCGGAGATTTCGCTTAATTTTGATGTTTTCATAGATATCTCGCAAGTTTCGCTGCGAAACACGTTATTTCGTTGAATTTCTTCGTTTAACGAATTTTTCGTGAAATAACCATGATTTTGAGGAGATTTCGCTTAATTTTGAGGTTTTCATAGATACATCGCAACTTTTGCTGCGAAGCACGTTATTACGTTGAATTTCACCGTTTCACGCATGTTTCGTGAAATAACCATGGTTTAGCAGAGATTTTGCCTAATTTCGATGTTTTCATAGATATCTCACTACTTTCGCTGCGAAACACGTTATTTCTTTGAATTTCATCATTACACGAATGCTTCGTGAAATAACCATGATTTAGCGGTGATTTAGCTTATTTTTGATGTTTCATAGATATATTGCTAATTTCGCTGCGAATCACGTTATTACGTTGAATTTCATCGTTTCACGAATATTTCGTGAAACAACCATGATCTAGCGGAGATTTCGCTTAATTTTGATGTTTTCATAGATATCTCGCAACTTTCGCTGCGAAACACGTTATTTCGTTGAATCTCTTCGTTTAACGAATGTTTCGTGAAATAACCATGATTAAGAGGAAATTTCGCTTAACTTTGATGTGTTCATAGATATCTCGCAACTTTCGCTGCGAAGCACGTTATTACGCTGTATTTCACCGTTTCACGAATGTTTCGTGAAATACCCATGATTTAGCAGAGATATAGCTTAAATTTGATGTTTTCATAGATATCTCGCTACTTTCGCTGCGAAACACGTTATTTCGTTGAATTTCATCGTTTCACGTATGTTTCGTGAAATAACCATGATATAGTGGTGATTTAGCTTAATTTTGATGTTTTCATAGATATCTCGCTAATTTCCCTGCGAAACACGTAATTTCGTTGAATTTCATCGTTTCACGAATGTTTCGTGAAATAAGCATGATTTAGCAGAGATTTAGTTAAATTTTGATGTTTTCATAGATATCTCGCTACTTTCGCGGCGAAACAGGTTATTTCGTTGAATTTCATCGTTTCACGAATGTTTCTTGAAATAACCATGGTTTAGTGGTGATTTAGCATAATTTTGATGTTTTCATATATATCTCGCTAATATTGCTGCGAAACACGTTATTTCGTTGAATTTCATCGTTTCACGAATGTTTCGTGAAATAACCATGATTTAGCGGTGATTTAGCTTATTTTTGATGTTTCATAGATATATTGCTAATTTCGCTGCGAATCACGTTATTTCGTTGAATTTCATCGTTTCACGAGTGTTTCGTGAAATACCCACGATTTAGCAGATATATAGCTTAATTTTGATGTTTTCAAAGATATCTAGCTACTTTCGCTGCGAAACACGTTATTTCGTTGAATTTCATCGTTTCACGATTGTTTCGTGAAATAACCATAATTTAGCGGTAATTTAGCTTAATTTTGATGTTTCATAGATATCTCGCTAATTTCGCTGCGAATCACGTTATTTCGTTGAATTTCATCGTGTCACGAATGTTTCGTGAAATAACCATGATTTAGCAAAGATATAGCTTAATTTTGATGTTTTCATAGATATCACGCTACTTTCGCTGCGAAACACGTTATTTCGTTGAATTTCATCGTTTCACGAATGTTTCGTGAAATAACCATGATTTAGCGGAGATTTAGGTTAGTTTCGATGTTTTCATAGATATCTCGTTACTTTCGCTGCGAAATACGTTATTTCGTTTAATTTCATCGTTTCACGAGTTTATCGTGAAATAACCATGTTTTAGCGGTGATTTAACTTAATTTTGATGTTTCATACATATCTCGCTAATTTCGCTGGGAATCACGTTATTTCGTAGAATTTCATCGTGTCACGAATGTTTCGTGAAAAAACCATGATTTAGCGGAGATATCGGTTAATTTTGATGTTTACATAAATATCTCGCAACTTTCGTTGCGAAGCACGTTATTTCGTTGAATTTCATCGTTCCACGCATGTTTCGTGAAATAACCATGATTTAGCGGAGACTCAGCATAATTTTTATGTTTTCATAGATATCTCGCTATTTTCGCTGCGAAACACGTTCTTTCGTTGAATTTCATCGTTTCACGAATATTTCGTGAAATAACCATGATTTAGCGGAGATTTCGCTTAATTTAGATGTTTTCATAGATATCTCGCAACTTTCGCTGCGAGCACGTTATTTCGTTGAATTTCATCGTTTCACGCATGTTTCGTGAAATAACCATGATTTAGCGGAGATTTAGATTAGTTTTGATGTTTTCATAGATATCTCGTTAATTTCGCTGCGAAACAAGTTATTACGTTGATTTCATCGTTTCACGGATGTTTCGTGAAATAACAATGATTTAGCGGTAATTTAGCTTAATTTTGATGTTTCATAGGTATCTCGCTAATTTCGCTGCGAATCACGTTATTTCGTTGAATTTCATCGTTTCACGAATGTTTAGTGAAATAACCATGATTTAGCTGTGATTTCGCTTAATTTTGATGTTTTCAAAGATATCTCGCAACTTTTGCTGCGAAACACGTTATTTCGTTGAATTTCTTCGTTTAACGAATGTTTCGTGGAATGACCATGATTTAGCGGAGATTTCGCTTAATTTTGATGTTTTCATAGATATCTCGCAAATTTCGCTGCGAAGCAAGTTATTACGTTGAATTTCACCGTTTCACGAATATTTCGTGAAATAACCATGATTTAGTGGAGATTTCGCTTAATTTGTTGTTTTCATAGATATCTCGCTACTTTCGCTGCGAAACACGATATTTCGTTGAATTTCATCGTTTCACGAATGTTTCGTGAAATAACCATGATTTAGCGGTGATTTAGCTTAATTTTGATGTTTTCATAGATATCTCGCTAATTTCGCTGCGAAACACGTTATTACGTTGAATTTCATCGTTTCACGAATGTTTCGTGAAGTAACCATCATTGAGCGGATATTTCGCTTAATTTTGATGTTTTCATAGATATCTCGCAACTTTCACTGCGAAACACGTAATTTCGTTGAATTTCATCGTTTCACGAATGTTTCGTGAAATAAGCATTATTTATCAGAGATTTAGCTTAATTTTGATGTTTTCATAGATATCTCGCTACTTTCGCAGCGAAACACGTTATTTCGTTGAATTTGATCGTTTCACGAATGATTCTTGAAATAACCATGATTTAGCGGTGATTTAGCATAATTTTGATGTTTTCATAGATATCTCGCTAATTTCGCTGCGAAAGACGTTATTTCGTTGAATTTCATCGTTTCACGAATGTTTCGTGGAATAACCATGATTTAGCGGTGATTTAGCTTATTTTTGATGTTTCATAGATATCTTGCTAATTTCGCTGCGAATCACGTTATTTCGTTGAATTTCATCGTGTCACGAATGTTTCGTGAAATAAACATGATTATGCGGAGATTTCGCTTAATTTTGATGTTTTCATAGATATCTCGCAACTTTCGCTGCGAAACACGTTATTTCGTTGAATTTCTTCGTTTAACGAATGTTTCGTGAAATAACCATGATTTTGAGGAGATTTCGCTTAATTTTGATGTTTTCATAGATACCTCGCAACTTACGCTGCGAAGCACGTTATTACGTTGAATTCCACCGTTTCACGCATGTTTCGTGAAATAACCATGATTTAGCGGAGATTTCGCTTAATTTGTTATCAGAGATATCTCCCTACTTTCGTTGCGAAACACGTTATTTCGTTGAATTTCATCGTTTCACGAATGTTTCGTGAAATAACCATGATTTAGCGGTGATTTAGCTTAATTTTGAAGTTTTCATAGATATCTCGCAACTTTCGCTACGAAACACGTTATTTCGTTGAATTTCATCATTTCACGAATGTTTCGTGAAATAACCATGGTTTAGCAGAGATTTTGCCTAATTTAGATGTTTTCAAATATATCTCACTACTTTCGCTGCGAAACACGTAATTTCGTTGAATTTCATCATTACACTAATGTTTCGTGAAATAACCTTAAGTTAGCGGACATTTAGCTTAATTTTGATGTTTTCTTAGATATCACGCTACTTTCGCTGCGAAACTCGTTATTTCGTTGAATTTCATCGTTTCACGAATGTTTCGTGAAATAACCATGATTTAGCGGTGATTCAGCTTAATTTTGATGTTTTCATAGATATCTCGCTAATTTCGCTGCGAATCACGTTATTTAGTAGATTTTCATCGTGTCTTCACGAATGTGTCGTGAAATAACCATCATTTACCGGAGATTTCGCTTAATTTTGATGTTTTCATAGATATCTCGCAACTTTCGCTGCGAAACACGTTATTTCGTTGAATTTCATCGTTTTACGAATGTTTCTTGAAATAACCATGGTTTAGCGGTGATTAATCTTAATTTTGATATTTTCATGGATATCTCGTTAGTTTCGCTGCGAAACACGTTATTTCGTTGAATTTCATCGTTTCACAAATGTTTCGTGAAATAACCATGATTTAGCAGAGATTTAGCTTAATTTTGATGTTTTCATAGATATCTCACTACTTTCGCTGCGAAACACGTTAATTCGTTGAATTTCATCGTTACACGAACGTATCGTGAAATAACCATGATTTAGCTTAGATTTAGCCTAATTAGGATGTTTTCATAGATATCTCGCTACTTTCGCTGCGAAACACGTTCTTTCGTTGAATTTCATCGTTTCACGAATGTTTCGTGAAATAACCATGATTTAGCAGAGATTTAGCTTAATTTTGATGTTTTCATAGACATCTCGCTTCTTTCCCTGCGAGACACGTTATTTCATTGAATTTCATCGTTTCACGAATATTTAGTGAAACAACCATGATTTAGCTGAGCTTTAGCTTAATTTTGATGTTTTCATTTATATCTCGCTAATTTCGCTGCGAATCACGTTATTTCGTTGAATTTCATCGTGTCACGAATGTTTCGTGAAATAACCATGATTTAGCGGAGATTTAGCTTAATTTTGATGTTTTCATAGATATCTCGCAACTTTCGCTGCGAAACACGTTATTTCGTTGAATCTCTTCGTTTAACGAATGTTTCGAGAAATAACCATGATTTAGCGGAGATTACGCTTAACTTTGATGTTTTCATAGATATCTCGCAACTTTCGCTGCGAAGCACGTTATTACGTTGTATTTCACCGTTTCACGAATGTTTCGTGAAATAACCATGATTTAGCTGAGATTTCTCATAATTTTGATGTTTTCATAGATTTCTCGCAACTTTCGCTGCGAAACACGTTATTTCGTTGAATTTCATCGTTTCACGAATGTTTTGTGAAACAACCATGATTTAGCGGAGATTTTGCTTAATTTCGATGTTTTCATAGATATCTCGCAACTTTCGCTGCGAAACACGTTATTTCGTTGAATTTCATAGTTTCACGAATGTTTCGTGAAATAACCATGATTCAGAAGAGATTTAGCTTAATTTTGATGTTTTCATAGATATCTCGCTATTTTCGCTGCGAAACACGTTATTTCGTTGAATTCCATTGTTTCACGAATGTCTCGTTAAATAATCTTGATTTAGCGGAGTTTTAGCTTAATATTAATTTTTTCATAGATATCTTGTTACTTTCGCTGCGAAACTCGTTATTTCATTGAATTTCATCGTTTCACGATTGTTTCGTGAAATAACCATCATTTAGCAGAGATTTAGCTTAATTTTGATGTTTTCATAGATATCTCGCTACTTTCGCTGCGAAACACGTTATTTCGTTGAATTTCATCGTTTCACGTATGTTTCGTGAAATAACCATGATATAGTGGTGATTTAGCTTAATTTTGATGTTTTCATAGATATCTCGCTAATTTCGCTGCGAAACACGTAATTTCGTTGAATTTCATCGTTTCACGAATGTTTCGTGAAATAAGCATGATTTAGCAGAGATTTAGTTAAATTTTGATGTTTTCATAGATATCTCGCTACTTTCGCGGCGAAACACGTTATTTCGTTGAATTTCATTGTTTCACGAATGTTTCTTGAAATAACCATGGTTTTGTGGTGATTTAGCATAATTTTGATGTTTTCATATATATCTCGCTAATTTAGCTGCGAAACACGTTATTTCGTTGAATTTCATCGTTTCACGAATGTTTCCTGAAATAACCATGATTTAGCAGAGATTTAGTTAAATTTTGATGTTTTCATAGATATCTCGCTACTTTCGCGGCGAAACACGTTATTTCGTTGAATTTCATTGTTTCACGAATGTTTCTTGAAATAACCATGGTTTAGTGGTGATTTAGCATAATTTAGATGTTTTCATATATATCTCGCTAATTTAGCTGCGAAACACGTTATTTCGTTGAATTTCATCGTTTCACGAATGTTTCCTGAAATAACCATGATTTAGCAGAGATATAGCTTAATTTTGATGTTTTCATAGATATCTCGCTACTTTCGCTGCAAATCACGTTATTTCGTTGAATTTCATCGTTTCACGAATGTTTCGTGAAATAACCATGATTTAGCGGAGATTTAGATTAGTTTTGATGTTTTCATAGATATCTAGTTACTTTCGCGGCGGAACACGCTATTTCGTTGAATTTCATCATTTCACGAATGTTTCGTGAAATAACCATGATTTAGCTGAGATTTCTCATAATTTTGATGTTTTCATAGATTTCTCGCAACTTTCGCTGCGAAACACGTAATTTCGTTGAATTTCATCGTTTCACGAATGTTTCGTGAAATAAGCATGATTTAGCAGAGATTTAGTTAAATTTTGATGTTTTCATAGATATCTCGCTACTTTCGCGGCGAAACACGTTATTTCGTTGAATTTCATCGTTTCACGAATGTTTCTTGAAATAACCTTGGTTTAGTGGTGTTTTAGCATAATTTTGATGTTTTCATATATATCTCGCTAATTTAGCTGCGAAACACGTTATTTCGTTGAATTTCATCGTTTCACGAATGTTTCGTGAAATAACCATGATTTAGCGGTGATTTAGCTTATTTTTGATGTTTCATAGATATCTTGCTAATTTCGCTGCGAATCACGTTATTTCGTTGAATTTCATCGTTTCACGATTGTTTCGTGAAATACCCACGATTTAGCAGAGATATAGCTTAATTTTGATGTTTTCATAGATATCTAGCTACTTTCGCTGCGAAACACGTTATTTCGTTGAATTTCATCGTTTCACGAATGTTTCGTGTAATAACCATGATTTAGCGGTAATTTAGCTTAATTTTGATGTTTCATAGATATCTCGCTAATTTCGCTGCGAATCACGTTATTTCGTTGAATTTCATCGTGTCACGAATGTTTCGTGAAATAACCATGATTTAGCAGAGTTATAGCTTAATTTTGATGTTTTCATAGATATCTCGCTACTTTCGCTGCGAAACACGTTTTTTCGTTGAATTTCATCGTTTCACGAATGTTTCGTGAAATAACTATGATTTAGCGGAGATTTCTCATAATTTTGATGTTTTCATAGATTTCTCGCAACTTTCGCTGCGAAACACGTTTTTTCGTCGAATTTCATCGTTTCACGAATGTTTCGTGAAATACCCATGATTTAGCAGGGATTAAACTTAATTTTGATATTTTCATGGATATCTCGTTAGTTTCGCTGCGAAACACGTTATTTCGTTGAATTTCATCGTTTCACAAATGTTTCGTGAAATAACCATGGTTTAGCAGAGATTTAGCTTAATATTGATGTTTTCATAGATATCTCACTACTTTCGCTGCGAAACACGTTAATTCGTTGAATTTCATCGTTACACGAACGTATCGTGAAATAACCATGATTTAGCTTAGATTTAGCCTAATTAGGATGTTTTCATAGATATCTCGCTACTTTCGCTGCGAAACACGTTCTTTCGTTGAATTTCATCGTTTCACGAATGTTTCGTGAAATAACCATGATTTAGCGGTGATTCAGCTTAATTTTGATGTTTTCATAGATATCTCGCTAATTTCGCTGCGAATCACGTTATTTAGTAGATTTTCATCGTGTCATCACGAATGTGCCGTGAAATAACCATCATTTACCGGAGATTTCGCTTAATTTTGATGTTTTCATAGATATCTCGCAACTTTCGCTGCGAAACACGTTATTTCGTTGAATTTCATCGTTTTACGAATGTTTCTTGAAATAACCATGGTTTAGCGGTGATTAATCTTAATTTTGATATTTTCATGGATATCTCGTTAGTTTCGCTGCGAAACACGTTATTTCGTTGAATTTCATCGTTTCACAAATGTTTCGTGAAATAACCATGATTTAGCAGAGATTTAGCTTAATTTTGATGTATTCATAGATATCTCACTACTTTCGCTGCGAAACACGTTAATTCGTTGAAATTCATCGTTACACGAACGTATCGTGAAATAACCATGATTTAGCTTAGATTTAGCCTAATTAGGATGTTTTCATAGATATCTCGCTACTTTCGCTGCGAAACACGTTCTTTCGTTGAATTTCATCGTTTCACGAATGTTTCGTGAAATAACCATGATTTAGCAGAGATTTAGCTTAATTTTGATGTTTTCATAGACATCTCGCTTCTTTCCCTGCGAGACACGTTATTTCATTGAATTTCATCGTTTCACGAATATTTCGTGAAACAACCATGATTTAGCTGAGCTTTAGCTTAATTTTGATGTTTTCATTGATATCTCGCTAATTTCGCTGCGAATCACGTTATTTCGTTGAATTTCATCGTGTCACGAATGTTTCGTGAAATAACCATGATTTAGCGGAGATTTCGCTTAATTTTGATGTTTTCATAGATATCTCGCAACTTTCGCTGCGAAACACGTTATTTCGTTGAATCTCTTCGTTTAACGAATGTTTCGTGAAATAACCATGATTTAGCGGAGATTTCGCTTAACTTTGATGTTTTCATAGATATCTCGCAACTTTCGCTGCGAAGCACGTTATTACGTTGTATTTCACAGTTTCACGAATGTTTCGTGAAATAACCATGATTTAGCTGAGATTTCTCATAATTTTGATGTTTTCATAGATTTCTCGCAACTTTCGCTGCGAAACACGTAATTTCGTTGAATTTCATCGTTTCACGAATGTTTTGTGAAACAACCATGATTTAGCGGAGATTTTGCTTAATTTCGATGTTTTCATAGATATCTCGCAACTTTCGCTGCGAAACACGTTATTTCGTTGAATTTCATAGTTTCACGAATGTTTCGTGAAATAACCATGATTCAGAAGAGATTTAGCTTAATTTTGATGTTTTCATAGATATCTCGCTATTTTCGCTGCGAAACACGTTATTTCGTTGAATTCCATTGTTTCACGAATGTCTCGTTAAATAATCTTGATTTAGCGGAGTTTTAGCTTAATATTAATTTTTTCATAGATATCTTGTTACTTTCGCTGCGAAACTCGTTATTTCATTGAATTTCATCGTTTCACGATTGTTTCGTGAAATAACCATCATTTAGCAGAGATTTAGCTTAATTTTGATGTTTTCATAGATATCTCGCTACTTTCGCTGCGAAACACGTTATTTCGTTGAATTTCATCGTTTCACGTATGTTTCGTGAAATAACCATGATATAGTGGTGATTTAGCTTAATTTTGATGTTTTCATAGATATCTCGCTAATTTCCCTGCGAAACACGTAATTTCGTTGAATTTCATCGTTTCACGAATGTTTCGTGAAATAAGCATGATTTAGCAGAGATTTAGTTAAATTTTGATGTTTTCATAGATATCTCGCTACTTTCGCGGCGAAACACGTTATTTCGTTGAATTTCATTGTTTCACGAATGTTTCTTGAAATAACCATGGTTTAGTGGTGATTTAGCATAATTTTGATGTTTTCATATATATCTCGCAAATTTAGCTGCGAAACACGTTATTTCGTTGAATTTCATCGTTTCACGAATGTTTCCTGAAATAACCATGATTTAGCAGAGATTTAGTTAAATTTTGATGTTTTCATAGATATCTCGCTACTTTCGCGGCGAAACACGTTATTTCGTTGAATTTCATTGTTTCACGAATGTTTCTTGAAATAACCATGGTTTAGTGGTGATTTAGCATAATTTAGATGTTTTCATATATATCTCGCTAATTTAGCTGCGAAACACGTTATTTCGTTGAATTTCATCGTTTCACGAATGTTTCCTGAAATAACCATGATTTAGCAGAGATATAGCTTAATTTTGATGTTTTCATAGATATCTCGCTACTTTCGCTGCAAATCACGTTATTTCGTTGAATTTCATCGTTTCACGAATGTTTCGTGAAATAACCATGATTTAGCGGAGATTTAGATTAGTTTTGATGTTTTCATAGATATCTAGTTACTTTCGCTGCGGAACACGCTATTTCGTTGAATTTCATCATTTCACGAATGTATCGTGAAATAACCATGATTTAGCTGTGATTTATCTTAATTTTGATGTTTTCATATATATCTCGGTAATTTCGCTGCGAAACTCGTTATTACGTTGAATTTCATCGTTTCACGAGTGTTTCGTGAAATACCCACGATTTAGCAGAGATATAGCTTAATTTTGATGTTTTCATAGATATCTAGCTACTTTCGCTACGAAACACGATATTTCGTTGAATTTCATCGTTTTACGAATGTTTCTTGAAATAACCATGGTTTAGCGGTGATTTAGCATAATTTTGATGTTTTCATAGATATCTCGCTACTTTCACTGCGAAACACGTTATTTCGTTGAATTACATCGTTTCACCAATGTTTCGTGAAATAACCATGATTTAGCAGAGATTAAACTTAATTTTGATATTTTCATGGATATCTCGTTAGTTTCGCTGCGAAACACGTTATTTCGTTGAATTTCATCGTTTCACAAATGTTTCGTGAAATAACCATGATTTAGCAGAGATTTAGCTTAATTTTGATGTTTTCAAAGATATCTCACTACTTTCGCTGCGAAACACGTTAATTCGTTGAATTTCATCGTTACACGAACGTATCGTGAAATAACCATGATTTAGCTTAGATTTAGCCTAATTAGGATGTTTTCATAGATATCTCGCTACTTTCGCTGCGAAACACGTTCTTTCGTTGAATTTCATCGGTTCACGAATGTTTCGTTAAATAACCATGACTTAGCAGAGATTTAGCTTAATTTTGATGTTTTCATAGATATCTCGCTTCTTTCCCTGCGAGACACGTTATTTCCTTGAATTTCATCGTTTCACGAATATTTCGTGAAACAACCATGATTTAGCTGAGCTTTAGCTTAATTTTGATGTTTTCATTGATATCTCGCTAATTTCGCTGCGAATCACGTTATTTCGTTGAATTTCATCGTGTCACGAATGTTTCGTGAAATAACCATGATTTAGCGGAGATTTCGCTTAATTTTGATGTTTTCATAGATATCTCGCAACTTTCGCTGCGAAACACGTTATTTCGTTGAATCTCTTCGTTTAACGAATGTTTCGTGAAATAACCATGATTTAGCGGAGATTTCGCTTAACTTTGATGTTTTCATAGATATCTCGCTAATTTCGCTGCGAATCACGTTATTTCGTAGATTTTCATCGTTTCACGAATGTTTCGTGAAATACCCACGATTTAGCGGAGATTTAGCTTAATTTTGATGTTTTCATAGATATCTCGCTACTTTCACTACGAAACACTTTATTTCGTTGAATTTCAGCGTTTCACGAATGTTTCGTGAAATACCTATGAATTAGCTGAGATTTCCCTTAATTTAAGTGTATTCATAGGTATCTCGCTACTTTCGCTGCGAAACACGTTATATCGTTGAATTTCATCGTTTCACGAATGTTTCGTGAAACAACCATGATTTAGCGGAGATTTCGCTTAATTTCGATGTATTCATAGATATCTCGCTACTTTTGCTGCGAAACACGTTATTTCGTTGAACTTCACCGATCACGAATGTTTCGTGAAATAACCATGATTTAGCGGAGATTTCGCTTAATTTTGATGTTTTCATAGACATCTCGCAACTTTCGCTGCGAAACACGTTATTTAGTTGAATTTCATCGTTTCACGAATGATTCGTGAAATAACCCTGATTTAGCGGAGATTTAACTTCATTTTGATGTTTTCATAGATATCTCGCTACTTTCGCTGCGAAACACGTTATTTCGATGAATTTCACCGTTTCACGAATGTTTCGTGAAATAAGCGTGATTTAGTAGAGATTTAGCTTAATTTTGTTGTTTTCATAGATATCTCACTACTTTCACCGCGAATCAGGCTATTTCGTCGAATTTCATCGTTTCACGCATGTTTCGTGAAATAACCATGATTTAGCGGAGATATAGCTTAATTTTGATGTTTTCATAGATATCTCATTACTTTCGCTGCGAATCAGGTTATTTCGTTGAATTTCATCGTTTCACGAATGTTTCGTGAAATAACCATGATTTAGCGGAGATATTGGATAATTTTTATGTTTTCATAGATATCTCGCTTCTTTCACTGCGAAACACGTTATTTCGTTGATTTCATCTATTCACGAATTTTGGGGGAAATATCCATGATTTAACTGAGATTACGCTTAATTTTGATGTTCTCATAGATATCTCGTTTCTTTCACTGCGAAACACGTTATTTCGTTGATTTCATCTATTCACGAATGTTTCGTGAGATAACCGTGATTTAGCAGAGATTTAACTTAAATTTGATGTTTTCATAGATATCTCGCTACTTTCGCTGCGAAAAACGTTATTTCGATGAATTTCACCGTTTCAAGAATGTTTCGTGAAATAAGCGTGATTTAGTAGAGATTTAGCTTAATTTTGTTGTTTTCATAGGTATCTCACTACTTTCGCCGCGAATCAGGTTATTTCGTCGAATATCATCGTTTCACGCATGTTTCGTGAAATAACCATGATTTAGCGGAGATATTGCTTAATTTTTATGTTTTCATAGATATCTCGCTTCTTTCACTACGAAACACGTTATTTCGTTGAATTTCATTGCTTCACGAATGTTTCGTGGAATAACAATGACTTACCAGAGATTTAGCTTAATTTTGTTGTTTTCATTGATATCTCGCTACTTTCGCTGCGAAACACCTTATTTCGTTGAATTTCACCGTTTCACGAATGTTTCCTGAAATAACCGTGATTTAGCAGAGATTTAGCTTAATTTTGTTGTTTTCATAGATATCTCGCAACTTTCGCTGCGAAACACGTTATTTCATTGAATTTCATCGTTTCACGCATGTTTCGTGAAATAACCATGATTTAGCAGAGATTTAGCTTAATTTTGATGTTTTCATAGATATCTCCCTACTTTCGCTGCGAAACACGTTATTTCGTTGAATTTCATCGTTTCACGAATGTTTTGTGAAACAACCATGATTTAGCGGAGATTTTGCTTAATTTCGATGTTTTCATAGATATCTCGCAACTTTCGCTGCGAAACACGTTATTTCGTTGAATTTCATAGTTTCACGAATGTTTCGTGAAATAACCATGATTCAGAAGAGATTTAGCTTAATTTTGATGTTTTCATAGATATCTCGCTATTTTCGCTGCGAAACACGTTATTTCGTTGAATTCCATTGTTTCACGAATGTCTCGTTAAATAATCTTGATTTAGCGGAGTTTTAGCTTAATATTAATTTTTTCATAGATATCTTGTTACTTTCGCTGCGAAACTCGTTATTTCATTGAATTTCATCGTTTCACGATTGTTTCGTGAAATAACCATCATTTAGCAGAGATTTAGCCTAATTTTGATGTTTTCATAGATATCTCCCTACTTTCGCTGCGAAACAGGTTATTTCGATGAATTTCATCGTATCACGAATGTTTCGTGAAATAACCATTGTTTATCGGAGATTTAGCTTAATTTTGATGTTTTCATAGATACCTCGCTACTATCACTGCGAAACACGTTATTTCGTTGATATCAACGTTCCACGAATGTTTCGTGAAATACCCATGAATTAGCTGAGATTTCCCTTAATTTAAGTGTATTCATAGATATCTCGCTACTTACGCTGCGAAACACGTTATATCGTTGAATTTCATCGTTTCACGAATGTTTCGTGAAACAACCATGATTTAGCGGAGATTTAACTTAATTTTGATGTTTTCATAGATATCTCGCTACTTTCACAGCGAAACACGTTATTTCGATGAATTTCATCGTTTCACGAATGTTTCGTGAAATAACCATGATTTAGCAGAGATTTAGCTTAATTTTGATGTTTTCATAGATATCTCGCTACTTTCGCTGCGAAACACGTTATTTCGTTGAATTTCATCGTTTCACGAATGTTTCCTGAAATAACCGTGATTTAGCAGAGATTTAGCTTAATTTTGATGTTTTCATAGATATCTCGTAACTTTCGCTGCGAAACACGTTATTTCATTGAATTTCATCGTTTCACGAATGTTTCGTGAAATAACCATGATTTAGCAGAGATTTAGCTTAATTTTGATGTTTTCATAGATATCTCCCTACTTTCGCTGCGAAACACGTTATTTCGTTGAATTTCATCGTTTCACGAATGTTTTGTGAAACAACCATGATTTAGCGGAGATTTTGCTTAATTTCGATGTTTTCATAGATATCTCGCAACTTTCGCTGCGAAACACGTTATTTCGTTGAATTTCATAGTTTCACGAATGTTTCGTGAAATAACCATGATTCAGAAGAGATTTAGCTTAATTTTGATGTTTTCATAGATATCTCGCTATTTTCGCTGCGAAACACGTTATTTCGTTGAATTCCATTGTTTCACGAATGTCTCGTTAAATAATCTTGATTTAGCGGAGTTTTAGCTTAATATTAATTTTTTCATAGATATCTTGTTACTTTCGCTGCGAAACTCGTTATTTCATTGAATTTCATCGTTTCACGATTGTTTCGTGAAATAACCATCATTTAGCAGAGATTTAGCTTAATTTTGATGTTTTCATAGATATCTCCCTACTTTCGCTGCGAAACAGGTTATTTCGATGAATTTCATCGTTTCACGAATGTTTCGTGAAATAACCATTGTTTATCGGAGATTTAGCTTAATTTTGATGTTTTCATAGATACCTCGCTACTATCACTGCGAAACACGTTATTTCGTTGATATCAACGTTCCACGAATGTTTCGTGAAATACCCATGAATTAGCTGAGATTTCCCTTAATTTAAGTGTATTCATAGATATCTCGCTACTTACGCTGCGAAACACGTTATATCGTTGAATTTCATCGTTTCACGAATGTTTCGTGAAACAACCATGATTTAGCGGAGATTTCGCTTAATTTCGATGTTTTCATAGATATCTCGTAACTTTCGCTGCGAAACACGTTATTTCGTTGAATTTCATCGTTACACGCATGTTTCGTGAAATAACCATGATTTAGCAGAGATTTAGCTTAATTTTGATGTTTTCATAGATATCTCGCTATTTTCGCTGCGAAACACGTTATTTCGTTGAATTCCATTGTTTCACGAATGTTTCGTTAAATAATCTTGATTTAGCGGAGTTTTACCTTAATATTAATTTTTTCATAGATATCTTGTTACTTTCGCTGCGAAACTAGTTATTTCATTGAATTTCATCGTTTCACGAATGTTTCGTGAAATAACCATCATTTAGCAGAGATTTAGCTTAATTTTGATTCTTTCATTGATATCTCCCTACTTTCGCTGCGAAACAGGTTATTTCGTTGAATTTCATCGTTTCACGAATGTTTCGTGAAATAACCATTGTTTATAAGAGATTTAGCTTAATTTTGATGTTTTCATAGATACCTCGCTACTATCACTGCGAAACACGTTATTTCGTTGGTTTCAACGTTCCACGAATGTTTCGTGAAATAACCATGATTTAACTGAGATTTCGCTTAATTTTGTAGTTTTCATAGATATCTCGCAACTTTCGCTACGAAACACGTTATATCGTTGAATATCATCGTTTCACGCATGTTTCGTGAAATAACCATGATTTAGCAGGTATTTAGCTTAATTTTGAGGTTTTCATAGATATCTCGCTACTTTCAATGCGATACACGTTATTTCGTTGAATTTCATCGTTTCACGAATGTTTCGTGAAATACCCATGAATTAGCTGAGATTTCCCTTAATTTAAGTGTATTCATAGATATCTCGCTTCTTACGCTGCGAAACACTTTATATCGTTGAATTTCATCGTTTCACGAATGTTTCTTGAAACAACCATGATTTAGCGGAGATTTCGCTTAATTTCGTTGTTTTCATAGATATCTCGCAACTTTCGCTGCGAAACACGTTATTTCGTTGAATTTCATCGTTTCACGCATGTTTCGTGAAATAACCATGATTTAGCGGAGATTTAGCATAATTTTGATGTTTTCATAGATATCTCACTACTTTCGCTGCGTATCAGGTTATTTCTTTGAATTTCATCGTTTCACGAGTGTTTCGTGAAATAACCATGATTTAGCGGAGATATAGCTTAATTTTGATGTTTTCATAGATAACTCGCTTCTTTCACTGCGAAACACGTTATTTCGTTGATTTCATCTATTCACGAATGTTTGGTGAAATATCCATGATTTAACTGAGATTACGCTTAATTTTGATGTTTTCATAGATATCTCGCTATTTTCGCTGGGAAACACATTATTTCGGTGTGTTTCATCGTTTCACGTATATTTCGAGAAATAACCATGATTTAGCGGAGATTTAACTTAATTTTGATGTTTTCATAGATATCTCGCTACTTTCGCTGCGAAACACGTTATTTCGTTGAATTTCACCGTTTCACGAATGTTTCGTGAAATAAGCGTGATTTAGTAGAGATTTAGCTTAATTTTGTTGTTTTCATAGATATCTCACTACTTTCGACGCGAATCAGGTTATTTCGTTGAATTTCATCGTTTCACGCATGTTTCGTGAAATAACCATGATTTAGAGGAGATTTAACTTAATTTTGATGTTTTCATAGCGATCTCACTACTTTCGCTGCGAAACACGTTATATCGTTGAATTCCACCGGTCACGAATGTTTCGTGTAATAACCATGATTTAGCGGAGATTTCGCTTAATTTTGATGTTTTATTAGATATCTCGCAATTTTCGCAGCGAAACACGTTATTTCGTTGAAGTTCATCGTTTCACGCATGTTTCGTGAAATAAACATGATTTAGCTGTTATTTAACTTAATTTTCATGATTTCATAGATATCTCGCTACTTTCGCTGCGAAACACGTTATTTCGTTGAATTTCATCGTTTCATGTGTGTTTGGTGAAATAACCATGATTCAGCATAGATTTAGCTTCATTTTGATGTTTTCATAGATATCGCGCTACTTTCACTGCGATACACGTTATTTCGTTGAAATACATCGTTTCACGAATGTTTCGTGAAACAACCATGATTTAGCGGAGATTTCGCTTAATTTTGATATTTTCATAGATATCTCGTAACTTTCGTTGCGTAACACGTTATTTCGTTGAATTTCATCGTTTCACGAATGTTTCGTGAAATAACCATGATCTAGGTGAGATTTTCTTAATTTAAGTGTTTTCATAGATATCTCGATACTTTCGCCGCGAATCAGGTTATTTCGTCGAATTTCATCGTTTCACGCATGTTTCGTGAAATAACCATGATTTAGCGGAGATTTAGCTTAATTTTGATGTTTTCATAGATATCTCCCTATTTTCGCTGCGAAACAGGTTATTTCGTTGAATTTCATCGTTTCACGAATGTTTCGTGAAATAAGCGTGATTTAGTAGAGATGTAGCTTAATTTTGTTGTTTTCGTAGATATCTCACTACTTTCGACGCGAATCAGGCTATTTCGCTGAATTTCATCGTTTCACGCATGTTTCGTGAAATAACCATGATTTAGAGGAGATTTAGCTTAATTTTGATGTTTTCATAGATATCTCACTACTTTCGCTGCGAATCAGGTTGTTTAGTTGAATTTCATCGTTTCACGAATGTTTCGGAAATAACCATGATTTAGCGGAGATATTGCTTAATTTTGATGTTTTCATAGAGATCTCACTACTTTCGCTGCGAAACACGTTATATCGTTGAATTTCATCGTTTCACGAGTGTTTCGTGAAATAACCATGATTTAGCGGAGATATAGCCTAATTTTGATGTTTTCATAGATAACTCGCTTCTTTCACTGCGAAACACGTTATTTCGTTGATTTCATCTATTCACGAATGTTTGGTGAAATATCCATGATTTAACTGAGATTACGCTTAATTTTGATGTTTTCATAGATATCTCGCTACTTTCACTGGGAAACACATTATTTCGGTGTGTTTCATCGTTTCACGTATGTTTCGAGAAATAACCATGATTTAGCGGAGATTTAACTTAATTTTGATGTTTTCATAGATATCTCGCTACTTTCGCTGCGAAACACGTTATTTCGTTGAATTTCACCGTTTCACGAATGTTTCGTGAAATAAGCCTGATTTAGTGGAGATTTAGCATAATTTTGTTGTTTTCATAGATATCTCACTACTTTCGACGCGAATCAGGTTATTTCGTTGAATTTCATCGTTTCACGCATGTTTCGTGAAATAACCATGATTTAGAGGAGATTTAACTTAATTTTGATGTTTTCATAGAGATCTCACTACTTTCGCTGCGAAACACGTTATATCGTTGAATTCCACCGGTCACGAATGTTTCGTGAAATAACAATGATTTAGCGGAGATTTCGCTTAATTTTGATGTTTTCTTAGATATCTCGCAATTTTCGCTGCGAAACACGTTATTTCGTTGAATTTCATCGTTTCACGTATGTTTCGTGAAATAAACATGATTTAGCTGTTATATAACTTAATTTTCATGTTTTCATAGATATCTCGCTACTTTCGCTGCGAAACACGTTATTTCGTTGAATTTCATCGTTTCATGGGTGTTTGGTGAAATAACCATGATTCAGCATAGATTTAGATTAATTTTGATGTTTTCATAGATATCGCGCTACTTTCACTGCGAAACACGTTATTTCGTTGAAATACATCGTTTCACGAATGTTTCGTGAAACAACCATGATTTAGCGGAGATTTCGCTTAATTTTGATATTTTCATAGATATCTCGCAACTTTCGTTGCGTAACACGTTATTTCGTTGAATTTCATCGTTTCACGAATGTTTCGTGAAATAACCATGATCTAGGTGAGATTTTCTTAATTTAAGTGTTTTCATAGATATCTCGCTACTTTCGCTGCAAATCACGTTATTTCGTTGAATTTCATCGTTTCACGAATATTTCGTGAAATAACCATGATTTAGCGGAGATTTAACTAAATTTTGATGTTTTCATAGATATCTCGCTACTTTCGCTGCGAAAAACGTTATTTCGTTGAATTTCACCGTTTCACAAATGTTTCGTGAAATAAGCGTGATTTAGTAGAGATTTAGCTTAATTTTGTTGTTTTCATAGATATCTCACTACTTTCGCCGCGAATCAGGTTATTTCGTCGAATTTCATCGTTTCACGCATGTTTCGTGAAATAACCATGATTTAGCGGAGATTTAGCTTAATTTTGATGTTTTCATAGATATCTCACTACTTTCGCTGCGAAACACGTTATTTCGTTGAATTTCATCGTTTCACGAATGTTTCGTGAAATAACCATGATTTAGCGGAGTTATTGCTTAATTTTTATGTTTTCATAGATATCTCGCTACTTTCACTGCGAAACACGTTATTTCGTTGAATTTCATCGTTTCACGAATGTTTCGTGAAATAACCATGAATTAGCTGAGATTTTCCTTAATTTAAGTGTATTCATAGATATCTCGCAACTTCCGCTGCGAAACACGTTATTTCGTTGAATTTCATCGTTTCACGAATGTTTCGTGAAATAACCATGATTTAGCAGAGATTTAGCTTAATTTTGATGTTTTCATATATATATCGCAACTTTCGCTGCGAAACACGTTATTTCGTTGAATTTTATCGTTTCACGCATGTTTCGTGAAATAACCATGATTTAGCGGAGATTTAACTTAATTTTGATGTTTTCATAGATATCTCGCTTATTTCACTGCGAGACACGTTATTTCGTTGAATTTCATCGTCTCACGAATGTTTCGTGAAATAACCATCATTTAGCAGAGATTTAGCTTAATTTTGATGTTTTCATAGATATCTCGCAACTTTCGTTGCGTAACACGTTATTTCGTTGAATTTCATCGTTTCACGAATGTTTCGTGAAATAACCATGATTTAGGTGAGATTTTCTTAATTTAAGTGTTTTCATAGATATCTAGCTACTTTCGCTGCAAATCACGTTATTTCGTTGAATTTCATTGTTTCACGAATGTTTCGTGAAATAACCGTGATTTAGCGAAGATTTAACTTAATTTTGATGTTTTCAAAGATAACTCGCTGCTTTCGCTGCGAAACACCTTATTTCGTTGAATTTCACCGTTTCACGAATGTTCCCCGAAATACCGTGATTTAGCAGAGATTTAACTTAATTTTGTTGTTTTCATAGATATTTCGCAACTTTCGATTCGAAACACGTTATTTCGTTGGATTTCATCGTTTCAAGCATGTTTCGTGAAATAACCATGATTTAACAGAGATTTAGCTTAATTTTGATGTTTTCATCGATATCTCGCTACTTTCACTGCGATACACGTTATTTCTTTGAATTTCATCGTTTCACGAATGTTTCGTGAAATAACCATGATTTAGCTGTGATTTCCCTTAATTTAAGTGTATTCATAGATATCTCGATACTTTCGCTGCGAAACACGTTATTTCGTTGAATTTCATCGTTTCACGAATGTTTCGTCAAACAACCATGATTTAGCGGAGATTTCGTTTAATTTCGATGTTTTCATAGATATCTCGCAACTTTCGCTGAGAAACACGTTATTTCGTTGAATTTCATCGTTTCACTCATGTTTCGTGAAGTAACAATGACTTACCAGAGATTTAGCTAAATTTTGTTGTTTTCATAGATATCTCGCTACTTTCGCTGCGAAACACCTTATTTCGTTGAATTTCACCTTTTCACGAATGTTTCCTGAAATAACCGTGATTTAGCAGAGATTTAGCTTAATTTTGTTGTTTTCATAGATATCTCGCAACTTTCGCTGCGAAACACGTTATTTCATTGAATTTCATCGTTTCACGCATGTTTCGAGAAATAACCATGATTTAGCAGAGATTTAGCTTAATTTTGATGTTTTCATAGATATCTCGCAACTTTCGTTGCGTAACACGTTATTTCGTTGAATTTCATCGTTTCACGAATGTTTCGTGAAATTACCCTGAATTAGCTGTCATTTTCCTTAATTTAAGTGTATTCATAGATATCTCGCAACTTCCGCTGCGAAACACGTTATTTCGTTGAATTTCATCGTTTCACGCATGTTTCGTGAAATAACCATGATTTAGCAGAGATTTAGCTTAATTTTGATGTTTTCGTCGATTTCTCGCTACTTTCACTGCGAAACATGTTATTTCGTTGAATTTCATCGTTTCACGAATGTTTCGTGAAATGACCATGATTTAGCAGAGATTTTGCTTAATTTTGATGTTTTCATATATATATCGCAACTTTCGCTGCGAAACACGTTATTTCGTTGAATTTTATCGTTTCACGCATGTTTCGTGAAATAACCTTGATTTAGCGGAGATTTAACTTAATTTTGATGTTTTCATAGATATCTCGCTTATTTCACTGCGAGACACGTTATTTCGTTGAATTTCATCGTCTCACGAATGTTTCGTGAAATAACCATCATTTAGCAGAGATTTAGCTTAATTTTGATGTTTCCATAGATATCTCGCAACTTTCGTTGCGTAACACGTTATTTCGTTGAATTTCATCGTTTCACGAATGTTTCGTGAAATAACCATGATTTAGGTGAGATTTTCTTAATTTAAGTGTTTTCATAGATATCTAGCTACTTTCGCTGCAAATCACGTTATTTCGTAGAATTTCATCGTTTCACGAATGTTTCGTGAAATAACCGTGATTTAGCGAAGATTTAACTTAATTTTGATGTTTTCAAAGATAACTCGCTGCTTTCGCTGCGAAACACCTTATTTCGTTGAATTTCACCGTTTCACGAATGTTCCCCGAAATACCGTGATTTAGCAGAGATTTAACTTAATTTTGTTGTTTTCATAGATATTTCGCAACTTTCGATTCGAAACACGTTATTTCGTTGGATTTCATCGTTTCAAGCATGTTTCGTGAAATAACCATGATTTAACAGAGATTTAGCTTAATTTTGATGTTTTCATCGATATCTCGCTACTTTCACTGCGATACACGTTATTTCTTTGAATTTCATCGTTTCACGAATGTTTCGTGAAATAACCATGATTTAGCTGTGATTTCCCTTAATTTAAGTGTATTCATAGATATCTCGATACTTTCGCTGCGAAACACGTTATTTCGTTGAATTTCATCGTTTCACGAATGTTTCGTCAAACAACCATGATTTAGCGGAGATTTCGTTTAATTTCGATGTTTTCATAGATATCTCGCAACTTTCGCTGAGAAACACGTTATTTCGTTGAATTTCATCGTTTCACTCATGTTTCGTGAAATAACCATGATTTAGCGGTGATTTAGCTTAATTTAAGTGTATTCATAGATATCCCGCTACTTACGCTGCGAAACACGTTATATCGTTGAATTTCATCGTTTCATGAATGTTTCGTGAAATAACCATGATTTAGCGGAGATTTCGCTTAATTTCGATGTTTTCATAGATATCTCGCAACTTTCGCTGCGAAACACGTTATTTCGTTGAATTTCATCGTTTCACGCATGTTTCGTGAAATAACCATGATTTAGCGGAGATTTAGCATAATTTTGATGTTTTCATAGATATCTCACTACTTTCGCTGCGAATCAGGTTATTTTTTTGAATTTGATCGTTTCACGAATGTTTCGTGAAATAACCATGATTTGGCGGAGATATAGCTGAATTTTGATGTTTTCATAGATAACTCGCTTCTTTCACTGCGAAACACGTTATTTCGTTGATTTCATCTATTCACGAATGTTGGGGTAATATCCATGATTTAGCTAAGATTACGCTTAATTTTGATGTTTTCATAGATATCTCCCTACCTTCGCTGCGAAACAGGTTATTTCGTTGAATTTCATCGTTTCACGAATGTTTCGTGAAATAAGCGTGATTTTGTAGAGATGTAGCTTAATTTTGTTGTTTTCGTAGATATCTCACTACTTTCGACGCGAATCAGGCTATTTCGTTGAATTTCATCGTTTCACGAATGTTTCGTGAAATAACCACCATTTAGATGTGATTTTCTTAATTTAAGTGTTTTCATAGATATCTCGCTACTTTCGCTGCAAATCACGTTATTTCGTTGAATTTCATCGTTTCACGAATGTTACGTGAAATAACCGTGATTTAGCGGAGATTTAACTTAATTTTGATGTTTTCAAAGATATCTCGCTGCTTTCGCTGCGAAACACCTTATTTCGTTGAATTTCACCGTTTCACGAATGTTCCCCGAAATACCGTGATTTAGCAGAGATTTAGCTTAATTTTGTTGTTTTCATAGATATCTCGCAACTTTCGCTACGAAACACGTTATTTCGTTGGATTTCATCGTTTCACGCATGTTTCGTGAAATAACCATGATTTAGAGGAGATTTAGCTTAATTTTGATGTTTTCATAGAAATCTCACTAATTTCGCTGCGAATCAGGTTGTTTCGTTGAATTTCATCGTTTCACGAATGTATCGTGAAATAACCATGACTCAGCGGAGATATTGCTTAATTTTGATGTTTTCATAGATATCTCGCTTCTTTCACTGCGAAAGACGATATTTCGTTGATTTCATCTATTCACGAATGTTGGGGGAAATATCCATGATTTAACAGAGATTACGCTTAATTTTGATGTTTTCATATACATCTCGCTACTTTCGCTGGGAAACACATTATTTCGTTGTATTTCATCGTTTCAAGAATGTTTCGTGAAATAACCGTGATTTAGCAGAGATTTAACTTAATTTTGATGTTTTGATAGATATCTCGCTACTTTCGCTGCGAAACACGTTATATCGTTGAATTCCACCGGTCACGAATGTTTCGTGAAATAACCATGATTTAGCGGAGATTTCGCTAAATTTTGATGTTTTCATAGATATCTCGCAATTTTCGCTGCGAAACACGTTATTTCGTTGAATTTCATCGTTTCACGAATGTTTCGTGAAATAAACATGATTTAGCTGTTATTTAACTTAATTTTCATGTTTTCATAGATATCTCGCTACTTTCGCTGCGAAACACGTTATTTCGTTGAATTTCACCGTTTCACGAATGTTTCGTGAAATAAGTGTGATTTAGCAGAGATTTAGCTTAATTTTGTTGTTTTCATAGATATCACGCAACTTTCGCTACGAAACACGTTATTTCGTTGAATTTCATCGTTTCATGGGTGTTTGGTGAATTAACAATGATTCAGCATAGATTTAGCTTAATTTTGATGTTTTCATAGATATCTCGCTACTTTCACTGCGAAACACGTTATTTCGTTGAAATACATCGTTTCACGAATGTTTCGTGAAACAACCATGATTTAGCGGAGCTTTCGCTTAATTTTGATATTTTCATAGATATCTCGCAACTTTCGTTGCGTAACACGTTATTTCGTTGAATTTCATCGTTTCACGAATGTTTCGTGAAATAACCATGATTTAGGTTAGATTTTCTTAATTTAAGTGTTTTCATAGATATCTCGCTACTTTCGCTGCAAATCACGTTATTTCGTTGAATTTCATCGTTTCACTAATGTTTCGTGAAATAACCGTGATTTAGCGGAGATTTAACTTAATTTTGATGTTTTCAAAGATATCTCGCTGCTTTCGCTGCGAAACACGTTATTTCGTTGAATTTCACCGTTTCACGAATGTTCCGTGAAATACCATGATTTAGCAGAGATTTAGCTTAATTTTGATGTTTTCATAGATATCTCGCTACTTTCGCTGCGAAACACGTTATTTCGTTGAATTTCATCGTTTCACGAATGTTTCGTGAAATAACCATGATTTAACAGAGATTTAGCTTAATTTTGATGTTTTCATAGATATCTCGCTACTTTCGCTGCGAAACACGTTATTTCGTTGAATTTCATCGTTTCACGAATGTTTCGTGAAATAACCATGATTTAGCGGAGATTTAGCTTAATTTTGATGTTTTCATAGATATCACGCAACTTTCGCTGCGAAACACGTTATTTCGTTGAATTTCATCGTTTCACGAATGTTTCGTGAAATAACCATGATTTAGCAGAGATTTAGCTTAATTTTGATGTTTTCATAGATATCTCACTACTTTCGCTGCGAAACACGTTATTTCGTTGAATTTCATCGTTTCACGAATGTTTCGTGAAATAACCATGATTTAGCAGAGATTTAGCTTAATTTCGATGTTTTCATAGATATCTCGCTACTTTCCATGCGAAAAACGTTATTTCGTTGAATTTCATCGTTTCACGAATGTTTCGTGAAATAACCATGAATTAGCTGAGATTTCCCTTAATTTAAATGTTTTCATAGATATCTCGCTGCTTTCGCTGCGAAACACGTTATATCGTTGAATTTCATCGTTTCACGAATGTTTCGTGAAACAACCATGATTTAGGTGAGATTTTCTTAATTTAAGTGTTTTCATAGATATCTCGCTACTTTCGCTGCAAATCACGTTATTTCGTTGAATTTCATCGTTTCACGAATGTTTCGTGAATTAACCGTGATTTAGCGGAGATTTAACTTAATTTTGATGTTTTCAAAGATATCTCGCTGCTTTCGCTGCGAAACACCTTATTTCGTTGAATTTCACCGTTTCACGAATGTTCCCCGAAATACCGTGATTTAGCAGAGATTTAGCTTAATTTCGTTGTTTTCATAGATATCTCTCAACTTTCGCTACGAAACACGTTATTTCGTTGGATTTCATCGTTTCACGCATGTTTCGTGAAATAACCATGATTTAGAGGAGATTTAGCTTAATTTTGATGTTTTCATAGAAATCTCACTAATTTCGCTGCGAATCAGGTTGTTTCGATGAATTTCATCGTTTCACGAATGTATCGTGAAATAACCTTGACTTAGCGGAGATATTGCTTAATTTTGATGTTTTCATAGATATCTCGCTTCTTTCACTGCGAAACACGATATTTCGTTGATTTCATCTATTCACGAATGTTGGGGGAAATATCCATGATTTAACAGAGATTACGCTTAATTTTGATGTTTTCATATATATCTCGCTACTTTCGCTGGGAAACACATTATTTCGTTGTATTTCATCGTTTCAAGAATGTTTCGTGAAATAACCGTGATTTAGCAGAGATTTAACTTAATTTTGATGTTTTGATAGATATCTCGCTACTTTCGCTGCGAAACACGTTATATCGTTGAATTCCACCGGTCACGAATGTTTCGTGAAATAACCATGATTTAGCGGAGATTTCGCTAAATTTTGATGTTTTCATAGATATCTCGCAATTTTCGCTGCGAAACACGTTATTTCGTTGAATTTCATCGTTTCACGAATGTTTCGTGAAATAAACATGATTTAGCTGTTATTTAACTTAATTTTCATGTTTTCATAGATATCTCGCTACTTTCGCTGCGAAACACGTTATTTCGTGAATTTCACCGTTTCACGAATGTTTCGTGAAATAAGAGTGATTTAGCAGAGATTTAGCTTAATTTTGTTGTTTTCATAGATATCACGCAACTTTCGCTTCGAAACACGTTATTTCGTTGAATTTCATCGTTTCATGGGTGTTTGGTGAATTAACAATGATTCAGCATAGATATAGCTTAATTTTGATGTTTTCATAGATATCTCGCTACTTTCACTGCGAAACACGTTATTTCGTTGAAATACATCGTTTCACGAATGTTTCGTGAAACAACCATGATATAGCGGAGCTTTCGCTTAATTTTGATATTTTCATAGATATCTCGCAACTTACGTTGCGTAACACGTTATTTCGTTGAATTTCATCGTTTCACGAATGTTTCGTGAAATAACCATGATTTAGGTTAGATTTTCTCAATTTAAGTGTTTTCATAGATATCTCGCTACTTTCGCTGCAAATCACGTTATTTCATTGAATTTCATCGTTTCACTAATGTTTCGTGAAGTAACCGTGATTTAGCGGAGATTTAACTTAATTTTGATGTTTTCAAAGATATCTCGCTGCTTTCGCTGCGAAACACCTTATTTCGTTGAATTTCACCGTTTCACGAATGATCCCCGAAATTCCGTGATTTAGCAGAGAATTAGCTTAATTTTGTTGATTTCATACATATCTCGCAACTTTCGCTACGAAACACGTTATTTCGTTGGATTACATCGTTTCACGCATGTTTCGTGAAATAACCATGATTTAGCAGAGATTTAGCTTAATTTTGATGTTTTCATAGATATCTCACTACTTTCGCTATGAAACAGGTTATTTCGTTGAATTTCATCGTTTCACGCATGTTTCGTGAAATAACCATGATTTAGCAGAGATTTAGCTTAATTTCGAGGTTTTCATAGATATCTCGCTACTTTCCATGCGAAAAACGTTATTTTGTTGAATTTCATCGTTTCACGAATGTTTCGTGAAATACCCATGAATTAGCTGAGATTTCCCTTAATTTAAGTGTATTCATAGATATCTCGCTACTTACGCTGCGAAACACGTTATATCGTTGAATTTCATCGTTTCACGAATGTTTCGTGAAACAACCATGATTTAGCGGAGATTTCGCTTAATTTCGATGTTTTCATAGATATCTCGCAACTTTCGCTGCGAAACACGTTATTTCGTTGAATTTCATCGTTTCACGAATGTTTCGTGAAATAACCATGATTTAGGTGAGATTTTCTTAACTTAAGTGTTTTCATAGATATCTCGCTACTTTCGCTGCAAATCACGTTATTTCGTTGAATTTCATCGTTTCACGAATGTTTCGTGAAATAACCGTGATTTAGCGGAGATTTAACTTAATTTTGATGTTTTCAAAGATATCTCGCTGCTTTCGCTGCGAAACACCTTATTTCGTTGAATTTCACCGTTTCACGAATGTTCCCCGAAATACCGTGATTTAGCAGAGATTTAGCTTAATTTTGTTGTTTTCATAGATATCTCGCAACTTTCGCTACGAAACACGTTATTTCGTTGGATTTCATCGTTTCACGCATGTTTCGTGAAATAACCATTATTTAGAGGAGATTTAGCTTAATTTTGATGTTTTCATAGAGATCTCACTAATTTCGCTGCGAATCAGGTTGTTTCGTTGAATTTCATCGTTTCACGAATGTTTCGTGAAATAACCATGACTTAGAGGAGATATTGCATAATTTTGATGTTTTCATAGATATCTCGCTTCTTTCACTGCGAAACACGTTATATCGTTGAATTCCACCGGTCACGAATGTTTCGTGAAATAAACATGATTTAGCTGTTATTTAACATAATTTTCATGTTTTCATAGATATCTCGCTACTTTCGCTGCGAAACACGTTATTTCGTTGAATTTCATCGTTTCACGCATGTTTCGTGAAATAACCATGATTTAGCGGAGATTTAGCATAATTTTGATGTTTTCATAGATATCTCACTACTTTCGCTGCGAATCAGGTTATTTTTTTGAATTTGATCGTTTCACGAATGTTTCGTGAAATAACCATGATTTAGCGGAGATATAGCTGAATTTTGATGTTTTCATAGATAACTCGCTTCTTTCACTGCGAAACACGTTATTTCGTTGATTTCATCTATTCACGAATGTTGGGGGAAATATCCATGATTTAGCTAAGATTACGCTTAATTTTGATGTTTTCATAGATATCTCGCTACTTTCGCTGGGAAACACATTATTTCGTTGTATTTCATCGTTTCAAGAATGTTTCGTGAAATAACCGTGATTTAGCAGAGATTTAACTTTATTTTGATGTTTTGATAGATATCTCGCTACTTTCGCTGCGAAACACGTTATATCGTTGAATCCCACCGGTCACGAATGTTTCGTGAAATAACCATGATTTAGCGGAGATTTCGCTTAATTTTGATGTTTTCATAGATATCTCGCAATTTTCGCTGCGAAACACGTTATTTCGTTGAATTTCTTCGTTTCACGAATGTTTCGTGAAATAAACATGATTTAGCTGTTATTTAACTTAATTTTCATGTTTTCATAGATATCTCGCTACTTTCGCTGCGAAACACGTTATTTCGTTGAATTTCACCGTTTCACGAATGTTTCGTGAAATAAGAGTGATTTAGCAGAGATTTAGCTTAATTTTGTTGTTTTCATAGATATCTCGCTACTTTCGCTACGAAACACGTTATTTCGTTGAATTTCATCGTTTCATGGGTGTTTGGTGAAATAACCATGATTTAGCATAGATTTAGCTTAATTTTGATGTTTTCATAGATATCTCGCTACTTTCACTGCGAAACACGTTATTTCGTTGAATTACATCGTTTCACGAATGTTTCGTGAAACAACCATGATTTAGCGCAGCTTTCGCTTAATTTTTTGATATTTTCATAGATATCTCGCAACTTTCGTTGCGTAACACGTTATTTCGTTGAATTTCATCGTTTCACGAATGTTTCGTGAAATAACCACCATTTAGATGAGATTTTCTTAATTTAAGTGTTTACATAGATATTTCGCTACTTTCGCTGCAAATCACGTTATTTCGTTGAATTTCATCGTTTCACGAATGTTTCGAGAAATAACCGTGATTTAGCGGAGATTTAACTTAATTTTGATGTTTTCATAGATATCTCGCTTCTTTCACTGCGAGACACGTTATTTCGTTGAATTTCATAGTTTCACGAATGTTTCGTGAAATAACCGTGACTTAGCGGAGATATTGCTTAATTTTGATGTTTTCATAGATATCTCGCTTCTTTCACTGCGAATCACGATATTTCGTTGATTTCATCTATTCACGAATGTTGGGGGAAATATCCATGATTTAACAGAGATTACGCTTAATTTTGATGTTTTCATATATATCTCGCTACTTTCGCTGGGAAACACATTATTTCGTTGTATTTCATCGTTTCAAGAATGTTTCGTGAAATAACCGTGATTTAGCAGAGATTTAACTTAATTTTGATGTTTTGATAGATATCTCGCTACTTTCGCTGCGAAACACGTTATATCGTTGAATTCCACCGGTCACGAATGTTTCGTGAAATAACCATGATTTAGCGGAGATTTCGCTAAATTTTGATGTTTTCATATATATCTCGCAATTTTCGCTGCGAAACACGTTATTTCGTTGAATTTCATCGTTTCACGAATGTTTCGTGAAATAAACATGATTTAGCTGTTATTTAACTTAATTTTCATGTTTTCATAGATATCTCGCTACTTTCGCTGCGAAACACGTTATTTCGTGAATTTCACCGTTTCACGAATGTTTCGTGAAATAAGAGTGATTTAGCAGAGATTTAGCTTAATTTTGTTGTTTTCATAGATATCACGCAACTTTCGCTTCGAAACACGTTATTTCGTTGAATTTCATCGTTTCATGGGTGTTTGGTGAATTAACAATGATTCAGCATAGATTTAGCTTAATTTTGATGTTTTCATAGATATCTCGCTACTTTCACTGCGAAACACGTTATTTCGTTGAAATACATCGTTTCACGAATGTTTCGTGAACACACGTAATTAGCGGAGCTTTCGCTTAATTTTGATATTTTCATAGATATCTCGCAACTTACGTTGCGTAACACGTTATTTCGTTGAATTTCATCGTTTCACGAATGTTTCGTGAAATAACCATGATTTAGGTTAGATTTTCTCAATTTAAGTGTTTTCATAGATATCTCGCTACTTTCGCTGCAAATCACGTTATTTCATTGAATTTCATCGTTTCACTAATGTTTCGTGAAATAACCGTGATTTAGCGGAGATTTAACTTAATTTTGATGTTTTCAAAGATATCTCGCTGCTTTCGCTGCGAAACACCTTATTTCGTTGAATTTCACCGTTTCACGAATGTTCCCCGAAATTCCGTGATTTAGCAGAGAATTAGCTTAATTTTGTTGTTTTCATAGATATCTCGCAACTTTCGCTACGAAACACGTTATTTCGTTGGATTACATCGTTTCACGCATGTTTCGTGAAATAACCATGATTTAGCAGAGATTTAGCTTAATTTTGATGTTTTCATAGATATCTCACTACTTTCGCTATGAAACAGGTTATTTCGTTGAATTTCATCGTTTCACGCATGTTTCGTGAAATAACCATGATTTAGCAGAGATTTAGCTTAATTTCGAGGTTTTCATAGATATCTCGCTACTTTCCATGCGAAAAACGTTATTTCGTTGAATTTCATCGTTTCACGAATGTTTCGTGAAATACCCATGAATTAGCTGAGATTTCCCTTAATTTAAGTGTAATCATAGATATCTCGCTACTTACGCTGCGAAACACGTTATATCGTTGAATTTCATCGTTTCACGAATGTTTCGTGAAACAACCATGATTTAGCGGAGATTTCGCTTAATTTCGATGTTTTCATAGATATCTCGTAACTTTCGCTGCGAAACACGTTATTTCGTTGAATTTCATCGTTTCACACATGTTTCGTGAAATAACCATGATTTAGCGGAGATTTAGCATAATTTTGATGTTTTCATAGATATCTCACTACTTTCGCTGCGAATCAGGTTATTTTTTTGAATTTGTTCGTTTCAGGAATGTTTCGTGAAATAACCATGATTTAGCGGAGATATAGCTGAATTTTGATGTTTTCATGGATAACTCGCTTCTTTCACTGCGAAACACGTTATTTCGTTGATTTCATCTATTCACAAAAGTTGGGGGAAATATACATGATTTAGCTAAGATTACGCTTAATTTTGATGTTTTCATTGATATCTCGCTACTTTCGCTGGGAAACACATTATTTCGTTGGATTTCATCGTTTCAAGAATGTTTCGTGAAATAACCGTGATTTAGCAGAGATTTAACTTTATTTTGATGTTTTGATAGATATCTCGCTACTTTCGCTGCGAAAAACGTTATATCGTTGAATTCCACCGGTCACGAATGTTTCGTGAAATAACCATGATTTAGCGGAGATTTCGCTTAATTTTGATGTTTTCATAGATATCTCGCAATTTTCGCTGCGAAACACGTTATTTCGTTGAATTTCATTGTTTCACGAATGTTTCGTGAAATAAACATGATTTAGCTGTTATTTAACTTAATTTTCATGTTTTCATAGATATCTCGCTACTTTCGCTGCGAAACACGTTATTTCGTTGAAATTCACCGCATCACGAATGTTGCGTGAAATAAGAGTGATTTAGCAGAGATTTAGCTTAATTTTGTTGTTTTCATAGATATCTTGCAGCTTTCGCTACGAAACACGTTATTTCGTTGGATTACATCGTTTCACGCATGTTTCGTGAAATAACCATGATTTAACAGAGATTTAGCTTAATTTTGATGTTATCATAGATATCTCGCTACTTTCGCTGCGAAACACGTTATTTCGTTGAATTTCATCGTTTCACCAATGTTTCGTCAAACAACCATGATTTAGCGGAGATTTCGTTTAATTTCGATGTTTTCATAGATATCACGCAACTTTCGCTGAGAAACACGTTATTTCGTTGAATTTCATCGTTTCACGCATGTTTCGTGAAATAACCATGATTTAGCAGAGATTTAGCTTAATTTTGATGTTTTCATAGATATCTCACTACTTTCGCTATGAAACAGGTTATTTCGTTGAATTTCATCGTTTCACGAATGTTTCGTGAAATAACCATGATTTAGATGAGATTTTCTTAATTTAAGTGTTTTCATAGATATCTCGCTACTTTCGCTGCAAATCACGTTATTTCGTTGAATTTCATCGTTTCACGAATGTTTCGTGAAATAACCGTGATTTAGCGGAGATTTAACATAATTTTGATGTTTTCATAGATACCTCGCTTCTTTCACTGCGAGACACGTTATTTCGTTGAATTTCATCGTTTCACGAATGTTTCGTGAAATAACAATGACTTACCAGAGATTTAGCTTAATTTTGTTGTTTTCATAGATATCTCGCTACTTTCGCTGTGAAACACCTTATTCCGTTGAATTTCACCGTTTCACGAATGTTTCCTGAAATAACCGTGATTTAGCAGAGATTTATTTTAATTTTGTTGTTTTCATAGATATCTCGCAACTTTCGCTGCGAAACACGTTATTTCATTGAATTTCATCGTTTCACGCATGTTTCGTGAAATAACCATGATTTAGCAGAGATTTAGCTTAATTTCGAGGTTTTCATAGATATCTCGCTACTTTCCATGCGAAAAACGTTATTTCGTTGAATTTCATCGTTTCACGAATGTTTCGTGAAATACCCATGAATTAGCTGAGATTTCCCTTAATTTAAGTGTAATCATAGATATCTCGCTACTTACGCTGCGAAACACGTTATATCGTTGAATTTCATCGTTTCACGAATGTTTCGTGAAACAACCATGATTTAGCGGAGATTTCGCTTAATTTCGATGTTTTCATAGATATCTCGTAACTTTCGCTGCGAAACACGTTATTTCGTTGAATTTCATCGTTTCACACATGTTTCGTGAAATAACCATGATTTAGCGGAGATTTAGCATAATTTTGATGTTTTCATAGATATCTCACTACTTTCGCTGCGAATCAGGTTATTTTTTTGAATTTGTTCGTTTCAGGAATGTTTCGTGAAATAACCATGATTTAGCGGAGATATAGCTGAATTTTGATGTTTTCATGGATAACTCGCTTCTTTCACTGCGAAACACGTTATTTCGTTGATTTCATCTATTCACAAAAGTTGGGGGAAATATACATGATTTAGCTAAGATTACGCTTAATTTTGATGTTTTCATTGATATCTCGCTACTTTCGCTGGGAAACACATTATTTCGTTGGATTTCATCGTTTCAAGAATGTTTCGTGAAATAACCGTGATTTAGCAGAGATTTAACTTTATTTTGATGTTTTGATAGATATCTCGCTACTTTCGCTGCGAAAAACGTTATATCGTTGAATTCCACCGGTCACGAATGTTTCGTGAAATAACCATGATTTAGCGGAGATTTCGCTTAATTTTGATGTTTTCATAGATATCTCGCAATTTTCGCTGCGAAACACGTTATTTCGTTGAATTTCATTGTTTCACGAATGTTTCGTGAAATAAACATGATTTAGCTGTTATTTAACTTAATTTTCATGTTTTCATAGATATCTCGCTACTTTCGCTGCGAAACACGTTATTTCGTTGAAATTCACCGCATCACGATTGTTGCGTGAAATAAGAGTGATTTAGCAGAGATTTAGCTTAATTTTGTTGTTTTCATAGATATCTCGCAGCTTTCGCTACGAAACACGTTATTTCGTTGAATTTCATCGTTTCATGGGTGTTTGGTGAAATAACCATGATTCAGCATAGATTTAGCTTAATTTTGATGTTTTCATAGATATCTCGCTACTTTCACGAATGTTTCGTGAAATAACCATGATTTAGGTGAGATTTTCTTAATTTAAGTGTTTTCATAGATATTTCGCTACTATCACTGCGAAACACGTTATTTCGTTGAAATACATCGTTTCACGAATGTTTCGTGAAACAACCATGATTTAGCGGAGATTTCGCTTAATTTTGATGTTTTGATCGATATCTCGCTACTTTCGCTGCGAAACACGTTATATCGTGGAATTCCACCGGTCACGAATGTTTCGTGAAATAACCATGATTTAACGGAGATTTCGCTTAATTTTGATGTTTTCATAGATATCTCGCAATTTTCGCTGCGAAACACGTTATTTCGTTGAATTTCATCGTTCCACGAATGTTTCGTGAAATAAACATGATTTAGCTGTTATTTAACTGAATTTTCATGTTTTCATAGATATCTCGCTACTTTCGCTGCGAAACACGTTATTTCGTTGAATTTCACCGTTTCACGAATGTTTCGTGAAATAAGAGTGATTTAGCAGAAATTTAGCTTTATTTTGTTGTTTTAATAGATATCTCGCTACTTTCGCTACGAAACACGTTATTTCGTTGAATTTCATCGTTTCATGGGTGTTTGGTGAAATAACCATGATTCAGCATAGATTTAGCTTAATTTTGATGTTTTCATAGATATCTCGCTACTTTCACGAATGTTTCGTGAAATAACCATGATTTAGGTGAGATTTTCTTAATTTAAGTGTTTTCATAGATATTTCGCTACTATCACTGCGAAACACGTTATTTCGTTGAAATACATCGTTTCACGAATGTTTCGTGAAACAACCATGATTTAGCGGAGATTTCGCTTAATTTTGATGTTTTGATCGATATCTCGCTACTTTCGCTGCGAAACACGTTATATCGTGGAATTCCACCGGTCACGAATGTTTCGTGAAATAACCATGATTTAACGGAGATTTCGCTTAATTTTGATGTTTTCATAGATATCTCGCAATTTTCGCTGCGAAACACGTTATTTCGTTGAATTTCATCGTTCCACGAATGTTTCGTGAAATAAACATGATTTAGCTGTTATTTAACTGAATTTTCATGTTTTCATAGATATCTCGCTACTTTCGCTGCGAAACACGTTATTTCGTTGAATTTCACCGTTTCACGAATGTTTCGTGAAATAAGAGTGATTTAGCAGAAATTTAGCTTTATTTTGTTGTTTTAATAGATATCTCGCTACTTTCGCTACGAAACACGTTATTTCGTTGAATTTCATCGTTTCATGGGTGTTTGGTGAAATAACCATGATTTAGCGGAGATTTAGCTTAATTTTGATGTTTTCATAGATATCTCACTACTTTCGCTGCGAATCAGGTTTTTTCGTTGAATTTCATCGTTTCACGAATGTTTCGTGAAATAACCATGATTTAGCGGAGATATTGCTTAATTTTTATGTTTTCATAGATATCTCGCTTCTTTCACTGCGAAACACGTTATTTCGTTGAATTTCACCGTTTCACGAATGTTTCGTGAAATAACCATGAATTAGCTGAGATTTTCCTTAATTTAAGTGTATTCATAGATATCTCGCTACTTTCGCTGCGAAACACGTTATTTCGCTGAATTTCATAGTTTCACGAATTTTTCGTGAAACAACCAAGATTTAGCGGAGATTTCGCTTAATTTTGATGTTTTCATAGATATCTCGCAACTTTCGCTGCGAAACACGTTATTTCGTTGAATTTCATCGTTTCACGCATGTTTCGTGAAATAACCATGATTTAGCAGAGATTTAGCTTAATTTTGATGTTTTCGTCGATTTCTCGCTACTTTCACTGCGAAACACGTTATTTCGTTGAATTTCATCGTTTCACGAATGTTTCGTGAAATGACCATGATTTAGCAGAGATTTTGCTTAATTTTGATGTTTTCATAGATATATCGCAACTTTCGCTGCGAAACACGTTATTTCGTTGAATTTTATCGTTTCACGCATGTTTCGTGAAATAACCACGATTTAGGGGAGATTTAACTTGATTTTGATATTTTCATAGATATCTCGCTTATTTCACTGCGAGACACGTTATTTCGTTGAATTTCATCGTTTCACGAATGTTTCGTGAAATAACCATGACTTACCATCGATTTAGCTTAATTTTGTTGTTTTCATAGATATCTCGCTACTTTCGCTGCGAAACACCTTATTTCGTTGAATTTCACCGTTTCACGAATGTTTCCTGAAATAACCGTGATTTAGCAGAGATTTAGTTTAATTTTGTTGTTTTCATAGATATCTCGCAACTTTCGCTACGAAACACGTTATTTCATTGAATTTCATCGTTTCACGCATGTTTCGTGAAATAACCATGATTTAGCAGAGATTTAGCTTAATTTTGATGTTTTCATAGATATCTCCCTACTTTCGCTGCGAAACAGGTTATTTCGTTGAATTTCATCGTTTCACGAATGTTTCGTGAAATAACCATTGTTTATCGGAGATTAAGCTTAATTTTGATGTTTTCATTGATACCTCGCTACTATCACTGCGAAACACGTTATTTCGTTGATTTCAACGATCCACGAATGTTTCGTGAAATAACCATGATTTGACTGAGATTCCGCTTAATTTTGTTGTTTTCATAGATATCTCGCAACTTTCGCTACGAAACACGTTATATCGTTGAATATCATCGTTTCACGCATGTTTCGTGAAATAACCATGATTTTGCAGAGATTTAGCTTAATTTTGAAGTTTTCATAGATATCTCGCTACTTTCACTGCGAAACACGTTATTTCGTTGAATTTCATCGTTTCACGAATGTTTCGTGAAATACCCATGAATTAGCTGAGATTTCCCTTAATTTAATAGTATTCATACATATCTCGCTACTTACGCTGCGAAACACGTTATATCGTTGAATTTCATCGTTTCACGAATGTTTCGTGAAACAACCATGATTTAGCGGAGATTTCGCTTAATTTCGATGTTTTCATAGATATCTCGCAACTTTCGCTGCGAAACACGTTATTTCGTTGAATTTCATCGTTTCACGCTTTTTTCGTGAAATAAGCGTGATTTAGTAGAGATTTAGCATAATTTTGTTGTTTTCATAGATATCTCACTACTTTCGACGCGAATCAGGTTATTTCGTTGAATTTCATCGTTTCACGCATGTTTCGTGAAATAACCATGATTTAGAGGAGATTTAGCTTAATTTTGATGTTTTCATAGATATCTCACTACTTTCGCTGCGAAACACGTTATTTCGTTGAATTTCACCGTTTCACGAATGTTTCGTGAAATAAGCGTGATTTAGTAGAGATTTAGCTTAATTTTGTTGTTTTCATAGATATCTCACTACTTTCGACGCGAATCAGGTTATTTCGTTGAATTTCATCGTTTCACGCATGTTTCGTGAAATAACCATGATTTAGAGGAGATTTAGCTTAATTTTGATGTTTTCATAGATATCTCACTACTTTCGCTGCGAAACAGGTTGTTTCGTTGAATTTCATCGTTTCACGAATGTTTCGTGAAATAACCATGATTTAGCGGAGATATTGCTTAATTTTGATGTTTTCATAGATATCTCGTTTCTTTCACTGCGAAACACGTTATTTCGTTGATTTCATCTATTCACGAATGTTGGGGGAAATATCCATGATTTAACAGAGATTTCGCTTAATTTTGATGTTTTCATATATATCTCGCTACTTTCGCTGGGAAACACATTATTTCGATGTATTTCATCGTTTCAAGAATGTTTCGTGAAATAACCATGATTTAGCAGAGATTTAGCTTAATTTTGATGATTTCATAGATATCTCGCTACTTTCACTGCGAAACACGTTATTTCTTTGAATTTCATCGTTTCACGAATGTTTCGTGAAATAACCATGATTTAGCTGTGATTTAACTTAATTTAAGTGTATTCATAGATATCTCGTTACTTTCGCTGTGAAACAAGTTATTTCGTTGAATTTCATCGTTTCACGAATGTTTCGTCAAACAACCATGATTTAGCGGAGATTTCGCTTAATTTCGATGTTTTCATAGATATCTCGCAACTTTCGCTCAGAAACACGTTATTTCGTTCAATTTCATCGTTTCACGCATGTTTCGTGAAATAACCATGATTTAGCAGAGATTTAGCTTAATTTTGATGTTTTCATAGATATCTCACTACTTTCGCTGCGAAACAGGTTATTTCGTTGAATTTCATCGTTTCACGAATGTTTCGTGAAATAACCATGATTTAGCGGTGATTTAACTTAATTTTCATGTTTTCATAGATATCTCGCTGCTTTCGCTGCGAAACACGTTATTTCGTTGAATTTCATCGTTTCAGGAATGTTTCGTGAAATAAGAGTGATTTAGCAGAGATTTAGCTTAATTTTGTTGTTTTCATAGATATCTCGCTACTTTCGCTACGAAACACGTTATTTCGTTGAATTTCATCGTTTCACGGGTGTTTGGTGAAATAACCATGATTTATCATAGATTTAGCTTAATTTTGATGTTTTCATAGATATCTCGCAACTTTCGTTGCGTAACACGTTATTTCGTTGAATTTCATCGTTTCACGAATGTTTCGTGTAATAACCATGATTTAGGTGAGATTTTCTTAATTTAAGTGTTTTCATAGATATCTCGCTACTTTCGCTGCAAATCACGTTATTTCGTTGAATTTCATCGTTTCACGAATGATTCGTGAAATAACCGTGATTTAGCGGAGATTTAACTTAATTTTGATGTTTTCAAAGGTATCTCGCTGCTTTCGCTGCGAAACACCTTATTTCGTTGAATTTCACCGTTTCACGAATGTTCCCTGAAATAACCGTGATTTAGCAGAGATTTAGATTAATTTTGTTGATTTCATAGATATCTCGCAACTTTCGCTACGAAACACGTTATTTCGTTGAATTTCATCGTTTCACGCATGTTTCGTGAAATAACCATGATTTAGCAGAGATTAAGCTTAATTTTGATGTTTTCATAGATATCTCGCTACTTTCACTGCGAAACACGTTATTTCTTTGAATTTCATCGTTTCACGAATGTTTCGTGAAATAACCATGATTTAACTGTGATTTCCCTTAATTTAAGTGTATTCACAGATATCTCGCTACTTTCGCTGCGAAACACGTTATTTCGTTGAATTTCATCGTTTCACGAATGTTTCGTGAAATAACCATGATTTAGCAGAGATTAAGCTTAATTTTGATATTTTCATAGATATCTCGCAACTTTCGTTGCGTAACACGTTATTTCGTTGAATTTCATCGTTTCACGAATGCTTCGTGAAATAATCATGATTTAGGTGAGATTTTCTTAATTAAAGTGTTTTCATAGATATCACGCTACTTTCGCTGCAAATCACGTTATTTCGTTTAATTTCATCGTTTCACGAATGTTTCGTGAAATAACCGTGATTTAACGGAGATTTAGCTTAATTTTGATGTTTTCAAAGATATCTCGCTGCTTTCGCTGCAAAACACCTTATTTCGTTGAATTTCACCGTTTCTCGAATGTTCCCTGAAATAACCGTGATTTAACAGAGATTTAGCTTAATTTTGTTGTTTTCATAGATATCTCGCTACTTTCGCTGCGAAACACGTTATTTCGTTGAATTTCATCGTTTCATGGGTGTTTGATGAAATAACCATGATTCAGCATAGATTTAGCTTAATTTTGATGTTTTCATAGATATCTCGCTACTTTCACTGCGAAACACGTTATTTCGTTGAAATACATCGTTTCACGAATGTTTCGTGAAACAACCCTGATTTAGCGGAGCTTTCGCTTAATTTTGATATTTTCATAGATATCTCGCAACTTTCGTTGCGTAACACGTTATTTCGTTGAATTTCATCGTTTCACGAATGTTTCGTGAAATAACCATCATTTAGGTGAGATTTTCTTAATTAAAGTGTTTTCATAGATATCTCGCTACTTGCGCTGCAAATCACGTTATTTCGTTGAATTACATCGTTTCACGAATGTTTCGTGAAATAACCGTGATTTAGCGGAGATTCAACTTAATTTTGATGTTTTCAAAGATATCTCGCTGCTTTCGCTGCGAAACACCTTATTTCTTTGAATTTCACCATTTCTCGAATGTTCCCTGAAATAACCGTGATTTAACAGAGTTTTAACTTAATTTTGTTGTTTTCATAGATATCTCGCAACTTTCGCTACGAAACACGTTATTTCGTTGAATTTCATCGTTTCACGCATGTTTCGTGAAATAACCATGATTTAGCAGAGATTTAGCTTAATTTAGATGATTTCATAGATATCTCGCTACTTTCACTGCGAAACACGTTATTTCTTTGAATTTCATCGTTTCACGAATGTTTCGTGAAATAACCATGATTTAGCTGTGATTTCCCTTAATTTAAGTGTATTCATAGATATCTCGCTACTTTCGCTGTGAAAAACGTTATTTCGTTGAATTTCATCGTTTCACGAATGTTTCGTCAAACAACCATGATTTAGCGGAGATTTCGCTTAATTTCGATGTTTTCATAGATATCTCGCAACTTTCGCTGCGAAACACGTTATAACGTTGAATTCCACCTGTCACGAATGTTTCGTGAAATAACCATGATTTAGCGGAGATTTCGCTAAATTTTGATGTTTTCATAGATTTCTCTCAATTTTCGCTGCGAAACACGTTATTTCGTTGAATTTCATCGTTTCACGAATGTTTCGTGAAATAACCATGATTTAGCGTTTATTTAATTTAATTTTCATGTTTTCATAGATATCTCGCTACTTTCGCTGCGAAACACGTTATTTCGTTGAATTTCACCGTTTCACGAATGTTTCGTGAAATAAGAGTGATTTAGCAGAGATTTAGCTTAATTTTGTTGTTTTCATAGATATCTCGCAACTTTCGCTACGAAACACGTTAATACGTTGAATTTCAACGTTTCACAGGTGTTTGGTGAAATAACCATGATTTAGCATAGATTTAGCTTAATTTTGATGTTATCATAGATATCTCGCCACTTTCGTTGCGTAACACGTTATTTCGTTGAATTTCATCGTTTCACGCATGTTTCGTGAAATAACCATGATTAAGCAGAGATTTAGCTTAATTTTGATGATTTCATAGATATCTCGCTACTTTCACTGCGAAACACGTTATTTCTTTGAATTTCATCGTTTCACGAATGTTTCGTGAAATAACCATGATTTAGCTGTGATTTCCCTTAATTTAAGTGTATTCATAGATATCTCGCTACTTTCGCTGTGAAACAAGTTATTTCGTTGAATTTCATCGTTTCACGAATGTTTCGTCAAACAACCATGATTTAGCGGAGATTTCGCTTAATTTCGATGTTTTCATAGATATCTCGCAACTTTCGCTCAGAAACACGTTATTTCGTTCAATTTCATCGTTTCACGCATGTTTCGTGAAATAACCATGATTTAGCAGAGATTTAGCTTAATTTTGATGTTTTCATAGATATCTCACTACTTTCGCTGCGAAACAGGTTATTTCGTTGAATTTCATCGTTTCACGAATGTTTCGTGAAATAACCATGATTTAGCGGCGATTTAGCTTAATTTTGATGTTTTCATAGATATCTCGCTACTTTCACTGCGAAACACGTTATTTCGTTGAAATACATCGTTTCACGAATGTTTCGTGAAACAACCCTGATTTAGCGGAGCTTTCGCTTAATTTTGATATTTTCATAGATATCTCGCAACTTTCGTTGCGTAACACGTTATTTCGTTGAATTTCATCGTTTCACGAATGTTTCGTGAAATAACCATCATTTAGGTGAGATTTTCTTAATTAAAGTGTTTTCATAGATATCTCGCTACTTGCGCTGCAAATCACGTTATTTCGTTGAATTACATCGTTTCACGAATGTTTCGTGAAATAACCGTGATTTAGCGGAGATTCAACTTAATTTTGATGTTTTCAAAGATATCTCGCTGCTTTCGCTGCGAAACACCTTATTTCTTTGAATTTCACCATTTCTCGAATGTTCCCTGAAATAACCGTGATTTAACAGAGTTTTAACTTAATTTTGTTGTTTTCATAGATATCTCGCAACTTTCGCTACGAAACACGTTATTTCGTTGAATTTCATCGTTTCACGCATGTTTCGTGAAATAACCATGATTTAGCAGAGATTTAGTTTAATTTTGATGATTTCATAGATATCTCGCTACTTTCACTGCGAAACACGTTATTTCTTTGAATTTCATCGTTTCACGAATGTTTAGTGAAATAACCATGATTTAGCTGTGATTTCCCTTAATTTAAGTGTATTCATAGATATCTCGCTACTTTCGCTGTGAAACACGTTATTTCGTTGAATTTCATCGTTTCACGCATGTTTCGTGAAATAACCATGATTTAGCAGAGATTTAGCTTAATTTAGATGATTTCATAGATATCTCGCTACTTTCACTGCGAAACACGTTATTTCTTTGAATTTCATCGTTTCACGAATGTTTCGTGAAATAACCATGATTTAGCTGTGATTTCCCTTAATTTAAGTGTATTCATAGATATCTCGCTACTTTCGCTGTGAAAAACGTTATTTGGTTGAATTTCATCGTTTCACGAATGTTTCGTCAAACAACCATGATTTAGCGGAGATTTCGCTTAATTTCGATGTTTTCATAGATATCTCGCAACTTTCGCTGCGAAACACGTTATATCGTTGAATTCCACCTGTCACGAATGTTTCGTGAAATAACCATGATTTAGCGGAGATTTCGCTAAATTTTGATGTTTTCATAGATTTCTCTCAATTTTCGCTGCGAAACACGTTATTTCGTTGAATTTCATCGTTTCACGAATGTTTCGTGAAATAACCATGATTTAGCGTTTATTTAATTTAATTTTCATGTTTTCATAGATATCTCGCTACTTTCGCTGCGAAACACGTTATTTCGTTGAATTTCACCGTTTCACGAATGTTTCGTGAAATAAGAGTGATTTAGCAGAGATTTAGCTTAATTTTGTTGTTTTCATAGATATCTCGCAACTTTCGCTACGAAACACGTTAATACGTTGAATTTCAACGTTTCACAGGTGTTTGGTGAAATAACCATGATTTAGCATAGATTTAGCTTAATTTTGATGTTATCATAGATATCTCGCCACTTTCGTTGCGTAACACGTTATTTCGTTGAATTTCATCGTTTCACGAATGTTTCGTGAAATAACCATGATTTAGGTGAGATTTTCTTAATTTAAGTGTTTTCATAGATATCTCGCTACTTTCGCTGCAAATCACGTTATTTCGTTGAATTTCATCGTTTCACGAATGTTTCGTGAAATAACCGTGATTTAGCGGAGATTTAACTTAATTTTGATGTTTTCGAAGATATCTCGCCACTTTCGTTGCGTAACACGTTATTTCGTTGAATTTCATCGTTTCACGTATGTTTCGTGAAATAACCATGATTTAGCAGAGATTTAGCTTAATTTTGATGATTTCATAGATATCTCGCTACTTTCACTGCGAAACACGTTATTTCTTTGAATTTCATCGTTTCACGAATGTTTCGTGAAATAACCATGATTTAGCTGTGATTTCCCTTAATTTAAGTGTATTCATAGATATCTCGCTACTTTCGCTGTGAAACAAGTTATTTCGTTGAATTTCATCGTTTCACGAATGTTTCGTCAAACAACCATGATTTAGCGGAGATATCGCTTAATTTCGATGTTTTCATAGATATCTCGCTACTTTCGCTGAGAAACACGTTATTTCGTTCAAATTCATCGTTTCTCGAATGTTTCGTGTAATAACCATGATTTTGCAGAGATTTAGCTTAATTTTGATGTTTTCATAGACATCTCACTAATTTCACTGCGAAACACGCTATTTCGTTGAATTTCATCGTTTACGAATGATTCGTGAAATAACCATGATTTAGCGGAGATTTAGCTTAATTTTGATGTTTTCATAGATATCTCGCTACTTTCGCTGCGAAACACGTTATTTCGTTGTATTTCATCGTTTCAGGAATGTTTCGTGAAATAAGAGTGATTTAGCAGAGATTTAGCTTAATTTTGTTGTTTTCATAGATATCTCGCTACTTTCGCTACGAAACACGTTATTTCGTTGAATTTCATCGTTTCACGGGTGTTTGGTGAAATAACCATGATTTAGCATAGATTTAGCTTAATTTTGATGTTTTCATAGATATCTCGCAACTTTCGTTGCGTAACACGTTATTTCGTTGAATTTCATCGTTTCACGAATGTTTCGTGTAATAACCATGATTTAGGTGAGATTTTCTTAATTTAAGTGTTTTCATAGATATCTCGCTACTTTCGCTGCAAATCACGTTATTTCGTTGAATTTCATCGTTTCACGAATGATTCGTGAAATAACCGTGATTTAGCGGAGATTTAACTTAATTTTGATGTTTTCAAAGGTATCTCGCTGCTTTCGCTGCGAAACACCTTATTTCGTTGAATTTCACCGTTTCACGAATGTTCCCTGAAATAACCGTGATTTAGCAGAGATTTAGATTAATTTTGTTGATTTCATAGATATCTCGCAACTTTCGCTACGAAACACGTTATTTCGTTGAATTTCATCGTTTCACGCATGTTTCGTGAAATAACCATGATTTAGCAGAGATTAAGCTTAATTTTGATGTTTTCATAGATATCTCGCTACTTTCACTGCGAAACACGTTATTTCTTTGAATTTCATCGTTTCACGAATGTTTCGTGAAATAACCATGATTTAACTGTGATTTCCCTTCATTTAAGTGTATTCACAGATATCTCGCTACTTTCGCTGCGAAACACGTTATTTCGTTGAATTTCATCGTTTCACGAATGTTTCGTGAAACAACCATGATTTAGCGGAGATTTCGCATAATTTCGATGTTTTCATAGTTATCTCGCAACTTTCGCAGCGAAACACGTTATATCGTTGAATACCACCGGTCACGAATGTTTCGTGAAATTACCATGATTTAGCAGAGATTTAGCTTAATTTTGTTGTTTTCATAGATATCTCGCAACTTTCGCTACGAAACACGTTATTTCGTTGAATTTCATCGTTTCACGGGTGTTTGGTGAAATAACCATGATTTAGCATAGATTCAGCTTAATTTTGATGTTTTCATAGATATCTCGCTACTTTCACTGCGTAACACGTTATTTCGTTGAAATACATCGTTTCATGAATGTTTCGTGAAACAACCATGATTTAGCGGAGCTTTCGCTTAATTTAGATGATTTCATAGATATCTCGCAACTTTCGCTGCGTAACACGTTATTTCGTTGAATTTCATCGTTTCACGAATGTTTCGTGAAATAACCATGATTTAGCTGTGATTTACCTTAATTTAAGTGTATTCATAGATATCTCGCTACTTTCGCTGCGTAACACGTTATTTCGTTGAATTACATCGTTTCACGAATGTTTCGTCAAACAACCATGATTTAGCGGAGATTTCGCTTAATTTCGATGTTTTCATAGATATCTCGCAACTTTCGCTGAGAAACACGTTATTTCGTTGAATTTCATCGTTTCACGCATGTTTCGTGAAATAACCATGATTTAGCATAGATTTAGCTTAATTTTGATGTTTTCATAGATATCCCACTACTTTCGCTGCGAAACAGGTTATTTCGTTGAATTTCATCGTTTCACGAATGTTTCGTGAAATAACCATGATTTAGCGGTGATTTAACTTAATTTTCATGTTTTCATAGATATCTCGCTACTTTCGCTGCGAAACACGTTATTTCGTTGAATTTCACCGTTTCACGAATGTTCCCTGAAATAACCGTGATTTAGCAGAGATTTAGCTTAATTTTGTTATTTTCATAGATATCTCGCAACTTTCGCTTCGAAACACGTTATTTCGTTGAATTTCAACGTTTCACGCATGTTTCGTGAAATAACCATGATTTAGCAGAGATTTAGCTTAATTTTGATGTTTTCATAGATATCTCGCTACTTTCACTGCGAAACACGTTATTTCTTTGAATTTCATCGTTTCACGAATGTTTCGTGAAATAACCATGATTTCGCTGTGATTTCCCTTAATTTAAGTGAATTCATAGATATCTCGCTACTTTCGCTGCGAAACACGTTATTTCGTTGAATTTCATCGTTTCAGGAATGTTTCGTGAAACAACCATGATTTAGCGGAGATTTTGCTTAATTTTTATGTATTCATAGATATCTCGCAATTTTCCCTGCGAAACACGTTATTTCGTTGAATTTCATCGTTTCATGAATGTTTCGTGAAATAACCGTGATTTAGCGGAGATTTAACTTAATTTTGATGTTTTCAAAGATATCTCGCTGCTTTCGCTGCGAAACACCTTATTTCGTTGAATTTCACCGTTTCTCGAATGTTCCTAGAAATAACCGTGATTTAACAGGGATTTAGCTTAATTTTGTTGTTTTCATAGATATCTCGCAACTTTCGCTACGAAACACGTTATTTCGTTGAATTTCATCGTTTCACGCCTGTTTCGTGAAATAACCATGATTTAGCAGAGATTTAGCTTAATTTTGATGTTTTCATAGATATCTCGCTACTTTCACTGCGAAACACGTTATTTCTTTGAATTTCATCGTTTCACGAATGTTTCGTGAAATAACCATGATTTAGCTGTGATTTCCCTTAATTTAAGTGTATTCAAAGATATCTCGCTACTTTCGCTGCGAAACACATTATTTCGTTGAATTTCATCGTTTCACGAATGTTTCGTCAAACAACCATGATTTAGCGGAGATTTCGCTTAATTTCGATGTTTTCATTGATATCTCGCAACTTTCGCTGCGAAACACGTTATATCGTTGTATACCACCGGTCACGAATGTTTCGTGAAATAACCATGATTTAGCGGAGATTTCGCTTAATTTTGATGTTTTCATAGATATCTCGCAATTTTCGCTGCGAAACACGTTATTACGTTGAATTTCATCGTTTCACGAATGTTTCGTGAAATAACCATGATTTAGCGGTTATTTAGCTTAATTTTTATGTTTTCATAGATATCTCGCTACTTTCGCTGCGAAACACGTTATTTCGTTGAATTTCATCGTTTCACGAATGTTTCGAGAAATAACAATGATTTAGCGGTGATTAAACTTAATTTTCATGTTTTCATAGATATCTCGCTACTTTCGCTGCGAAACACGTTATTTCGTTGAATTTCACCGTTTCAGGAATGTTTCGTGAAATAAGAGTGATTTAGCAGAGATTTAGCTTAATTTTGTTGTTTTCATAGATATCTCGCAACTTTCGCTACGAAACACGTTATTTCGTTGAATTTCATCGTTTCACGGGTGTTTGGTGAAATAACCATGATTTAGCATAGATATAGCTTAATTTTGATGTTTTCATAGATATCTTGCAACTTTCGTTGCGTAACACGTTATTTCGTTGAATTTCATCGTTTCACGAATGTTTCGTGAAATAACCATGATTTAGGTGAGATTTCCTTAATTTAAGTGTTTTCATAGATATCTCGCTACTTTCGCTGCAAATCACGTTATTTCGTTGAATTTCATCGTTTCACGTATGTTTCGTGAAATAACCGTGATTTAACGGAGATTTAACTTAATTTTGATGTTTTCAAAGATATCTCGCTGCTTTCGCTGAGAAACACCTTATTTCGTTGAATTTCACCGTTTCTCGAATGTTCCCTGAAATAACCGTGATTTAGCAGAGATTTAGCCTAATTTTGTTGTTTTCATAGATATCTCGCAACTTTCGCTACGAAACACGTTGTTTCGTTGAATTTCATCGTTTCACGCATGTTTCCTGAAATAACCATGATTTAGCAGAGATTTAGCTTAATTTTGATGTTTTCATAGATATATCACTACTTTCACTGCGAAACACGTTATTTCTTTGAATTTCATCGTTTCACGAATGATTCGTTAAATAACCATGATTTAGCTGTGATTTCCCTTTATTTAAGTGTATTCATAGATATCTCGCTACTTTCGCTGCGAAACACGTTATTTCGTTGAATTTCAACGTTTCACGAATGTTTCGTCAAACAACCATGAGTTAGCGGAGATTTCGCTTAATTTCGATGTTTTCATATATATCTCGCAACTTTCGCTGAGAAACACGTTATTTCGTGGAATTTCATCGTTTCACGCATGTTTCGTGAAATAACCATTATTTAGAAGAGATTTAGCTTAATTTTGATGTTTTCATAGATATCTCACTACTTTCGCTGCGAAACAGGTTGTTTCGTTGAATTTCATCGTTTCACGAATGTTTCGTGAAATAACCATGATTTAGCGGTGACTTAATTTAATTTTCATGTTTTCATAGATATCTCGCTACTTTCGCTGCGAAACACGTTATTTCGTTGAATTTCACCGTTTCACGAATGTTTCGTGAAATAAGAGTGATTTAGCAGAGATTTAGCATAATTTTGTTGTTTTCTTAGATATCTCGCAACTTTCGCTACGAAACACGTTATTTCGTTGAATTTCATCGTTTCACGGTTGTTTGGTGAAATAACCATGATTTAGCATAGATTTAGCTTAATTTTGATGTTTTCATAGATATCTCGCTACTTTCACTGCGAAACACGTTATTTCGTTGAATTACATCGTTTCACGAATGTTTCGTGAAACAACCATGATTTAGCGGAGCTTTCGCTTAATTTTGATATTTTCATAGATATCTCGCAACTTTCGCTGCGAAACCCCTTATTTCGGTGAATTTCACCGTTTCACGAATATTCCCTGAAATAACCGTGATTTAGCATAGATTTAGCTTAATTTTGATGTTTTCATAGATATCTCGCTACTTTCACTGCGAAACACGTTATTTCGTTGAATTACATCGTTTCACGAATGTTTCGTGAAACAACCATGATTTAGCGGAGCTTTCGCTTTATTTTGATATTTTCATAGATATCTCGCAACTTTCGCTGCGAAACCCCTTATTTCGTTGAATTTCACCGTTTCACGAATATTCCCTGAAATAACCGTGATTTAGCATTTATTTAGCTTAATTTTGATGTTTTCATAGATATCTCGCTACTTTCACTGCGAAACACGTTATTTCTTTGAATTTCATCGTTTCACGAATGTTTCGTGAAATAACCATGATATAGCAGAGATTTAGATTAATTTTGATGTTTTCATAGATATCTCGCTACTTTCACTGCGAAACACGTTATTTCTTTGAATTTCATCGTTTCACGAATGTTTCGTGAAATAACCATGATTTAGCTGTGATTTCCCTTAATTTAAGTGTATTCACAGATATCTCTTTACTTTCGCTTCGAAACACGTTATTTCGTTGAATTTCATCGTTTCACGAATGTTTCGTGAAACAACCATGATTTAGCGGAGATTTCGCTTAATTTCGATGTTTTCATTGATATCTCGCAACTTTCGCTGCGAAACACGTTATATCGTTGTATACCACCGGTCACGAATGTTTCGTGAAATAACCATGATTTAGCGGAGATTTCGCTTAATTTTGATGTTTTCATAGATATCTCGCAATTTTCGCTGCGAAACACGTTATTTCGTTGAATTTCATCGTTTCACGAATGTTTCGTGGAATAACCATGATTTAGCGGTTATTTATCTTAATTTTTATGTTTTCATAGATATCTCGCTACTTTCGCTGCGAAACACGTTATTTCGTTGAATTTCATCGTTTCACGAATGTTTCGTGAAATAACCATGATTTAGCGGTGATTAAACTTAATTTTCATGTTTTCATAGATATCTCGCTACTTTCGCTGCGAAACACGTTATTTCGTTGAATTTCACCGTTTCAGGAATGTTTCGTGAAATAAGAGTGATTTAGCAGAGATTTAGCTTAATTTTGTTGTTTTCATAGATATCTCGCAACTTTCGCTACGAAACACGTTATTTCGTTGAATTTCATCGTTTCACGGGTGTTTGGTGAAATAACCATGATTTAGCATAGATATAGCTTAATTTTGATGTTTTCATAGATATCTTGCAACTTTCGTTGCGTAACACGTTATTTCGTTGAATTTCATCGTTTCACGAATGTTTCGTGAAATAACCATGATTTAGGTGAGATTTCCTTAATTTAAGTGTTTTCATAGATATCTCGCTACTTTCGCTGCAAATCACGTTATTTCGTTGAATTTCATCGTTTCACGTATGTTTCGTGAAATAACCGTGATTTAACGGAGATTTAACTTAATTTTGATGTTTTCAAAGATATCTCGCTGCTTTCGCTGAGAAACACCTTATTTCGTTGAATTTCACCGTTTCTCGAATGTTCCCTGAAATAACCGTGATTTAGCAGAGATTTAGCCTAATTTTGTTGTTTTCATAGATATCTCGCAACTTTCGCTACGAAACACGTTGTTTCGTTGAATTTCATCGTTTCACGCATGTTTCCTGAAATAACCATGATTTAGCAGAGATTTAGCTTAATTTTGATGTTTTCATAGATATATCACTACTTTCACTGCGAAACACGTTATTTCTTTGAATTTCATCGTTTCACGAATGATTCGTTAAATAACCATGATTTAGCTGTGATTTCCCTTTATTTAAGTGTATTCATAGATATCTCGCTACTTTCGCTGCGAAACACGTTATTTCGTTGAATTTCAACGTTTCACGAATGTTTCGTCAAACAACCATGAGTTAGCGGAGATTTCGCTTAATTTCGATGTTTTCATATATATCTCGCAACTTTCGCTGAGAAACACGTTATTTCGTGGAATTTCATCGTTTCACGCATGTTTCGTGAAATAACCATTATTTAGAAGAGATTTAGCTTAATTTTGATGTTTTCATAGATATCTCACTACTTTCGCTGCGAAACAGGTTGTTTCGTTGAATTTCATCGTTTCACGAATGTTTCGTGAAATAACCATGATTTAGCGGTGACTTAATTTAATTTTCATGTTTTCATAGATATCTCGCTACTTTCGCTGCGAAACACGTTATTTCGTTGAATTTCACCGTTTCACGAATGTTTCGTGAAATAAGAGTGATTTAGCAGAGATTTAGCATAATTTTGTTGTTTTCTTAGATATCTCGCAACTTTCGCTACGAAACACGTTATTTCGTTGAATTTCATCGTTTCACGGTTGTTTGGTGAAATAACCATGATTTAGCATAGATTTAGCTTAATTTTGATGTTTTCATAGATATCTCGCTACTTTCACTGCGAAACACGTTATTTCGTTGAATTACATCGTTTCACGAATGTTTCGTGAAACAACCATGATTTAGCGGAGCTTTCGCTTAATTTTGATATTTTCATAGATATCTCGCAACTTTCGCTGCGAAACCCCTTATTTCGGTGAATTTCACCGTTTCACGAATATTCCCTGAAATAACCGTGATTTAGCATAGATTTAGCTTAATTTTGATGTTTTCATAGATATCTCGCTACTTTCACTGCGAAACACGTTATTTCGTTGAATTACATCGTTTCACGAATGTTTCGTGAAACAACCATGATTTAGCGGAGCTTTCGCTTAATTTTGATATTTTCATAGATATCTCGCAACTTTCGCTGCGAAACCCCTTATTTCGTTGAATTTCACCGTTTCACGAATATTCCCTGAAATAACCGTGATTTAGCATGGATTTAGCTTAATTTTGATGTTTTCATAGATATCTCGCTACTTTCACTGCGAAACACGTTATTTCTTTGAATTTCATCGTTTCACGAATGTTTCGTGAATTAACCATGATTTAGCTGTGATTTCCCTTAATTTAAGTGTATTCACAGATATCTCTTTACTTTCGCTGCGAAACACGTTATTTCGTTGAATTTCATCGTTTCACGAATGTTTCGTGAAACAACCATGATTTAGCGGAGATTTCGCTTAATTTCGATGTTTTCATTGATATCTCGCAACTTTCGCTGCGAAACACGTTATATCGTTGTATACCACCGGTCACGAATGTTTCGTGAAATAACCATGATTTAGCGGAGATTTCGCTTAATTTTGATGTTTTCATAGATATCTCGCAATTTTCGCTGCGAAACACGTTATTTCGTTGAATTTCATCGTTTCACGAATGTTTCGTGGAATAACCATGATTTAGCGGTTATTTATCTTAATTTTTATGTTTTCATAGGTATCTCGCTACTTTCGCTGCGAAACACGTTATTTCGTTGAATTTCACCGTTTCACGAATGTTTCGTGAAATAAGAGTGATTTAGCAGAGATTTAGCTTAATTTTGTTGTTTTCATAGATATCTCGCAACTTTCGCTACGAAACACGTTATTTCGTTGAATTTCATCGTTTCACGGGTGTTTGGTGAAATAACCATGATTTAGCATAGATTTAGCTTAATTTTGATGTTTTCATAGATATCTCGCTACTTTCACTGCGAAACACGTTATTTCGTTGAAATACATCGCTTCATGAATGTTTCGTGAAACAACCATGATTTAGCGGAGCTTTCGCTTAATTTTGATATTTTCATAGATATCTCGCAACTTTCGTTGCGTAACACGTTAATTCGTTGAATTTCATCGTTTCACGAATGTTTCGTGAAACAACCATGATTTAGCGGAGCTTTCGCTTAATTTTGATATTTTCATAGATATCTCGCAACTTTCGTTGCGTAACACGTTATTTCGTTAAATTTCATCGTTTCACGAATGATTCGTGAAATAACCATGATTTAAACGAGATTTTCTTAATTTAAGTGTTTTCATAGATATCTCGCTACTTTCGCTGCAAATCACGTTATTTCGATGAATTTCATCGTTTCACGAATGTTTCGTGAAATAACCATGATTTAGATGTCATTTCCCTTAATTTAAGTGTATTCATAGATATCTCACTACATTCGCTACGAAACACGTTATTTCGTTGAATTTCATCGTTTCACGAATGTTTCGTGAAACAACCATGATTTAGCGGAGATTTCGCTTAATTTCGATGTTTTCATAGATATCTCGCAACTTTCACTGCGAAACACGTTATTTCGTTGAATTTCATCGTTTCACGCATGTTTCGTGAAGTAACCATGATTTAGCTGAGATTTAGCATAATTTTGATGTTTTCATAGATATCTCACTACTTTCGCTGCGAAACTGGTTATTTCGTTGAATTTCATCGTTTCACGAATGTTTCGTGAAATAACCATGATTTAGCGGAGATTTAGGTTAATTTTGATGTTTACATAGATATCTCGCAACTTTCGCTACGAAACACGTTATTTCGTTGAATTTCATCGTTTCACGCATGTTTCGTGAAATAACCATGATTTAGCTGAGATTTAGCTTAATTTTGATGTTTTCATAGATATCACGCTACTTTCACTGGGAAACACGTTATTTCTTTGAATTTCATCGTTTCACGAATGTTTCGTGAAATAACCATGATTTAGCTGTGATTTCCCTTAATTTAAGTGTATTCATAGATATCTCGCTACTTTCGCTGCGACACACGTTATATCGTTGAATTTCATCGTTTCACGAATGTTAGTGAAACAACCATGATTTAGCGGAGATTTCGCTTAATTTCGATGATTTCATATATATCTCGCTCCTTTCGCTGCGAAACACGTTATTTCGTTGAATTTCATCGTTTCACGCATGTTTCGTGAAATAACCATGATTTAGCAGAGATTTAGCATAATTTTGATGTTTTCATAGATATCTCACTACTTTCGCTGCGAAACAGGTTATTTCGTTGAATTTCATCGTTTCACGAATGTTTCGTGAAATAACCTTGATTTAGATGAGATTTTCTTAATTTAAATGTTTTCATAGTTATAACGCTACTTTCGCTGCAAATCACGTTATTTCGTTGAATTTCATCGTTTCACGAATGTTCGTGAAATAGCCGTGATTTAGCGGAGATTTAACTTAATTTTGATGTTTTCAAAGATATCTCGCTGCTTTCGCTGCGAAACACCTTATTTCGTTGAATTTCACCTTTTCACGAATGTTCCCTGAAATAACCGTGATTTAGCAGAGATTTAGCTTAATTTTGTTGTTTTCATAGGTATCTCGCAACTTTCGCTACGAAACAGGTTATTTCGTTGAATTTCATCGTTTCACGAATGTTTCGTGAAATAACCATGATTTAGCTGTGACTTCCCTTAATTTAAGTGTATTCATAGATATCTCGCTACTTTCGCTGCGAAACTCGTTATTTCATTGAATTTCATCGTTTCACGAATGTTTCGTACAATCACCATGATTTAGCAGAGATTCAGCTTAATCTTGATGTATTCATAGATATCTCCCTACTTTCGCTGCGAAACAGGTTATATCGTTGAATTTCTTCGTTTCACGAGTGTTTCGTGAAATAACCATGATTTAGCGGAGATTTAGATTAGTTTTGATGTTTTCATTGATATCTCGTTACTTTCGCTGCGAAACACGTTATTTCGTTGAATTTCATCGTGTCTCGAATGTTTCGCGAAATAACCATGATTTAGCGGAGATTTCGCTTAATTTTGATGTTTTCATAGATTTTTCGCAACTTTCGCTGCGAAACACGTTATTTCGTTGAATTTCTTCGTTTAACGAATGTTTCGTGAAACAACCATGATTTAGCGGTAATTTAGCTTAACTTTGATGTTTCATAGATATCTCGCAACTTTCGCTGCGAAACACGTTATTTCGTTGAATTTCATCGTTTCGCGAATGTTTCGTGAAATAACCAAGATTTAGCGGAGATTTCGCTTTATTTTGATGTTTTCATAGATATCTCGAAACTTACGTTGCGAAGCACGTTATTTCGTTGAATACCACCGTTTCACGAATGTTTCGTGAAATAACCATGATTTAGCGGTGATTTAGCTTAATATTGATGTTTCATAGATATCTCGCAACTTTCGATACGAAACACGTTATTTCGTTGAATTTCATCGTTTCACGGGTGTTTGGTGAAATAACCATGGTTTAGCATAGATTTAGCTTAATTTTGATGTTTTCATAGATATCTCGCAACTCTCGTTGCATAACACGTTATTTCGTTGAATTTCATCGTTTCACGAATGTTTCGTGAAAAAACCATGATTTAGATGAGATTTTCTTAATTTAAATGTTTTCATAGATATCTCGTTACTTTCGCTGCGAAACACGTTATTTCGTTGAATTTCATCGTTTCAGGAATGTATCGTGAAATAACCATGATTTAGCGGTGATTTAGCATAATTTTGATGTTTTCATAGATGTCTCGCTAATTTCGCTGCGAAACACGTTATTTCGTTGAATTTCTTCGTTTAACGAATGTTTCGTGAAATAACCATGATTTAGCGGAGATTTCGCTTAATTCTGTTGTTTTCATAGATATCTCGCAACTTTCGCTGCGAGGCACGTTATTACGTTGAATTACACCGTTTCACGAATGTTTCGTGGAATAGCCATGATTTAGCAGAGATATAGCTTAATTTTGATGTTTTCATAGATATCTCGCTACTTTCACTGCGAAACACGTTATTTCGTTGAATTTCTTCGTTTAACGAATGTTTCGTGAAATAACCATGATTTAGCGGTAATTTAGCTTAATTTTGATGTTTCATAGATATCTCGCTAATTTCGCTGCGAATCACGTTATTTCGTTGAATTTCATCGTGTCACGAATGTTTCGTGAAATAACCATGATTTAGCGGAGATTTCTCTTAATTTTGATGTTTTCATAGATATCTCGCAACTTTCGCTGCGAAACACGTTATTTCGTTGAATTACATCGTTACACGAACGTTTCGTGAAATAACCATGATTTAGCGGAGATTTAGCTTAATTTTTATGTTTTCATAGATATCTCGCTACTTTCGCTGCGAAACACGTTCTTTCTAGGAATTTCATCATTTCACGAATGTTTCGTGAAGTAACCATGATTTAGCTTGGATTTCGCTTAAGTTTGATGTTTTCATAGATATCTCGCAACTTTCGCAGCGAAACACGTTATTTCGTTGAATATCATCGTATCGCGAACGTTTTGTGAAATAACCATGATTTAGCGGTGATTAATCTCACTTTTGATGTTTTCATATATATCTCTGTAATTTCGCTGCGAAACACGTTATTACGTTGAATTTCATCGTTTCACGAATGTTTCGTGAAATACCCATGATTAAGCAGAGATATAGCTTAATTATGATGTTTTCATAGATATCTCGCTACTTTCGCTGCGATTCACGTTATTTCATTGAATTTCATCGTGTCACGAATGTTTCACGAAATAACCATGATTTAGCGGAGATTTCGCATAATTTTGATGATTTCATAGATATCTCGCTACTTTCGCTGCGATTCACGTTATTTCGTTGAATTTCATCGTTTCACGTTGTTTCGTGAAATAACCATGATTTAGCTGTAATTTAGCTTAATTTTGATGTTTCATAGATATCTCGCTAATTTCGCTGCGAATCACGTTATTTCGTTAAATTTAATCGTGTCACGAATGTTTCGGGAAATAACCTTGATTTAGCAGAGATTTCACTTAATATTGATGTTTTCATAGATATCTCGCAACTTTCGCGGCGAAACACGTTATTGAGTTGAATTTCATCGTTTCACGAATGTTTCTTGAATTAACCATGATTAAGCGGTGATTTAGCATAATTTTGATGTTTTCATTGATATCTCGCTAATTTCGCTGCGAAACACGTTATTTCGTTGAATTTCATCGTTTCACGAATGTTTCGTGAAATAACCATGATTTAGCGTGATTTAGCTTAATTTTGATGTTTCATAGATATCTTGCTAATTTCGCTGCGAATCATGTTATTTCGTTGAATTTCTTCGTTAAACGAATGTTTCGTGAAATACCCGTGATTTAGAAGAGATATAGCTTAATTTTGATGTTTTCATAGATATCTCGCTGCTTTCGCTGCGAAACACGTTACTTCGTTGAATTTCATCGTTTCACGAATGTATCGTGAAATTACCATGATTTAGCGGAGATTTCGCTTAAATTTGAGGTTTTCATAGATATTTCGCAACTTTCGCTGCGAAACACGTTATTTCGTTGAATTTCATCGTTTCACGTATGTATTGTGAAATAACCATGATTTAGCTGTGATTTATCTTAATTTTGATCTTTTCATATATATCTCGGTAATTTCGCTGCGAAACACGTTCTTTCGTTGAATTTCATCGTTTCACGAATGTTTCGTGAAATAACCATGATTTAGCGGAGATTTCGCTTAATTTTGATGTTTTCATAGATATTTCGCAACTTTCGCTGCGAAACACGTTTTTTCGTTGAATTTCTTCGTTTAACGAATGTTTCGTGAAATAACCATGATTTAGCGGTAATTTAGCTTAATTTTGATGTTTCATAGATATCTCGCAACTTTCGCTGCGAAACACGTTATTTCGTTGAATTTCATCGTTTCGCGAATGTTTCGTGAAATAACCAAGATTTAGCGGTGATTTAGCATAATTCTGATGTTTTCATAGATATCTCGCTACTTTCGCTGCGAAACACGTTATTTCGTTGAATTTCATCGTTTCACGAATGTTTCGTGAAGTAACCATGATTTAGCGGTGATTTAGCTTAATTTTGATGTCTTCATAGATATCTCGCTGATTGCGCTGCGAAACACGTAATTTCGTTGAATTTCATCGTTTCACGAATGTTTCGTGAAATAACCATGATTTAGCGGAGATTTAGATTAGTTTTGATGTTTTCACAGATATCTCGTTACTTTCGCTGCGAAACACGTTATTTCGTTGAATTACATCGTTTCACGAATGTTTCGTGAAATAACCATGTTTTAGCGGTAGTTTAGCTTAATTTTGATGTTTCATAGATATCTCGCTAATTTCGCTGCGAATCACGTTATTTCGTTGAATTTCATCGTGTCACGAATGTTTCGTGAAATAACCATGATTTAGAGGAGATTTCGCTAAATTTTGTTGTTTTCATAGATATCTCGCACCTTTCGCAGCGAAGCACGTTATTACGTTGAATTTCACCGTTTCACGAATATTTCGTGATATAACCATGATTTAGCAGTGATTTAGCGTAATTTTGATGTTTTCATAGATATCTCGCTAATTTCGCTGCGAAACAACTTATTACGTTGAATTTCATCGTTTCACGCATGTTTCGTGAAATAATCAAGATTTAGCAGAGATGTAGCTTAATTTTGATGTCTTCATAGATATTTCGTTGCTTTCACTGCGAAACACATAATTTCGTTGAATTTCATCGTTTCACGAATGATTCGTGGATTAAGCACGATATAGCAGAGATTTAGCTTAATTTTGATGTTTTCATAGATATCTCGCTACTTTCGCGGCGAAACACGTTATTTCGTTGAATTTCATCGTTTCACGAATGTTTCTTGAGTTAACAATGATTTAGCGGTGATTTAGCATAATTTTGATGTTTTCATAGATATCTCGCCAATTTCGCTGCGTAACACGTTATATCGTTGAATTTCATCGTTTCACGAATGTTTCGTGAAATAACCATGATTTAGCGGTGATTCAGCTTAATTTTGATGTTTCATAGATATCTTGCTAATTTCGCTGCGAATCATGTTATTTCGTTGAATTTCATCGTGTCACGAATGTTCCGTGAAATAACCATGATTTAGCGGAGATTTCGATTAATTTCGATGTTTTCATAGATATCTCGCAACTTTCGCTGCGAAACACATTATTTCGTTGAATTTCTTCGTTTCACGAGTATTTCGTGAAATAACCATGATTTAGCGGAGATTTAGATTAGTTTTGATGTTTTCATTGATATCTCGTTACTTTCGCTGCGAAACACGTTATTTCGTTGAATTTCATCGTGTCACGAATGTTTCGCGAAATAACCATGATTTAGCGGAGATTTCGCTTAATTTTGATGTTTTCATAGATTTTTCGGAACTTTCGCTGCGAAACACGTTATTTCGTTAAATTTCTTCGTTTAACGAATGTTTCGTGAAATAACCATGATTTAGCGGTAATTTAGCTTAACTTTGATGTTTCATAGATATCTCGCAACTTTCGCTGCGAAACACGTTATTTCGTTGAATTTCATCGTTTCGCGAATGTTTCGTGAAATAACCAAGATTTAGCGGAGATTTCGCTTTGTTTTGATGTTTTCATAGATATCTCAGAACTTACGTTGCGAAGCACGTTATTTCGTTGAATACCTCCGTTTCACGAATGTTTCGTGAAATAACCATGATTTAGCGGTGATTTAGCTTAATATTGATGTTTCATAGATATCTCGCAACTTTCGATACGAAACACGTTATTTCGTTGAATTTCATCGTTTCACGGGTGTTTGGTGAAATAACCATGGTTTAGCATAGATTTAGCTTAATTTTGATGTTTTCATAGATATCTCGCAACTCTCGTTGCATAACACGTTATTTCGTTGAATTTCATCGTTTCACGAATGTTTCGTGAAAAAACCATGATTTAGCTTGGATTTCGCTTAAGTTTGATGTTTTCATAGATATCTCGCAACTTTCGCAGCGAAACACGTTATTTCGTTGAATATCATCGTATCGCGAACGTTTTGTGAAATAACCATGATTTAGCGGTGATTTATCTCACTTTTGATGTTTTCATATATATCTCTGTAATTTCGCTGCGAAACACGTTATTACGTTGAATTTCATCGTTTCACGAATGTTTCGTGAAATACCCATGATTAAGCAGAGATATAGCTTAATTATGATGTTTTCATAGATATCTCGCTACTTTCGCTGCGATTCACGTTATTTCGTTGAATTTCATCGTGTCACGAATGTTTCGTGAAATAACCATGATTTAGCAGAGATTTCGCTTAATTTTGATGTTTTCATAGATATCTCGCAACTTTCGCAGCGAAGCACGTTATTTCGTTAAATTTCATCGTTTCACACATGTTTCGTGAAATAACCATGATTTAGCGGAGATTTAGAGTAGTTTTGATGTTTTCATTGATATCTCGTTACTTTCGCTGCGAAACACGGTATTTCGTTGAATTTCATCGTTTCACGAATGTTTCTTGAAATAACCATGATTTAGCGGTGATTTAGCATAATTTTGATGTTTTCATAGATATCTCGCTACTTTCGCTGCGAAACACATGATTTCGGTGAATTTCATCGTTTCAGGAATGTTTCGTGAAATAACCATGATTTAGCGGTGATTTACCTTAATTTTGATGTTTCATCGATATCTCGCTAATTTCGCTGCGAATCACGTTATTTCGTTGAATTTCATCGTGTCACGAATGTTTCACGAAATAACCATGATTTAGCGGAGATTTCGCATAATTTTGATGTTTTCATAGATATTTCGCAACTTTCGCTGCGAAACACGTTATTACGTTGTATTTCTTCGTTTAACGAATGTTTCGTGAAATAACCATGATTTAGCGGTAATTTAGCTTAACTTTGATGTTTCATAGATATCTCGCAACTTTCGCTGCGAAACACTTTATTTCGTTGAATTTCATCATTTCGCGAATGTTTCGTGAAATAACCAAGATTTAGCGGAGATTTCGCTTAATTGTGATGTTTTCATAGATATCTCGAAACTTACGTTGCGAAGCACGTTATTTCGTTGAATTTCATCGTTTCACGAAAGTTTCGTGAAATAACCATGATTTAGCGGTGATTTATCTTAATTTTGATGTTTTCATAAATATCTCTGTAATTTCGCTGCGAAACACGTTATTACGTTGAATTTCATCGTTTAAAGAACGTTTCGTGAAATACCCATGATTTAGCAGAGATATAGCTTAATTTTGATGTTTCATAGATATCTCGCTAATTTCGCTGCGAATCACGTTATTTCGTTAAATTTAATCGTGTCACGAATGTTTCGGGAAATAACCATGATTTAGCAGAGATTTCGCTTAATATTGATGTTTTCATAGATATCTCGCAACTTTCGCGGCGAAACACGTTATTGAGTTCAATTTCATCGTTTCACGAATGTTTCTTGAATTAACCATGATTAAGCGGTGATTTAGCATAATTTTGATGTTTTCATTGATATCTCGCTAATTTCGCTGCGAAACACGTTATTTCGTTGAATTTCATCGTTTCACGAATGTTTCGTGAAATAACCATGATTTAGCGTGATTTAGCTTAATTTTGATGTTTCATAGATATCTTGCTAATTTCGCTGCGAATCATGTTATTTCGTTGAATTTCTTCGTTAAACGAATGTTTCGTGAAATACCCGTGATTTAGAAGAGATATAGCTTAATTTTGATGTTTTCATAGATATCTCGCTGCTTTCGCTGCGAAACACGTTACTTCGTTGAATTTCATCGTTTCACGAATGTATCGTGAAATTACCATGATTTAGCGGAGATTTAGATTAGTTTTGATGTTTTCATAGATATCTCTTTAATTTCGCTGCGAAACACGTTATTTCGTTGAATTCCATCGTTTCACGAATGTATTGTGAAATAACCATGATTAAGCGGTGATTTATTTAATTTTGATGTATTCATATATATCTCGGTAATTTCGCTGCGAAACACGTTTTTACGTTGAATTTCATCGTTTCACGTATGTTTCGTGAAATACCCATGATTTAGCAGAAATATAGCTTAAATCTGATGTTTTCATAGATATCTCGCAACTTTCGCTGCGAACCATGTTATTTCGTTGAATTTCACCGTTTCACGAATGTTTCGTGAAATAACCATGATTTAGCAGTGATTTAGCTTAATTTTGATGTTTCATAGATATCTCGCTTCTTTCGCTGCGAAACAAGTTCTTTCGTTGAATTACATCGTTTCACGAATGTTCCGTGAAGTAACCATGATTTAGCTTAGATTTCGCTTAATTTTGATGTTTTCATTGATATCTCGCAACTTTCGCTGCGAAACACGTTATTTCGATGAATTTCATCGTTTCACGAATGTTTCGTGAAATAACCATGATTTAGCAGTGATTTATATTAATTTGGATGTTTTCATTTATATCTCTGTAATTTCGCTGCGAAACACGTTATTACGTTGAATTTCATCGTTTAAAGAATGTTTCGTGAAATACCCATGATTTAGCAGAGATATAGCATAATTTTGATGATTTCATAGATATCTCGCTACTTTCGCTGCGATTCACGTTATTTCGTTCAATTTCATCGTTTCACGAATGTTGCGTGAAATCTCCATGATTTAGCGGTAATTTAGCTTAATTTTGATGTTTCATAGATATCTCGCTAATTTCGCTGCGAATCACGTTATTTCGTTGAATTTCATCGTGTCACGAATGTTTCGCGAAATAACCATGATTTAGCGGAGATTTCGCTTAAATTTGAGGTTTTCATAGATATTTCGCAACTTTCGCTGCGAAACACGTTATTTCGTTGAATTTCATCGTTAAACGAATGTTTCGTGAAATAACCATGATTTAGCGGAGATTTCGCTTATTTTTGATGTTTTCATAGATATCTCGCAACTTTCGCTGCGAAACACGTTATTTCGTTGAATTTCATCGTTTCACGAATGTTTCGTGAAATAACCATGATTTTGCGGAGATTTCTCATAATTTTGATATTTTCATAGATTTCTCGCAACTTTCGCTGCGGAACACGTTATATCGTTGAATTTCATGGTTTCACGAATGTTTCGTGAAATAACCATGATTTAGCGGTGATTCAGCTTAATTTTGATGTTTCATAGATATCTTGCTAATTTCGCTGCGAATCATGTTATTTCGTTGAATTTCATCGTGTCACGAATGTTTCGTGAAATAACCATGATTTAGCGGAGATTTCGCTTAATTTTGATGTTTTCATAGATATCTCGCAACTTTCGCTGCGAAACACATTATTTCGTTGAATTTCTTCGTTAAACGAATGTTTCGTGAAATAACCATGATTTAGCGGAGATTTCGCTTATTTTTGATGTTTTCATAGATATCTCGCAACTTTCGCTGCGAAACACGTTATTTCGTTGAATTTCATCGTTTCACGAATGATTCGTGAAATAACCATGATTTAGCGGTGATTTATCTTAATTTTGATGTTTTCATATATACCTCTGTAATTTCGCTGCGAAACACGTTATTACGTTGAATTTCATCGTTTATAGAATGTTTCGTGAAATACCCATGATTTAGCTGTAATTTAGCTTAATTTTGATGTTTCATAGATATCTCGCTAATTTCGCAGCGAATCACGTTATTTCGTTAAATTTAATCGTGTCACGAATGTTTCGGGAAATAACCATGATTTAGCGGAGATTTCGCTTAATTTTGATGTTTTCATAGATATCTCGCAACTTTCGCTGCGAAGCACGTTATTTCGTTAAATTTCATCGTTTCACGCATGTTTCGTGAAATAACCATTATTTAGCGGAGATTTAGATTAGTTTTGATGTTTTCATAGATATCTCGTTACTTTCGCTGCGAAACACGTTATTTCGTTGAATTTCATCGTTTCACGAATGTTTCTTGAAATAACCATGATTTAGCGGTGATTTAGCATAATTTTGATGTTTTCATAGATATCTCGCTTCTTTCCCTGCGAAACACGTTATTTCGTTCAATTGCACCGTTTCGTGAATGTTTCGTGAAATAACCATGATTTAGCGGAGACTTCGCTTAATTTTGATGTTTTCAAAGATATCTCGCAACTTTCGCTGCGAAACACGTTATTTCGTTGAATTTCACCGTTTCACGAATGTTTCGTGAAATAACCATGATTTAGCGGTGATTTAGCTTAATTTTGATGTCTTCATAGCTATCGCGCTAATTTTGCTGCGAATCACGTTATTTCGTAGAATTTCATCGTGTCACCAATGTTTCGTGAAATAACCATGATTTAGCGGAGATTTCGCTTAATTTTGATGTTTTCATAGATATCTCGTTACTTTCGCTGCGAAACACGTTATTTCGTTGAATTTCATCGTTTCACGAATGTATTGTGAAATAACCATGATTTAGCGGTGATTTATCTTAATTTTGATGTTTTCATATATATCTCGGTAATTTCGCTTCGAAACACGTTATTACGTTGAATTTCATCGTTTCACGTATGTTTCGTGAAATACCCATGATTTAGCAGAGATATAGCTTAATTCTGATGTTTTCATAGATATCTCGCAACTTTCGCTGCGAACCACGTTATTACGTTGAATTTCACCGTTTCACGAATGTTTCGTGAAATAACCATGATTTAGCGGTGATTTAGCTTAATTTTGATGTTTCATAGATATCTCGCGAATTTCGCTGCGAATCACGTTATTTCGTTGATTTTCATCGTGTCACGAATGTTTCGTGAAATAACCATGATTTAGCGGAGATTTCGCTTAATTTTGATGTTTTCATAGATATCTCGCAACTTTCGCTGCGAAACACGTTATTTATTTTAATTACATCGTTACTCGAACGTTTCGTGAAATAACCATGATTTAGCGGAGATTTATCTTAATTTTTATGTTTTTACAGATATCTCGCTACTTTCGATGCGAAACACGTTCTTGCGTTGAATTTCATCGTTTCACGAATGTTTCGTGAAATAACCATGATTTAGCGGTGATTTATCTTAATTTTGATGTTTTCATATATACCTCTGTAATTTCGCTGCGAAACACGTTATTACGTTGAATTTCATCGTTTATAGAATGTTTCGTGAAATACCCATGATTTAGCAGAGATATAGCTTAATTTTGATGTTTTCATAGATATCTCGCTACTTTCGCTGCGATTCACGTTATTTCGTTGAATTTCATCGTTTCACGTATGTTTCGTGAAATAACCATGATTTAGCTGTAATTTAGCTTAATTTTGATGTTTCATAGATATCTCGCTAATTTCGCTGCGAATCAGTTATTTCGTTAAATTTAATCGTGTCACGAATGTTTCGGGAAATAACCATGATTTAGCGGAGATTTCGCTTAATTTTGATGTTTTCATAGATATCTCGCAACTTTCGCTGCGAAGCACGTTATTTCGTTAAATTTCATCGTTTCACGCATGTTTCGTGAAGTAACCATTATTTAGCGGAGATTTAGATTAGTTTTGATGTTTTCATAGGTATCTCGTTACTTTCGCTGCGAAACACGTTATTTCGTTGAATTTCATCGTTTCACGAATGTTTCTTGAAATAACCATGATTTAGCGGTGATTTAGCATAATTTTGATGTTTTCATAGATATCTCGCTTCTTTCGCTGCGAAACACGTTATTTCGTTCAATTGCACCGTTTCGTGAATGTTTCGTGAAATAACCATGATTTAGCGGAGGCTTCGCTTAATTTTGATGTTTTCAAAGATATCTCGCAACTTTCGCTGCGAAACACGTTATTTCGTTGAATTTCACCGTTTCACGAATGTTTCGTGAAATAACCATGATTTAGCGGAGATTTAGCTTAATTTTGATGTTTTCATAGATATCTCGCTACTTTCGCTGCGAAACACGTTATTTCGTTGAATTTCATCGTTTCACGAATGTTTCGTGAAATAACCATGATTTAGCGGTGATTTAGCTTAATTTTGATGTCTTCATAGCTATCGCGCTAATTTCGCTGCGAATCACGTTATTTCGAAGAATTTCATCGTGTCACCAATGTTTCGTGAAATAACCATGATTTAGCGGAGATTTCGCTTAATTTTGATGTTTTCATAGATATCTCGCAACTTTCGCTGCGAAGCACGTTATTTCGTTGAATTTCATCTTTTCACGCATGTTTCGTGAAATAACCATGATTTAGCTGTAATTTAGCTTAATTTTGATATTTCATAGATATCTCGATAATTTCGCTGCGAATCACGTTATTTCGTTGAATTTAATCGTGTCACGAATGTTTCGGGAAATAACCATGCTTTAGCGGAGATTTCGCTTAATTTTGATGTTTTCATAGATATCTCGTTACTTTCGCTGCGAAACACGTTATTTCGTTGAATTTCATCGTTTCACGAATGTATTGTGAAATAACCATGATTTAGCGGTGATTTATCTTAATTTAGATGTTTTCATATATATCTCGGTAATTTCGCTTCGAAACACGTTATTACGTTGAATTTCATCGTTTCACGTATGTTTCGTGAAATACCCATGATTTAGCAGAGATATAGCTTAATTCTGATGTTTTCATAGATATCTCGCAACTTTCGCTGCGAAACACGTTATTTCGTTGAATTTCTTCGTTTAACGAATGTTTCGTGAAATAACCATGATTTAGCGGTAACTTAGCTTAATTTTGACGTTTTATAGATATCTCGCTAATTTCATTGCGGATCACGTTATTTCGTTGAATTTCATTGTGTCACGTATGTTTCGTGAAATAACCATGATATAGCGGAGATTTCGCTTAATTTTGATGTTTTCATAGATATCTCGCAACTTTCGCTGCGAACCACGTTATTACGTTGAATTTCACCGTTTCACGAATGTTTCGTGAAATAACCATGATTTAGCGGTGATTTAGCTTAATTTTGATGTTTCATATATATCTCGCTAATTTCGCTGCGAATCACGTTATTTCGTTGATTTTCATCGTGTCACGAATGTTTCGTGAAATAACCATGATTTAGCGGAGATTTCGCTTAATTTTGATGTTTTCATAGATATCTCGCAACTTTCGCTGATAAACACGTTATTTATTTTAATTACATCGTTACTCGAACGTTTCGTGAAATAACCATGATTTAGCGGAGATTTAACTTAATTTTTATGTTTTTATAGATATCTCGCTACTTTCCATGCGAAACACGTTCTTTCGTTGAATTACATCGTTTCACGAAAGTTTCGTGAAGTAACCATGATTTAGCTTAGATTTTGCTTATTTCTGATGATTTCATAGAAATCTCGCTAATTTCGCTGCGAATCACGTTGTTTCGTAGAATTTCATCGTGTCACCAATGTTTCGTGAAATAACCATGATTTAGGGGAGATTTCGCTTAATTTTGATGTTTTCATAGATATCTCGCAACTTTCGCTGCGAAGCACGTTATTTCGTCGAATTTCATCGTTTCACGCATGTTTCGTGAAATAACCAAGATTTAGCAGAGATTTAGCTTAATTTTGATGTTTTCATAGATATCTCGCTACTTTCGCTGCGAAACACGTTCTTTCGTTGAATTACATCGTTTCACGAATGTTTCGTGAAGTAACCATTATATAGCTTAGATTTCGCTTAATTTTGATGTTTTCATAGATATCTCGCAACTTTCGCTGCGAAGCACGTTATTTCGTCGAATTTCATCGTTTCAGGCATGTTTCGTGAAATAACCATGCTTTAGCGGAGATTTCGCTTAATTTTGATGTTTTCATAGATATCTCGTTACTTTCGCTGCGAAACACGTTATTTCGTTGAATTTCATCGTTTCACGAATGTATTGTGAAATAACCATGATTTAGCGGTGATTTATCATAATTTTGATGTTTTCATATATATCTCGGTAATTTCGCTTCGAAACACGTTATTACGTTGAATTTCATCGTTTCACGTATGTTTCGTGAAATACCCATGATTTAGCAGAGATATAGCTTAATTCTGATGTTTTCATAGATATCTCGCAACTTTCGCTGCGAAACACGTTATTTCGTTGAATTTCTTCGTTTAACGAATGTTTCGTGAAATAACCATGATTTAGCGGTAATTTAGTTAAATTTTGACGTTTCATAGATATCTCGCTAATTTCGCTGCGAATCACGTTATTTCGTTGTATTTCATTGTGTCACGTATGTTTCCTGAAATAACCATGATATAGCGGAGATTTCGCTTAATTTTGATGTTTTCATAGATATCTCGCAACTTTAGCTGCGAACCACGTTATTACGTTGAATTTCACCGTTTCACGAATGTTTCGTGAAATAACCATGATTTAGCGGTGATTTAGCTTAATTTTGATGTTTCATAGATATCTCGCGAATTTCGCTGCGAATCACGTTATTTCTTTGATTTTCATCGTGTCACAAATGTTTCGTGAAATAACCATGATTTAGCGGAGATTTCGCTTAATTTTGATGTTTTCATAGATATCTCGCAACTTTCGCTGCGTAACACGTTATTTATTTTAATTACATCGTTACTCGAACGTTTCGTGAAATAACCATGATTTAGCGGAGATTTATCTTAATTTTTATGTTTTCATAGATATCTTGCTACTTTCGATGCGAAACACGTTCTTTCGTTGAATTACATCGTTTCACGAATGTTTCGTGAAGTAACCATGATTTAGCTTGGATTTCGCTTAATTTTGATGTTTTCATAGAAATCTCGCTACTTTCGCTGCGAAACACGTTATTTCGTTGAATTTCATCGTTTCACGAATGTTTCGTGAAATAACCATGATTTAGCGGTGATTTATCTTAATTTTGATGTTTTCATATATATCTCTGTAATTTCGCTGCGAAACACGTTATTACGTTGAATTTCATCGTTTAAAGAATGTTTCGTGAAATACCCATGATTTAGCAGAGATATAGCTTAATTTTGATGTTTTCATAGATATCTCGCTACTTTCGCTGCGATTCACGTTATTTCGTTGAATTTCATCGTTTCGCGAATGTTTCGTGAAATAACCAAGATTTAGCGGAGATTTCGCTTAATTTTGATGTTTTCATAGATATCTCGAAACTTACGTTGCGAAGCACGTTATTTCGTTGAATTCCACCGTTTCACGAATGTTTCGTGAAATAACCATGATTTAGCGGAGATTTCGCTTAATTTTGATGTTTTCATAGATATCTCGCAACTTTCGCTGCGAAACACGTTATTTCGTTGAATTTCATCGTTTCACGAAAGTTTCGTGAAATAACCATGATTTAGCGGTGATTTATCTTAATTTTGATGTTTTCATAAATATCTCTGTAATTTCGCTGCGAAACACGTTATTACGTTGAATTTCATCGTTTAAAGAATGTTTCGTGAAATACCCATGATTTAGCAGAGATATAGCTTAATTTTGATGTTTCATAGATATCTCGCTAATTTCGCTGCGAATCACGTTATTTCGTTAAATTTAATCGTGTCACGAATGTTTCGGGAAATAACCATGATTTAGCAGAGATTTCGCTTAATATTGATGTTTTCATAGATATCTCGCAACTTTCGCGGCGAAACACGTTATTGAGTTGAATTTCATCGTTTCACGAATGTTTCTTGAATTAACCATGATTAAGCGGTGATTTAGCATAATTTTGATGTTTTCATTGATATCTCGCTAATTTCGCTGCGAAACACGTTATTTCGTTGAATTTCATCGTTTCACGAATGTTTCGTGAAATAACCATGATTTAGCGTGATTTAGCTTAATTTTGATGTTTCATAGATATCTTGCTAATTTCGCTGCGAATCATGTTATTTCGTTGAATTTCTTCGTTAAACGAATGTTTCGTGAAATACCCGTGATTTAGAAGAGATATAGCTTAATTTTGATGTTTTCATAGATATCTCGCTGCTTTCGCTGCGAAACACGTTACTTCGTTGAATTTCATCGTTTCACGAATGTATCGTGAAATTACCATGATTTAGCGGAGATTTAGATTAGTTTTGATGTTTTCATAGATATCTCTTTAATTTCGCTGCGAAACACGTTATTTCGTTGAATTCCATCGTTTCACGAATGTATTGTGAAATAACCATGATTAAGCGGTGATTTATTTAATTTTGATGTTTTCATATATATCTCGGTAATTTCGCTGCGAAACACGTTTTTACGTTGAATTTCATCGTTTCACGTATGTTTCGTGAAATACCCATGATTTAGCAGAAATATAGCTTAAATCTGATGTTTTCATAGATATCTCGCAACTTTCGCTGCGAACCATGTTATTTCGTTGAATTTCACCGTTTCACGAATGTTTCGTGAAATAACCATGATTTAGCAGTGATTTAGCTTAATTTTGATGTTTCATAGATATCTCGCTTCTTTCGCTGCGAAACAAGTTCTTTCGTTGAATTACATCGTTTCACGAATGTTTCGTGAAGTAACCATGATTTAGCTTAGATTTCGCTTAATTTTGATGTTTTCATAGATATCTCGCAACTTTCGCTGCGAAACACGTTATTTCGATGAATTTCATCGTTTCACGAATGTTTCGTGAAATAACCATGATTTAGCAGTGATTTATATTAATTTGGATGTTTTCATTTATATCTCTGTAATTACGCTGCGAAACACGTTATTACGTTGAATTTCATCGTTTAAAGAATGTTTCGTGAAATACCCATGATTTAGCAGAGATATAGCATAATTTTGATGATTTCATAGATATCTCGCTACTTTCGCTGCGATTCACGTTATTTCGTTCAATTTCATCGTTTCACGAATGTTGCGTGAAATAACCATGATTTAGCGGTAATTTAGCTTAATTTTGATGTTTCATAGATATCTCGCTAATTTCGCTGCGAATCACGTTATTTCGTTGAATTTCATCGTGTCACGAATGTTTCGCGAAATAACCATGATTTAGCGGAGATTTCGCTTAAATTTGAGGTTTTCATAGATATTTCACAACTTTCGCTGCGAAACACGTTATTTCGTTGAATTTCATCGTTTCACGAATGTATTGTGAAATAACCATGATTTAGCTGTGATTTATCTTAATTTTGATCTTTTCATATATATCTCGGTAATTTCGCTGCGAAACACGTTCTTTCGCTGAATTTCATCGTTTCACGAATGTTTCGTGAAATAACCATGATTTAGCGGAGATTTCGCTTAATTTTGATGTTTTCATAGATATTTCCCAACTTTCGCTGCGAAACACGTTATTTCGTTGAATTTCTTCGTTTAACGAATGTTTCGTGAAATAACCATGATTTAGCGGTAATTTAGCTTAATTTTGATGTTTCATAGATATCTCGCAACTTTCGCTGCGAAACACGTTATTTCGTTGAATTTCATCGTTTCGCGAATGTTTCGTGAAATAACCAAGATTTAGCGGTGATTTAGCATAATTTTGATGTTTTCATAGATATCTCGCTACTTTCGCTGCGAAACACGTTATTTCGTTGAATTTCATCGTTTCACGAATGTTTCGTGAAGTAACCATGTTTTAGCGGTAGTTTAGCTTAATTTTGATGTTCCATAGATATCTCGCTAATTTCGCTGCGAATCACGTTATTTCGTTGAATTTCATCGTGTCACGAATGTTTCGTGAAATAACCATGATTTATCGGTGATTCAGCTTAATTTTGATGTTTCATATATATCTTGCTAATTTCGCTGCGAACCATGTTATTTCGTTGAATTTCATCGTGTCACGAATGTTCCGTGAAATAACCATGATTTAGCGGAGATTTCGCTTAATTTTGATGTTTTCATAGATATCTCGCAACTTTCGCTGCGAAACACATTATTTCGTTGAATTTCTTCGTTAAACGAATGTTTCGTGAAATAACCATGATTTAGCGGAGATTTCGCTTATTTTTGATGTTTTCATAGATATCTCGCAACTTTCGCTGCGAAACACGTTATTTCGTTGAATTTCATCGTTTCACGAATGTTTCGTGAAATAACCATGATTTTGCGGAGATTTCTCATAATTTTGATATTTTCATAGATTTCTCGCAACTTTCGCTGCGGAACACGTTATATCGTTGAATTCCATGGTTTCACGAATGTTTCGTGAAATAACCATGATTTAGCGGTGATTCAGCTTAATTTTGATGTTTCATAGATATCTTGCTAATTTCGCTGCGAATCATGTTATTTCGTTGAATTTCATCGTGTCACGAATGTTCCGTGAAATAACCATGATTTAGCGGAGATTTCGCTTAATTTTGATGTTTTCATAGATATCTCGCAACTTTCGCTGCGAAACACATTATTTCGTTGAATTTCATCGTTTCACGAATGTTTCTCGAATTAACAATGATTTAGCGGTGATTTAGCATAATTTTGATGTTTTCATAGATATCTCGCTAATTTCGCTGCGTAACACGTTATATCGTTGAATTTCATCGTTTCACGAATGTTTCGTGAAATAACCATGATTTAGCGGTGATTCAGCTTAATTTTGATGTTTCATAGATATCTTGCTAATTGCGCTGCGAATCATGTTATTTCGTTGAATTTCATCGTGTCACGAATGTTGTGTGAAATAACCATGATTTAGCGGAGATTTCGCTTAATTTTGATGTTTTCATAGATATCTCGCAACTTTCGCTGCGAAACACATTATTTCGTTGAATTTCTTCGTTAAACGAATGTTTCGTGAAATAACCATGATTTAGCGGAGATTTCGCTTATTTTTGATGTTTTCATAGATATCTCGCAACTTTCGCTGCGAAACACGTTATTTCGTTGAATTTCATCGTTTCACGAATGATTCGTGAAATAACCATGATTTAGCGGTGATTTATCTTAATTTTGATGTTTTCATATATACCTCTGTAATTTCGCTGCGAAACACGTTATTACGTTGAATTTCATCGTTTATAGAATGTTTCGTGAAATACCCATGATTTAGCTGTAATTTAGCTTAATTTTGATGTTTCATAGATATCTCGCTAATTTCGCAGCGAATCACGTTATTTCGTTAAATTTAATCGTGTCACGAATGTTTCGGGAAATAACCATGATTTAGCGGAGATTTCGCTTAATTTTGATGTTTTCATAGATATCTCGCAACTTTCGCTGCGAAGCACGTTATTTCGTTAAATTTCATCGTTTCACGCATGTTTCGTGAAATAACCATTATTTAGCGGAGATTTAGATTAGTTTTGATGTTTTCATAGATATCTCGTTACTTTCGCTGCGAAACACGTTATTTCGTTGAATTTCATCGTTTCACGAATGTTTCTTGAAATAACCATGATTTAGCGGTGATTTAGCATAATTTTGATGTTTTCATAGATAACTCGCTTCTTTCCCTGCGAAACACGTTATTTCGTTCAATTGCACCGTTTCGTGAATGTTTCGTGAAATAACCATGATTTAGCGGAGACTTCGCTTAATTTTGATGTTTTCAAAGATATCTCGCAACTTTCGCTGCGAAACACGTTATTTCGTTGAATTTCACCGTTTCACGAATGTTTCGTGAAATAACCATGATTTAGCGGAGATTTCGCTTAATTTAGCTTAATTTGATGTTTTCTTAGATATCTCGTTGCTTTCACTGCGAAACACGTAATTTCGTTGAATTTCATCGTTTCACGAATGTTTCGTGAAATAAGCCTGATTTAGCAGAGATTTAGCTTAATTTTGATGTTTTCATAGATATCTCGCTACTTTCGCGGCGAAACACGTTATTTCGTTGAATTTCATCGTTTCACGAATGTTTCTTGAATTAACCATGATTTAGCGGTGATTTAGCATAATTTTGATTTTTTCAAAGATATCTCGCAACTTTCGCTGCGAAACACGTTATTTCGTTGAATTTCATGGTTTCACGAATGTTTCGTGAAATAACCATGATTTGGCGGAGATTTCGCTTAATTTTGATGTATTCATAGGTATCTCGAAACTTTCGCTGCTAAGCACGATATTTCGTCGAATTGCACCGTTTCACCAATGTTTCGTCAAATAACCATGATTTAGCGGAGATTTTGCTTAATTTTGATGTTTTCATAGATATCTCGCAACTTTCGCTGCGAAACACGTTGTTTCGTTGAATTTCATCGATTCACGCATGTTTCGTGAGATATCCAAGATTTAGCAGAGATTTAGCTTAATTTTGATGTTTTCATAGATATCTCGTTACTTTCACTGCGAAACACGTAATTTCGTTGAATTTCATCGTTTCACGAATGTTTCGTGAAATAACCATTATTTAGCGGAGATTTAGATTAGTATTGATGTTTTCATAGATATCTCGTTACTTTCGCTGCGAAGCACGTTATTACGGTGAATTTCACCGTTTCACGAATGTTTCGTGATATAACCATGATTTAGCGGTGATATAGCGTAATTTTGATGTTTTCTTAGATATCTCGCTAATTTCGCTGCGAAACACGTTATTACGTTGAATTTCATCGTTTCACTCATGTTCCGTGAAATAACCAAGATTTATCAGAGATTTAGCTTAATTTAGCTTAATTTGATGTTTTCTTAGATATCTCGTTGCTTTCACTGCGAAACACGTAATTTCGTTGAATTTCATCGTTTCACGAATGTTTCGTGAAATAAGCCTGATTTAGCAGAGATTTAGCTTAATTTTGATGTTTTCATAGATATCTCGCTACTTTCGCGGCGAAACACGTTATTTCGTTGAATTTCATCGTTTCACGAATGTTTCTTGAATTAACCATGATTTAGCGGTGATTTAGCATAATTTTGATGTTTTCAAAGATATCTCGCAACTTTCGCTGCGAAACACGTTATTTCGTTGAATTTCACCGTTTCACGAATGTTTCGTGAAATAACCATGATTTAGCGGAGATTTAGCTTAATTTTGATGTTTCCATAGATATCTCGCTACTTTCGCTGCGAAACACGTTATTTCGTTGAATTTCATCGTTTCACGAATGTTTCGTGAAATAACCATGATTTAGCGGTGACTTAGCTTAATTTTGATGTCTTCATAGCTATCTCGCTAATTTCGCTGCGAATCACGTTATTTCGTAGAATTTCATCGTGTCACCAATGTTTCGTGAAAAAACCATGATTTAGCGGAGATTTCGCTTAATTTTGATGTTTTCATAGATATCTCGCTACTTTCGCTGCGAAGCACGTTATTTCGTTGAATTACATCGTTTCACGAATGTTTCGTGAAATAACCATGATTTAGCGGTAATTTAGCTAAATTTTGATGTTTCATAGATATCTCGCTAATTTCGCCGCGAATCACGTTATTTCGTTCAATTGCACCGTTTCGTGAATGTTTCGTGAAATAACCATGATTTAGCGGAGACTTCGCTTAATTTTGATGTTTTCAAAGATATCTCGCAACTTTCGCTGCGAAACACGTTATTTCGTTGAATTTCATCGTTTCACGTATGTTTCGTGAAATACCCATGATTTAGAAGAGATATAGCTTAATTCTGATGTTTTCATAGATATCTCGCAACTTTCGCTGCGAACCACGTTATTACGTTGAATTTCACCGTTTCACGAATGTTTCGTGAAATAACCATGATTTAGCGGTGATTTAGCTTAATTTTGATGTTTCATAGATATCTCGCTAATTTCGCTGCGAATCACGTTATTTCGTTGATTTTCATCGTGTCACGAATGTTTCGTGAAATAACCATGATTTAGCGGAGATTTCGCTTAATTTAGCTTAATTTGATGTTTTCTTAGATATCTCGTTGCTTTCACTGCGAAACACGTAATTTCGTTGAATTTCATCGTTTCACGAATGTTTCGTGAAATAAGCCTGATTTAGCAGAGATTTAGCTTAATTTTGATGTTTTCATAGATATCTCGCTACTTTCGCGGCGAAACACGTTATTTCGTTGAATTTCATCGTTTCACGAATGTTTCGTGAAATATCCATGTTTTAGCGGAGATTTAGCTTAATTTTGATGTTTTCATAGATATCTCGCTACTTTCGCTGCGAAACACGTTATTTCGTTGAATTTCATCGTTTCACGAATGTTTCGTGAAATAACCATGATTTAGCGGAGATTTAGCTTAATTTTGATGTTTTCATAGATATCTCGCTACTTTCGCTGCGAAACACGTTATTTCGTTGAATTTCATCGTTTCACGAATGTTTCGTGAAATAACCATGATTTAGCGGTGACTTATCTTAATTTTGATGTCTTCATAGCTATCTCGCTAATTTCGCTGCGAATCACGTTATTTCGTAGAATTTCATCGTGTCACCAATGTTTCGTGAAATAACCATGATTTAGCGGAGATTTCGCTTAATTTAGCTTAATTTGATGTTTTTCAATCTCGTTACTTTCACTGCGAAACACGTAATTTCGTTGAATTTCATCGTTTCACGAATGTTTCGTGAAATAAGCCTGATTTAGCAGAGATTTAGCTTAATTTTGATGTTTTCATAGATATCTCGCTACTTTCGCTGCGAAACACGTTATTTCGTTGAATTTCATCGTTTCACGAATGTTTCGTGAAATAACCATGATTTAGCGGAGATTTAGCTTAATTTTGATGTTTTCATAGATATCTCGCAACTTTCGCTGCGAAACACGTTATTTCGTTGAATTTCATCGTTTCACGCATGTTTCGTGAGATATCCAAGATTTAGCAGAGATTTAGCTTAATTTTGATGTTTTCATAGATATCTCGTTACTTTCACTGCGAAACAAGTAATTTCGTTGAATTTCATCGTTTCACGAATGTTTCGTGAAATAACCATTATTTAGCGGAGATTTAGATTAGTATTGATGTTTTCATAGATATCTCGTTACTTTCGCTGCGAAGCACGTTATTACGGTGAATTTCACCGTTTCACGAATGTTTCGTGATATAACCATGATTTAGAGGTGATATAGCGTAATTTTGATGTTTTCTTAGATATCTCGCTAATTTCGCTGCGAAACACGTTATTACGTTGAATTTCATCGTTTCACTCATGTTTCGTGAAATAACCAAGATTTATCAGAGATTTAGCTTAATTTAGCTTAATTTGATGTTTTCTTAGATATCTCGTTGCTTTCACTGCGAAACACGTAATTTCGTTGAATTTCATCGTTTCACGAATGTTTCGTGAAATAAGCCTGATTTAGCAGAGATTTAGCTTTATTTTGATGTTTTCATAGATATCTCGCTAATTTCGCTGCGAATCACGTTATTTCGTAGAATTTCATCGTGTCACCAATGTTTCGTGAAAAAACCATGATTTAGCGGAGATTTCGCTTAATTTTGATGTTTTCATAGATATCTCGCTACTTTCGCTGCGAAGCACGTTATTTCGTTGAATTTCATCGTTTCACGCATGTATCGTGAAATAACCAAGATTTAGCAGAGATTTAGCTTAATTTTGATGTTTTCATAGATATCTCGTTACTTTCACTGCGAAACACGTAATTTCGTTGAATTTCATCGTTTCACGAATGTTTCGTGAAATAACCACTATTTAGCGGAGATTTAGATTAGTATTGATGTTTTCATAGATATCTCGTTACTTTCGCTGCGAAGCACGTTATTACGGTGAATTTCACCGTTTCACGAATGTTTCGTGATATAACCATGATTTAGCGGTGATATAGCGTAATTTTGATGTTTTCTTAGATATCTCGCTAATTTCGCTGCGAAACACGTTATTACGTTGAATTTCATCGTTTCACTCATGTTTCGTGAAATAACCAAGATTTATCAGAGATTTAGCTTAATTTAGCTTAATTTGATGTTTTCTTAGATATCTCGTTGCTTTCACTGCGAAACACGTAATTTCGTTGAATTTCATCGTTTCACGAATGTTTCGTGAAATAAGCCTGATTTAGCAGAGATTTAGCTTAATTTTGATGTTTTCATAGATATCTCGCTACTTTCGCGGCGAAACACGTTATTTCGTTGAATTTCATCGTTTCACGAATGTTTCTTGAATTAACCATGATTTAGCGGTGATTTAGCATAATTTTGATGTTTTCAAAGATATCTCGCAACTTTCGCTGCGAAACACGTTATTTCGTTGAATTTCACCGTTTCACGAATGTTTCGTGAAATAACCATGATTTAGCGGAGATTTAGCTTAATTTTGATGTTTTCATAGATATCTCGCTACTTTCGCTGCGAAACACGTTATTTCGTTGAATTTCATCGTTTCACGAATGTTTCGTGAAATAACCATGATTTAGCGGTGACTTAGCTTAATTTTGATGTCTTCATAGCTATCCCGCTAATTTCGCTGCGAATCACGTTATTTCGTAGAATTTCATCGTGTCACCAATGTTTCGTGAAAAAACCATGATTTAGCGGAGATTTCGCTTAATTTTGATGTTTTCATAGATATCTCGCAACTTTCGCTGCGAAGCACGTTATTTCGTTGAATTACATCGTTTCACGAATGTTTCGTGAAATAACCATGATTTAGCGGTAATTTAGCTAAATTTTGATGTTTCATAGATATCTCGCTAATTTCGCCGCGAATCACGTTATTTCGTTGAATTTCATCGTGTCACGAATGTTTCGTGAAATAACCATGATTTAGCGGTGATTTATCTTAATTTTGATGTTTTCATATATATCTCGGTAATTTCGCTTCGAAACACGTTATTACGTTCAATTTCATCGTTTCACGTATGTTTCGTGAAATACCCATGATTTAACAGAGATATAGCTTAATTCTGATGTTTTCATAGATATCTCGCAACTTTCGCTGCGAACCACGTTATTACGTTGAATTTCACCGTTTCACGAATGTTTCGTGAAATAACCATGATTTAGCGATGATTTAGCTTAATTTTGATGTTTCATAGATATCTCGCTAATTTCGCTGCGAATCACGTTATTTCGTTGATTTTCATCGTGTCACGAATGTTTCGTGAAATAACCATGATTTAGCGGAGATTTCGCTTAATTTTGATGTTTTCATAGATATCTCGCAACTTTCGCTGCGAAACACGTTATTTATTTTAATTACATCGTTACTCGAACGTTTCGTGAAATAACCATGATTTAGCGGAGATTTATCTTAATTTTTATGTTTTTATAGATATCTCGCTACTTTCGATGCGAAACACGTTCTTTCGTTGAATTTCATCGTTTCACGAATGTTTCGTGAAATAACCATGATTTAGCGGTGATTTATCTTAATTTTGATGTTTTCATATATACCTCTGTAATTTCGCTGCGAAACACGTTATTACGTTGAATTTCATCGTTTATAGAATGTTTCGTGAAATACCCATGATTTAGCAGAGATATAGCTTAATTTTGATGTTTTCATAGATATCTCGCTACTTTCGCTGCGATTCACGTTATTTCGTTGAATTTCATCGTTTCACGTATGTTTCGTGAAATAACCATGATTTAGCCGTAATTTAGCTTAATTTTGATGTTTCATAGATATCTCGCTAATTTCGCTGCGAATCAGATATTTCGTTAAATTTAATCGTGTCACGAATGTTTCGGGAAATAACCATGATTTAGCGGAGATTTCGCTTAATTTTGATGTTTTCATAGATATCTCGCAACTTTCGCTGCGAAGCACGTTATTTCGTTAAATTTCATCGTTTCACGCATGTTTCGTGAAATAACCATTATTTAGCGGAGATTTAGATTAGTTTTGATGTTTTCATAGGTATCTCGTTACTTTCGCTGCGAAACACGTTATTTCGTTGAATTTCATCGTTTCACGAATGTTTCTTGAAATAACCATGATTTAGCGGTGATTTAGCATAATTTTGATGTTTTCTTAGATATCTCGCTTCTTTCGCTGCGAAACACGTTATTTCGTTCAATTGCACCGTTTCGTGAATGTTTCGTGAAATAACCATGATTTAGCGGAGACTTCGCTTAATTTTGATGTTTTCAAAGATATCTCGCAACTTTCGCTCCGAAACACGTTATTTCGTTGAATTTCACCGTTTCACGAATGTTTCGTGAAATAACCATGATTTAGCGGAGATTTAGCTTAATTTTGATGTTTTCATAGATATCTCGCTACTTTCGCTGCGAAACACGTTATTTCGTTGAATTTCATCGTTTCACGAATGTTTCGTGAAATAACCATGATTTAGCGGTGATTTAGCTTAATTTTGATGTCTTCATATCTATCGCGCTAATTTCGCTGCGAATCACGTTATTTCGTTGAATTTCATCTTTTCACGCATGTTTCGTGAAATAACCATGATTTAGCTGTAATTTAGCTTAATTTTGATATTTCATAGATATCTCGCAACTTTCGCTGCGAAGCACGTTATTTCGTTGAATTTCATCTTTTCACGCATGTTTCGTGAAATAACCATGATTTAGCTGTAATTTAGCTTAATTTTGATATTTCATAGATATCTCGATAATTTCGCTGCGAATCACGTTATTTCGTTGAATTTAATCGTGTCACGAATGTTTCGGGAAATAACCATGCTTTAGCGGAGATTTCGCTTAATTTTGATGTTTTCATAGATATCTCGTTACTTTCGCTGCGAAACACGTTATTTCGTTGAATTTCATCGTTTCACGAATGTATTGTGAAATAACCATGATTTAGCGGTGATTTATCTTAATTTAGATGTTTTCATATATATCTCGGTAATTTCGCTTCGAAACACGTTATTACGTTGAATTTCATCGTTTCACGTATGTTTCGTGAAATACCCATGATTTAGCAGAGATATAGCTTAATTCTGATGTTTTCATAGATATCTCGCAACTTTCGCTGCGAAACACGTTATTTCGTTGAATTTCTTCGTTTAACGAATGTTTCGTGAAATAACCATGATTTAGCGGTAACTTAGCTTAATTTTGACGTTTTATAGATATCTCGCTAATTTCATTGCGGATCACGTTATTTCGTTGAATTTCATTGTGTCACGTATGTTTCGTGAAATAACCATGATATAGCGGAGATTTCGCTTAATTTTGATGTTTTCATAGATATCTCGCAACTTTCGCTGCGAACCACGTTATTACGTTGAATTTCACCGTTTCACGAATGTTTCGTGAAATAACCATGATTTAGCGGTGATTTAGCTTAATTTTGATGTTTCATATATATCTCGCTAATTTCGCTGCGAATCACGTTATTTCGTTGATTTTCATCGTGTCACGAATGTTTCGTGAAATAACCATGATTTAGCGGAGATTTCGCTTAATTTTGATGTTTTCATAGATATCTCGCAACTTTCGCTGATAAACACGTTATTTATTTTAATTACATCGTTACTCGAACGTTTCGTGAAATAACCATGATTTAGCGGAGATTTAACTTAATTTTTATGTTTTTATAGATATCTCGCTACTTTCCATGCGAAACACGTTCTTTCGTTGAATTACATCGTTTCACGAAAGTTTCGTGAAGTAACCATGATTTAGCTTAGATTTTGCTTATTTCTGATGATTTCATAGAAATCTCGCTAATTTCGCTGCGAATCACGTTGTTTCGTAGAATTTCATCGTGTCACCAATGTTTCGTGAAATAACCATGATTTAGGGGAGATTTCGCTTAATTTTGATGTTTTCATAGATATCTCGCAACTTTCGCTGCGAAGCACGTTATTTCGTCGAATTTCATCGTTTCACGCATGTTTCGTGAAATAACCAAGATTTAGCAGAGATTTAGCTTAATTTTGATGTTTTCATAGATATCTCGCTACTTTCGCTGCGAAACACGTTCTTTCGTTGAATTACATCGTTTCACGAATGTTTCGTGAAGTAACCATGATTTAGCTTAGATTTCGCTTAATTTTGATGTTTTCATAGATATCTCGCAACTTTCGCTGCGAAGCACGTTATTTCGTCGAATTTCATCGTTTCAGGCATGTTTCGTCAAATAACCATGCTTTAGCGGAGATTTCGCTTAATTTTGATGTTTTCATAGATATCTCGTTACTTTCGCTGCGAAACACGTTATTTCGTTGAATTTCATCGTTTCACGAATGTATTGTGAAATAACCATGATTTAGCGGTGATTTATCATAATTTTGATGTTTTCATATATATCTCGCTAATTTCGCTTCGAAACACGTTATTACGTTGAATTTCATCGTTTCACGTATGTTTCGTGAAATACCCATGATTTAGCAGAGATATAGCTTAATTCTGATGTTTTCATAGATATCTCGCAACTTTCGCTGCGAAACACGTTATTTCGTTGAATTTCTTCGTTTAACGAATGTTTCGTGAAATAACCATGATTTAGCGGTAATTTAGTTAAATTTTGACGTTTCATAGATATCTCGCTAATTTCGCTGCGAATCACGTTATTTCGTTGTATTTCATTGTGTCACGTATGTTTCCTGAAATAACCATGATATAGCGGAGATTTCGCTTAATTTTGATGTTTTCATAGATATCTCGCAACTTTAGCTGCGAACCACGTTATTACGTTGAATTTCACCGTTTCACGAATGTTTCGTGAAATAACCATGATTTAGCGGTGATTTAGCTTAATTTTGATGTTTCATAGATATCTCGCGAATTTCGCTGCGAATCACGTTATTTCTTTGATTTTCATCGTGTCACGAATGTTTCGTGAAATAACCATGATTTAGCGGAGATTTCGCTTAATTTTGATGTTTTCATAGATATCTCGCAACTTTCGCTGCGTAACACGTTATTTATTTTAATTACATCGTTACTCGAACGTTTCGTGAAATAACCATGATTTAGCGGAGATTTATCTTAATTTTTATGTTTTCATAGATATCTTGCTACTTTCGCTGCGAAACACGTTCTTTCGTTGAATTACATCGTTTCACGAATGTTTCGTGAAGTAACCATGATTTAGCTTGGATTTCGCTTAATTTTGATGTTTTCATAGAAATCTCGCTACTTTCGCTGAGAAACACGTTATTTCGTTGAATTTCATCGTTTCACGAATGTATCGTGAAATAACCATGATTTAGCGGTGATTTATCTTAATTTTGATGTTTTCATATATATCTCTGTAATTTCGCTGCGAAACACGTTATTACGTTGAATTTCATCGTTTAAAGAATGTTTCGTGAAATACCCATCATTTAGCAGAGATATAGCTTAATTTTGATGTTTTCATAGATATCTCGCTACTTTCGCTGCGATTCACGTTATTTCGTTGAATTTCATCGTTTCACGAATGTTTCGTGAAATAACCATGATTTAGCTGTAATTTAGCTTAATTTTGATGTTTCATAGATATCTCGCTAATTTCGCTGCGAATCACGTTATTTTTTTTATTTCGTTGAATTTAATCGTGTCACGAATGTTTCGGGAAATAACCATGATTTAGCGGTGATTTCGCTTAATTTTGATGTTTTCATAGATATCTCGCAACTTTCGCTGCGAAGCACGTTATTTCGTTAAATTTCATCGTTTCACGCATGTTTCGTGAAATAACCATTATTTAGCGGAGATTTAGATTAGTTTTGATGTTTTCATAGATATCTCGTTACTTTCGCTGCGAAACACGTTATTTCGTTGAATTTCATCGTTTCACGAACGTTTCTTGAAATAACCATGATTTAGCGGTGATTTAGCATAATTTTGATGTTTTCATAGATATCTCGCTTCTATCGCTGCGAAACACGTTATTTCGTTGAATTGCACCGTTTCATGAATGTTTCGTGAAATAACCATGATTTAGCGGAGACTTCGCTTAATTTTGATGTTTTCAAATATATCTCGCAACTTTCGCTGCGAAACACGTTATTTCGTTGAATTTCACCGTTTCACGAATGTTTCGTGAAATAACCATGATTTAGCGGTGATTTAGCTTAATAGTGATGTCTTCATAGCTATCTCGCTAATTTCGCTGCGAATCACGTTATTTCGTAGAATTTCATCGTGTCACCAATGTTTCGTGAAATAACCATAATTTAGCGGAGATTTCGCTTAATTTTGATGTTTTCATAGATATCTCGCAACTTTCGCTGCGAAGCACGTTATTTCGTTGAATTTCATCGTTTTACGCATGTTTCGTGAAATAACCAAGATTTAGCAGAGATTTAGCTTAATTTTGATGTTTTCATAGATATGTCGTTACTTTCACTGCGAAACACGTAATTTCGTTGAATTTCATCGTTTCACGAATGTTTCGTGAAATAACCATTATTTAGCGGAGATTTAGATTAGTTTTGATGTTTTCATAGATATCTCGTTACTTTCGCTGCGAAGCACGTTATTACGGTGAATTTCACCGTTTCACGAATGTTTCGTGATATAACCATGATTTAGCGGTGATTTAGCGTAATTTTGATGTTTTCTTAGATATCTCGCTAATTTCTCTGCGAAACACGTTATTACGTTGAATTTCATCGTTTCACTCATGTTTCGTGAAATAACCAAGATTTATCAGAGATCTAGCTTAATTTAGCTTAATTTGATGTTTTCTTAGATATCTCGTTGCTTTCACTGCGAAACACGTAATTTCGTTGAATTTCATCGTTTCACGAATGTTTCGTGAAATAAGCCTGATTTAGCAGAGATTTAGCTTAATTTTGATGTTTTCATAGATATCTCGCTACTTTCGCGGCGAAACACGTTATTTCGTTGAATTTCATCGTTTCACGAATGTTTCTTGAATTAACCATGATTTAGCGGTGATTTAGCATAATTTTGATGTTTTCAAAGATATCTCGCAACTTTCGCTGCGAAACACGTTATTTCGTTGAATTTCACCGTTTCACGAATGTTTCGTGAAATAACCATGATTTAGCGGAGATTTAGCTTAATTTTGATGTTTTCATAGATATCTCGCTACTTTCGCTGCGAAACACGTTATTTCGTTGAATTTCATCGTTTCACGAATGTTTCGTGAAATAACCATGATTTAGCGGTGACTTATCTTAATTTTGATGTCTTCATAGCTATCTCGCTAATTTCGCTGCGAATCACGTTATTTCGTAGAATTTCATCGTGTCACCAATGTTTCGTGAAAAAACCATGATTTAGCGGAGATTTCGCTTAATTTTGATGTTTTCATAGATATCTCGCAACTTTCGCTGCGAAGCACGTTATTTCGTTGAATTTCATCGTTTCACGCATGTATCGTGAAATAACCAAGATTTAGCAGAGATTTAGCTTAATTTTGATGTTTTCATAGATATCTCGTTACTTTCGCTGCGAAACACGTTATTTCGTTGAATTACATCGTTTCACGAATGTTTCGTGAAATAACCATGTTTTAGCGGTAATTTAGCTAAATTTTGATGTTTCATAGATATCTCGCTAATTTCGCCGCGAATCACGTTATTTCGTTGAATTTCATCGTGTCACGAATGTTTCGTGAAATAACCATGATTTAGAGGAGATTTCGCTAAATTTTGTTGTTTTCATAGATATCTCGCACCTTTCGCTGCGAAGCACGTTATTACGTTGAATTTCACCGTTTCACGAATGTTTCGTGATATAACCATGATTTAGCGGTGATTTAGCGTAATTTTGATGTTTTCATAGATATCTCGCTAATTTCGCTGCGAAACACGTTATTACGTTGAATTTCATCGTTTCACGCATGTTTCGTGAAATAACCAAGATTTAGCAGAGATTTAGCTTAATTTTGATGTTTTCATAGATATCTCGTTGCTATCACTGCGAAACACGTAATTTCGTTGAATTTCATCGTTTCACGAATGTTTCGTGAAATAAGCATGATTTAGCAGAGATTTAGCTTAATTTTGATGTTTTCATAGATATCTCGCTACTTTCGAGGCGAAACACGTTATTTCGTTGAATTTCATCGTTTCACGAATGTTTCTTGAATTAACCATGATTTAGCGGTGATTTAGCATAATTTTGATGTTTTCATATATATCTCGCTAATTTCGCTGCGAAACACGTTATTTCGTTGAATTTCATCGTTTCACGAATGTTTCGTGATATAACCATGATTTAGCGGTGATTTATCTTAATTTTTATGTTTCAAAGATATCTCGCTACTTTCGCTGCGAAACACGTTCTTTCGTTGAATTACATCGTTTCACGAATGTTTCGTGAAATAACCATGCTTTAGCGGAGACTTCGCTTAATTTTGATGTTTTCAAAGATACCTCGCAACTTTCGCTGCGAAACACGTTATTTCGTTGAATTTCACCGATTCACGAATGTTTCGTGAAATAACCATGATTTAGCGGAGATTTAGCTTAATTTTGATGTTTTCATAGATATCTCACTACTTCCGTTGCGAAACACGTTATTTCGTTGAATTTCATCGTTTCACGAATGTTTCGTGAAATAACCATGATTTAGCGGTGATTTAGCTTAATTTTGATGTCTTCATAGCTATCTCGCTAATTTCGCTGCGAATCACGTTATTTCGTAGAATTTCATCGTGTCACCAATGTTTCGTGAAATAACCATTATTTAGCGGAGACTTCGCATAATTTTGATGTTTTCATAGATATCTCGCAACTTTCGCTGCGAAGCACGTTATTTCGTTGAATTTCATCGTTTCACGCATGTTTCGTGAAATAACCAAGATTTAGCAGAGATTTAGCTTAATTTTGATGTTTTCATAGATATCTCGTTACTTTCACTGCGAAACACGTAATTTCGTTGAATTTCATCGTTTCACCAATGATTCGTGAAATAACCATTATTTAGCGGAAATTTAGATTAGTTTTGATGTTTTCATAGATATCTCGTTACTTTCGCTGCGAAACACGTTATTTCGTTGAATTACATCGTTTCACGAATGTTTCGTGTAATAACCATGATTTAGCGGTAATTTAGCTTAATTTTGATGTTTCATAGATATCTCGCTAATTTCGCTGCGAATCACGTTATTTCGTTGAATTTCATCGTGTCACGAATGTTTCGTGAAATAACCATGATTTAGAGGAGATTTCGCTAAATTTTGTTGTTTTCATAGATGTCTCGCACCTTTCGCTGCGAAGCACGTTATTACGGTGAATTTCACCGTTTCACGAATGTTTCGTGATATAACCATGATTTAGCGGTGATTTAGCGTAATTTTGATGTTTTCATAGATATCTCGCTAATTTCGCTGCGAAACACGTTATTACGTTGAATTTCATCGTTTCACTCATGTTTCGTGAAATAACCAAGATTTAGCAGAGATTTAGCTTAATTTTGATGTTTTCTTAGATATCTCGTTGCTTTCACTGCGAAACACGTTATTGCGTTGAAATTCATCGTTTCACGAATGTTTCGTGAAATACCCATGATTTAGCAGAGATATAGCTTAATTTTGATGTTTTCATAGATATCTCGCTAGTTTCGCTGCGAAACACGTTATTTCGTTGAATTTCATCGTTTCATGAATGTTTCGTGAAATAACCATGATTTAGCGGTGATTTAGCTTAATTTTGATGTTTCATTCATATCTCGTTAATTTCGCTGCGATTCACGTTATTTCATTGAATTTCATCGTGGCTCGAATGTTTCGTGAAATAACCAAGATTTAGCGGAGATTTCGCTTAATTTTGATGTTTTCATAGATATCTCGCAACTTTCGCTGCGAAAAACGTTATTTCGTTGAATTTCTTCGTTTAACGAATATTTCGTGAAATAACCATTATTTAGCGGAGATTTCGCTTAATTTTGATGTTTTCATAGATATCTCGCAACTTTCGCTGCGAAACACGTTCATTCGTTGAATTTCATCGTTTCACGAATGTTTCGTGAAATACCCATGATTTAGCAGAGATATAGCTTAATTTTGATGATTCATAGATATCTCGCTACTTTCGCTGCGAAACACGTTATTTCGTTGAATTTCACCGTTACACGAATGTTTCGTGAAATAACCATGATTTAGCGGAGATTTCGCTTAATTTTGATGTTTTGATAGATATCTCGCAACTTTCGCTGCGAAACACGTTATTTCGTTGAATTTCATCGTTTTAATAATGATTCTTGAAATAACCATGATTTAGCTTAGATTTAGCATAATTTTGATGTTTTCATAGAAATCTCGTTACTTTCGCTGCGAAACACGTTATTTCGTTCAATTGCACCGTTTCGTGAATGTTTCGTGAAATAACCATGATTTAGCGGAGACTTCGCTTAATTTTGATGTTTTCAAAGATATCTCGCAACTTTCGCTGCGAAACACGTTATTTCGTTGAATTTCACCGTTTCACGAATGTTTCGTGAAATAACCATGATTTAGCGGTGATTTAGCTTAATTTTGATGTTTTCATAGATATCTCGCTACTTTCGCTGCGAAACACGTTATTTCGTTGAATTTCATCGTTTCACGAATGTTTCGTGAAATAACCATGATTTAGCGGTGATTTAGCTTTATTTTGATGTCTTCATAGCTATCGCGCTAATTTCGCTGCGAATCACGTTATTTCGTAGAATTTCATCGTGTCACCAATGTTTCGTGAAATAACCATGATTTAGCGGAGATTTCGCTTAATTTTGATGTTTTCATAGATATCTCGCAACTTTCGCTGTGAAGCACGTTATTTCGTTGAATTTCATCTTTTCACGCATGTTTCGTGAAATAACCATGATTTAGCGGAAATTTAGCTTAATTTTGACGTTTCATAGATATCTCGCTAATTTCGCTGCGAATCACGTTATTTCGTTGAATTTCATCGTGTCACGAATGTTTCGTGAAATAACCATGATTTAGCGGAGATTTCGCTTAATTTTGATGTTTTCATAGATATCTCGTAACTTTCGCTGCGAAACACGTTATTAATTTTAATTACATCGTTACTCGAACGTTTCGTGAAATAACCATGATTTAGCGGAGATTTATCTTAATTTTAATGTTTTTATAGATATCTCGCTACTTTCCATGCGAAACACGTTCTTTCGTTGAATTACATCGTTTCACGAATGTTTCGTGAAGTAACCATGATTTAGCTTAGATTTCGCTTAATTCTGATGTTTTCATAGAAATCTCGCTAATTTCGCTGCGAATCACGTTATTTCGTAGAATTTCATCGTGTCACCAATGTTTCGTGAAATAACCATGATTTAGGGGAGATTTCGCTTAATTTTGATGTTTTCATAGATATCTCGCAACTTTCGCTGCGAAGCACGTTATTTCGTCGAATTTCATCATTTCACGCATGTTTCGTGAAATAACCAAGATTTAGCAGAGATTTAGCTTAATTTTGATGTTTTCATAGATATCTCGCTACTTTCGCTGCGAAACACGTTCTTTCGTTGAATTACATCGTTTCACGAATGTTTCGTGAAGTAACCATGATTTAGCTTAGATTTCGCTTAATTTTGATGTTTTCATAGATATCTCGCAACTTTCGCTGCGAAGCACGTTATTTCGTCGAATTTCATCGTTTCAGGCATGTTTCGTGAAATAACCATGCTTTAGCGGAGATTTCGCTTAATTTTGATGTTTTCATAGATATCTCGTTACTTTCGCTGCGAAACACGTTATTTCGTTGAATTTCATCGTTTCACGAATGTATTGTGAAATAACCATGGTTTAGCGGTGATTTATCTTAATTTTGATGATTTCATATATATCTCGGTAATTTCGCTTCGAAACACGTTATTACGTTGAATTTCATCGTTTCACTTATGTTTCGTGAAAAACCCATGATTTAGCAGAGATATAGCTTAATTCTGATGTTTTCATAGATATCTCGCAACTTTCGCTGCGAAACACGTTATTTCGTTGAATTTCTTCGTTTAACGAATGTTTCGTGAAATAACCATGATTTAGCGGTAATTTAGCTAAATTTTGACGTTTCATAGATATCTCGCTAATTTCGCTGCGAATCACGTTATTTCGTTGAATTTCATTGTGTCACGTATGTTTCGTGAAATAAAAATGATATAGCGGAGATTTCGCTTAATTTTGATGTTTTCATAGATATCTCGCAACTTTAGCTGCGAACCACGTTATTACGTTGAATTTCATCGTTTCACGAATGATTCGTGAAATAACCATGTTTTAGCGGTGATTTCGCTTAATTTTGATGTTTTCATAGATATCTCGTTACTTTCGCTGCGAAACACGTTATTTCGTTGAATTTCATCGTTTCACGAATGTATTGTGAAATAACCATGATTTAGCGGTGATTTATCTTAATTTTGATGTTTTCATATATATCTCGGTAATTTCGCTTCGAAACACGTTATTACGTTGAATTTCATCGTTTCACGTATGTTTCGTGAAATACCCATGATTTAGCAGAGATATAGCTTAATTCTGATGTTTTCATAGATATCTCGCAACTTTCGCTGCGAAACACGTTATTTCGTTGAATTTCATTGTGTCACGTATGTTTCGTGAAATAACCATGATATAGCGGAGATTTCGCTTAATTTTGATGTTTTCATAGATATCTCGCAACTTTAGCTGGGAACCACGTTATTACGTTGAATTTCACCGTTTCACGAATGTTTCGTGAAATAACCATGATTTAGCGGTGGATTAGCTTAATTTTGATGTTTCATAGATATCTCGCGAATTTCGCTGCGAATCACGTTATTTCGTTGATTTTCATCGTGTCACGAATGTTTCGTGAAATAACCATGATTTAGCGGAGATTTCGCTTAATTTTGATGTTTTCATAGATATCTCGCAACTTTCGCTGCGAAACACGTTATTTATTTTAATTACATCGTTACTCGAACGTTTCGTGAAATAACCATGATTTAGCGGAGATTTATCTTAATTTTTATGTTTTCATAGATATCTCGCTACTTTCGATGCGAAACACGTTCTTTCGTTGAATTACATCGTTTCACGAATGTTTCGTGAAGTAACCATGATTTAGCTTGGATTTCGCTTAATTTTGATGTTTTCATAGAAATCTCGCTACTTTCGCTGCGAAACACGTTATTTCGTTGAATTTCATCGTTTCACGAATGTTTCGTGAAATAACCATGAATTAGCTGTAATTTAGCTTAATTTTGATGTTTCATAGATATCTCGCTAATTTCGCTGCGAATCACGTTATTTTTTTTATTTCGTTGAATTTAATCGTGTCACGAATGTTTCGGGAAATAACCATGATTTAGCGGTGATTTCGCTTAATTTTGATGTTTTCATAGATATCTCGCAACTTTCGCTGCGAAGCACGTTATTTCGTTAAATTTCATCGTTTCACGCATGTTTCGTGAAATAACCATTATTTAGCGGAGATTTAGATTAGTTTTGATGTTTTCATAGATATCTCGTTACTTTCGCTGCGAAACACGTTATTTCGTTGAATTTCATCGTTTCACGAACGTTTCTTGAAATAACCATGATTTAGCGGTGATTTAGCATAATTTTGATGTTTTCATAGATATCTCGCTAATTTCTCTGCGAAACACGTTATTACGTTGAATTTCATCGTTTCACTCATGTTTCGTGAAATAACCAAGATTTATCAGAGATCTAGCTTAATTTAGCTTAATTTGATGTTTTCTTAGATATCTCGTTGCTTTCACTGCGAAACACGTAATTTCGTTGAATTTCATCGTTTCACGAATGTTTCGTGAAATAAGCCTGATTTAGCAGAGATTTAGCTTAATTTTGATGATTCATAGATATCTCGCTACTTTCGCTGCGAAACACGTTATTTCGTTGAATTTCACCGTTACACGAATGTTTCGTGAAATAACCATGATTTAGCGGAGATTTCGCTTAATTTTGATGTTTTGATAGATATCTCGCAACTTTCGCTGCGAAACACGTTATTTCGTTGAATTTCATCGTTTTAATAATGATTCTTGAAATAACCATGATTTAGCTTAGATTTAGCATAATTTTGATGTTTTCATAGAAATCTCGTTACTTTCGCTGCGAAACACGTTATTTCGTTCAATTGCACCGTTTCGTGAATGTTTCGTGAAATAACCATGATTTAGCGGAGACTTCGCTTAATTTTGATGTTTTCAAAGATATCTCGCAACTTTCGCTGCGAAACACGTTATTTCGTTGAATTTCACCGTTTCACGAATGTTTCGTGAAATAGCCATGATTTAGCGGTGATTTAGCTTAATTTTGATGTTTTCATAGATATCTCGCTACTTTCGCTGCGAAACACGTTATTTCGTTGAATTTCATCGTTTCACGAATGTTTCGTGAAATAACCATGATTTAGCGGTGATTTAGCTTTATTTTGATGTCTTCATAGCTATCGCGCTAATTTCGCTGCGAATCACGTTATTTCGTAGAATTTCATCGTGTCACCAATGTTTCGTGAAATAACCATGATTTAGCCGAGATTTCGCTTAATTTTGATGTTTTCATAGATATCTCGCAACTTTCGCTGCGAAGCACGTTATTTCGTTGAATTTCATCTTTTCACGCATGTTTCGTGAAATAACCATGATTTAGCTGTAATTTAGCTTAATTTTGATATTTCATAGATATCTCGATAATTTCGCTGCGAATCACGTTATTTCGTTGAATTTAATCGTGTCACGAATGTTTCGGGAAATAACCATGCTTTAGCGGAGATTTCGCTTAATTTTGATGTTTTCATAGATATCTCGTTACTTTCGCTGCGAAACACGTTATTTCGTTTAATTTCATCGTTTCACGACTGTATTGTGAAATAACCATGATTTAGCGGTGATTTATCTTAATTTAGATGTTTTCATATATATCTCGGTAATTTCGCTTCGAAACACGTTATTACGTTGAATTTCATCGTTTCACGTATGTTTCGTGAAATACCCATGATTTAGCAGAGATATAGCTTAATTCTGATGTTTTCATAGATATCTCGCAACTTTCGCTGCGAAACACGTTATTTCTTTGAATTTCTTCGTTTAACGAATGTTTCGTGAAATAACCATGATTTAGCGGAAATTTAGCTTAATTTTGATGTTTTCATAGATATCTCGTAACTTTCGCTGCGAAACACGTTATTAATTTTAATTACATCGTTACTCGAACGTTTCGTGAAATAACCATGATTTAGCGGAGATTTATCTTAATTTTAATGTTTTTATAGATATCTCGCTACTTTACATGCGAAACACGTTCTTTCGTTGAATTACATCGTTTCACGAATGTTTCGTGAAGTAACCATGATTTAGCTTAGATTTCGCTTAATTCTGATGTTTTCATAGAAATCTCGCTAATTTCGCTGCGAATCACGTTATTTCGTAGAATTTCATCGTGTCACCAATGTTTCGTGAAATAACCATGATTTAGGGGAGATTTCGCTTAATTTTGATGTTTTCATAGGTATCTCGCAACTTTCGCTGCGAAGCACGTTATTTCGTCGAATTTCATCGTTTCACGCATGTTTCGTGAAATAACCAAGATTTAGCAGAGATTTAGCTTAATTTTGATGTTTTCATAGATATCTCGCTACTTTCGCTGCGAAACACGTTCTTTCGTTGAATTACATCGTTTCACGAATGTTTCGTGAAGTAACCATGATTTAGCTTAGATTTCGCTTAATTTTGATGTTTTCATAGATATCTCGCAACTTTCGCTGCGAAGCACGTTATTTCGTCGAATTTCATCGTTTCAGGCATGTTTCGTGAAATAACCATGCTTTAGCGGAGATTTCGCTTAATTTTGATGTTTTCATAGATATCTCGTTACTTTCGCTGCGAAACACGTTATTTCGTTGAATTTCATCGTTTCACGAATGTATTGTGAAATAACCATGGTTTAGCGGTGATTTATCTTAATTTTGATGTTTTCATATATATCTCGGTAATTTCGCTTCGAAACACGTTATTACGTTGAATTTCATCGTTTCACTTATGTTTCGTGAAAAACCCATGATTTAGCAGAGATATAGCTTAATTCTGATGTTTTCATAGATATCTCGCAACTTTCGCTGCGAAACACGTTATTTCGTTGAATTTCTTCGTATAACGAATGTTTCGTGAAATAACCATGATTTAGCGGTAATTTAGCTAAATTTTGACGTTTCATAGATATCTCGCTAATTTCGCTGCGAATCACGTTATTTCGTTGAATTTCATTGTGTCACGTATGTTTCGTGAAATAAAAATGATATAGCGGAGATTTCGCTTAATTTTGATGTTTTCATAGATATCTCGCAACTTTAGCTGCGAACCACGTTATTACGTTGAATTTCATCGTTTCACGAATGATTCGTGAAATAACCATGTTTTAGCGGTGATTTCGCTTAATTTTGATGTTTTCATAGATATCTCGTTACTTTCGCTGCGAAACACGTTATTTCGTTGAATTTCATCGTTTCACGAATGTATTGTGAAATAACCATGATTTAGCGGTGATTTATCTTAATTTTGATGTTTTCATATATATCTCGGTAATTTCGCTTCGAAACACGTTATTACGTTGAATTTCATCGTTTCACGTATGTTTCGTGAAATACCCATGATTTAGCAGAGATATAGCTTAATTCTGATGTTTTCATAGATATCTCGCAACTTTCGCTGCGAAACACGTTATTTCGATGAATTTCATTGTGTCACGTATGTTTCGTGAAATAACCATGATATAGCGGAGATTTCGCTTAATTTTGATGTTTTCATAGATATCTCGCAACTTTAGCTGCGAACCACGTTATTACGTTGAATTTCACCGTTTCACGAATGTTTCGTGAAATAACCATGATTTAGCGGTGATTTAGCTTAATTTTGATGTTTCATAGATATCTCGCGAATTTCGCTGCGAATCACGTTATTTCTTTGATTTTCATCGTGTCACGAATGTTTCGTGAAATAACCATGATTTAGCGGAGATTTCGCTTAATTTTGATGTTTTCATAGATATCTCGCAACTTTCGCTGCGAAACACGTTATTTATTTTAATTACATCGTTACTCGAACGTTTCGTGAAATAACCATGATTTAGCGGAGATTTATCTTAATTTTTATGTTTTCATAGATATCTCGCTACTTTCGTTGCGAAACACGTTCTTTCGTTGAATTACATCGTTTCACGAATGTTTCGTGAAGTAACCATGATTTAGCTTGGATTTCGCTTAATTTTGATGTTTTCATAGAAATCTCGCTACTTTCGCTGCGAAACACGTTATTTCGTTGAATTTCATCGTTTCACGAATGTTTCGTGAAATAACCATGATTTAGCTGTAATTTAGCTTAATTTTGATGTTTCATAGATATCTCGCTAATTTCGCTGCGAATCACGTTATTTTTTTTATTTCGTTGAATTTAATCGTGTCACGAATGTTTCGGGAAATAACCATGATTTAGCGGTGATTTCGCTTAATTTTGATGTTTTCATAGATATCTCGCAACTTTCGCTGCGAAGCACGTTATTTCGTTAAATTTCATCGTTTCACGCATGTTTCGTGAAATAACCATTATTTAGCGGAGATTTAGATTAGTTTTGATGTTTTCATAGATATCTCGTTACTTTCGCTGCGAAACACGTTATTTCGTTGAATTTCATCGTTTCACGAACGTTTCTTGAAATAACCATGATTTAGCGGTGATTTAGCATAATTTTGATGTTTTCATAGATATCTCGCTTCTATCGCTGCGAAACACGTTATTTCGTTGAATTGCACCGTTTCATGAATGTTTCGTGAAATAACCATGATTTAGCGGAGACTTCGCTTAATTTTGATGTTTTCAAATATATCTCGCAACTTTCGCTGCGAAACACGTTATTTCGTTGAATTTCACCGTTTCACGAATGTTTCGTGAAATAACCATGATTTAGCGGTGATTTAGCTTAATAGTGATGTCTTCATAGCTATCTCGCTAATTTCGCTGCGAATCACGTTATTTCGTAGAATTTCATCGTGTCACCAATGTTTCGTGAAATAACCATAATTTAGCGGAGATTTCGCTTAATTTTGATGTTTTCATAGATATCTCGCAACTTTCGCTGCGAAGCACGTTATTTCGTTGAATTTCATCGTTTTACGCATGTTTCGTGAAATAACCAAGATTTAGCAGAGATTTAGCTTAATTTTGATGTTTTCATAGATATGTCGTTACTTTCACTGCGAAACACGTAATTTCGTTGAATTTCATCGTTTCACGAATGTTTCGTGAAATAACCATTATTTAGCGGAGATTTAGATTAGTTTTGATGTTTTCATAGATATCTCGTTACTTTCGCTGCGAAGCACGTTATTACGGTGAATTTCACCGTTTCACGAATGTTTCGTGATATAACCATGATTTAGCGGTGATTTAGCGTAATTTTGATGTTTTCTTAGATATCTCGCTAATTTCTCTGCGAAACACGTTATTACGTTGAATTTCATCGTTTCACTCATGTTTCGTGAAATAACCAAGATTTATCAGAGATCTAGCTTAATTTAGCTTAATTTGATGTTTTCTTAGATATCTCGTTGCTTTCACTGCGAAACACGTAATTTCGTTGAATTTCATCGTTTCACGAATGTTTCGTGAAATAAGCCTGATTTAGCAGAGATTTAGCTTAATTTTGATGTTTTCATAGATATCTCGCTACTTTCGCGGCGAAACACGTTATTTCGTTGAATTTCATCGTTTCACGAATGTTTCTTGAATTAACCATGATTTAGCGGTGATTTAGCATAATTTTGATGTTTTCAAAGATATCTCGCAACTTTCGCTGCGAAACACGTTATTTCGTTGAATTTCACCGTTTCACGAATGTTTCGTGAAATAACCATGATTTAGCGGAGATTTAGCTTAATTTTGATGTTTTCATAGATATCTCGCTACTTTCGCTGCGAAACACGTTATTTCGTTGAATTTCATCGTTTCACGAATGTTTCGTGAAATAACCATGATTTAGCGGTGACTTATCTTAATTTTGATGTCTTCATAGCTATCTCGCTAATTTCGCTGCGAATCACGTTATTTCGTAGAATTTCATCGTGTCACCAATGTTTCGTGAAATAACCATGATTTAGCGGAGATTTCGCTTAATTTTGATGTTTTCATAGATATCTCGCAACTTTCGCTGCGAAGCACGTTATTTCGTTGAATTTCATCGTTTCACGCATGTATCGTGAAATAACCAAGATTTAGCAGAGATTTAGCTTAATTTTGATGTTTTCATAGATATCTCGTTACTTTCACTGCGAAACACGTAATATCGTTGAATTTCATCGTTTCACGAATGTTTCGTGAAATAACCATTATTTAGCGGAGATTTAGATTAGTTTTGATGTTTTCATAGATATCTCGCTAATTTCGCTGCGAAACACGTTATTACGTTGAATTTCATCGTTTCACGCATGTTTCGTGAAATAACCAAGATTTAGCAGAGATTTAGCTTAATTTTGATGTTTTCATAGATATCTTGTTGCTTTCACTGCGAAACACGTAATTTCGTAGAATTTCATCGTTTCACGAATGTTTCGTGAAATAAGCATGATTTAGCAGAGATTTAGCTTAATTTTGATGTTTTCATAGATATCTCGCTACTTTCGAGGCGAAACACGTTATTTCGTTGAATTTCATCGTTTCACGAATGTTTCTTGAATTAACCATGATTTAGCGGTGATTTAGCATAATTTTGATGTTTTCATATATATCTCGCTAATTTCGCTGCGAAACACGTTATTTCGTTGAATTTCATCGTTTCACGAATGTTTCGTGATATAACCATGATTTAGCGGTGATTTAGCTTAATTTTGATGTTTCATAGATATCTCGCTAATTTCGCTGCGAATCACGTTATTTCGTTGATTTTCATCGTGTCACGAAAGTTTCGTGAAATAACCATGATTTAGCGGAGATTTCGCTTAATTTTGATGTTTTCATAGATATCTCGCAACTTTCGCTGCGAAACACGTTATTTATTTGAATTACATCGTTACACGAACGTTTCGTGAAATAACCATGATTTAGCGGAGATTTATCTTAATTTTTATGTTTCAAAGATATCTCGCTACTTTCGCTCCGAAACACGTTCTTTCGTTGAATTACATCGTTTCACGAATGTTTAGTGAAGTAACCATGATTTAGCTTAGATTTCGCTTAATTTTGATGTTTTCATAGAAATCTCGCTACTTTCGCTGCGAAACACGTTATTTCGTTGAATTTCATCGTTTCACGAATGTTTCGTGAAATAACCATGATTTAGCGGTGATTTAGCTTAATTTTGATGTCTTCATAGCTATCTCGCTAATTTCGCTGCGAATCACGTTATTTCGTAGAATTTCATCGTGTCACCAATGTTTCGTAAAATAACCATGATTTAGCGGAGATTTCGCTTAATTTTGATGTTTTCATAGATATCTCGCAACTTTCGCTGCGAAGCACGTTATTTCGTTGAATTTCATCGTTTCACGCATGTTTCGTGAAATAACCAAGATTTAGCAGAGATTTAGCTTAATTTTGATGTTTTCATAGATATCTCGTTACTTTCACTGCGAAACACGTAATTTCGTTGAATTTCATCGTTTCACGAATTTTTCGTGAAATAACCATTATTTAGCGGAGATTTAGATTAGTTTTGATGTTTTCATAAATATCTCGTTACTTTCGCTGCGAAACACGTTATTTCGTTGAATTTCATCGTTTCACGAATGTTTCGTGAAATAACCATGATTTAGCTGTAATTTAGCTTAATTTTGATGTTTCATAGATATCTCGCTAATTTCGCTGCGATTCACGTTATTTCGTTGAATTTAATCGTGTCACGAATGTTTCGGGAAATAACCTTGATTTAGCGGAGATGTCGCTTAATTTTGATGTTTTCATAGATATCTCGCAACTTTCGCTGCGAAGCACGTTATTTCGTTAAATTACATCGTTTCACGCATGTTTCGTGAAATAACCATTATTTAGCGGAGATTTAGATTAGTTTTGATGTTTTCATAGATATCTCGTTACTTTCGCTGCGAAACACGTTATTTCGTTGAAATTCATCGTTTCACGAATGTTTCTTGAAATAACCATGGTTTAGCGGTGATTTAGCATAATTTTGATGTTTTCATAGATATCTCGCTTCTTTCGCTGCGAAACACGTTATTTCGTTCAATTGCACCATTTCATGAATGTTTCGTGAAATAACCATGATTTAGCGGAGACTTCGCTTAATTTTGATGTTTTCAAAGATATCTCGCAACTTTCGCTGCGAAACACGTTATTTCGTTGAATTTCACCGATTCACGAATGTTTCGTGAAAAAACCATGATTTAGCGGAGATTTAGATTAATTTTGATGTTTTCAAAGATATCTCGCTACTTTCGTTGCGAAACACGTTATTTCGTTGAATTTCATCGTTTCACGAATGTTTCGTGAAATAACCATGATTTAGCGGTGATTTAGCTTAATTTTGATGTCTTCATAGCTATCTCGCTAATTTCGCTGCGAATCACGTTATTTCGTAGAATTTCATCGTGTCACCAATGTTTCGTGAAATAACCATTATTTAGCGGAGACTTCGCATAATTTTGATGTTTTCATAGATATCTCGTAACTTTCGCTGCGAAGCAAGTTATTTCGTTGAATTTCATCGTTTCACGCATGTTTCGTGAAATAACCAAGATTTAGCAGATATTTAGCTTAATTTTGATGTTTTCATAGATATCTCGTTACTTTCACTGCGAAACACGTAATTTCGTTGAATTTCATCGTTTCACGAATGTTTCGTGAAATAACCATTATTTAGCGGAGATTTAGATTAGTTTTGATGTTTTCATAGATATCTCGTTACTTTCGCTGCGAAACACGTTATTTCGTTGAATTACATCGTTTCACGAATGTTTCGTGAAATAACCATGATTTAGCGGTAATTTAGCTTAATTTTGATGTTTCATAGATATCTCGCTAATTTCGCTGCGAATCACGTTATTTCGTTGAATTTCATCGTGTCACGAATGTTTCGTGAAATAACCATGATTTAGAGGAGATTTCGCTAAATTTTGTTGTTTTCATAGATATCTCGCACCTTTCGCTGCGAAGCACGTTATTACGGTGAATTTCACCGTTTCACGAATGTTTCGTGATATAACCAGGATTTAGCGGTGATTTAGCGTAATTTTGATGTTTTCATAGATATCTCGCTAATTTCGCTGCCAAACACGTTATTACGTTGAATTTCATCGTTTCACTCATGTTTCGTGAAATAACCAAGATTTAGCAGAGATTTAGCTTAATTTTGATGTTTTCTTAGATATCCCGTTGCTTTCACTGCGAAACACGTAATTTCGTTGAATTTCATCGTTTCACGAATGTTTCGTGAAATAAGCCTGATTTAGCAGAGATTTAGCTTAATTTTGTTGTTTTCATAGATATCTCGTTACTTTAGCTGCGAAACACGTTATTTCGTTGAATTTCATCGTTTCATGAATGTATCGTGAAATAACCATGATTTAGCGGTGATTTATCTTAATTTTGATGTTTTCATATATATCTCGATAATTTCGCTGCGGAACACGTTATTGCGTTGAAATTCATCGTTTCACGAATGTTTCGTGAAATAACCATGATTTAGCGGTGATTTAGCTTAATTTTGATGTTTCATTCATATCTCGTTAATTTCGCTGCGATTCACGTTATTTCATTGAATTTCTTCGTGGCTCGAATGTTTCGTGAAATAACCAAGATTTAGCGGAGATTTCGCTTAGTTTTGATGTTTTCATAGATATCTCGCAACTTTCGCTGCGAAAAACGTTATTTCGTTGAATTTCTTCGTTTAACGAATATTTCGTGAAATAACCATTATTTAGCTGAGATTTCTCTTAATTTTGATGTTTTCATAGATATCTCGCAACTTTCGCTGCGAAACACGTTCATTCGTTGAATTTCATCGTTTCACGAATGTTTCGTGAAATACCCATGATTTAGCAGAGATATAGCTTAATTTTGATGATTCATAGATATCTCGCTACTTTCGCTGCGAAACACGTTATTTCGTTGAATTTCACCGTTACACGAATGTTTCGTGAAATAACCATGATTTAGCGGAGATTTCGCTTAATTTTGATGTTTTCATAGATATCTCGCAACTTTCGCTGCGAAACACGTTCATTCGTTGAATTTCATCGTTTCACGAATGTATCGTGGAATAACCATGATATAGCGGTGATTTACCTTAATTTTGATGTATTCATATATATCTCGGTAATTTCGCTGCGAAACACGTTATTGCGTTGAAATTCATCCTTTCACGAATGTTTCGAGAAATAAGCATGATTTAGCGGTGATTTAGATAAATTTTGGTGTTTCATTGATATCTCGTTAATTTCGCTGCGAATCACGTTATTTCGTTGAATTTCATCGTGGCTCGAATGTTTCGTGAAATATCCATGATTTAGCAGAGATATAGCTTAATATTGATGATTTCATAGATATCTCGCTACTTTCGCTGCGAAACACGTTATTAAGTTGAATTGCATCGTTTCACGAATGTTTCGTGAAATAACCATGATTTAGCGGTAATTTAGCTTAATTTTGATATTTCATGGATATCTCGCTAATTTCGCTGCGAATCACGTTATTTCGTTGAATTTCATCGTGTCACGAATGTTTCGTGAAATAACCATGATTTAGCGGAGATTTCGCTTAATTTTGATGTTTTCATAGATATCTCGAAACTCTCGCTGCGATCCACGTTATTTCGTTGAATTGCACCGATTCACGAATGTTTCGTGAAATAACCATGATTTAGCGGAAATTTCGCTTAATTTTGATGTTTTCATAGATATCTCGCAACTTTGTCTGCTATACACGTTATTTCGTTGAATTTCATCGTTTCACGAATGTTTCGTGAAATAACCATGATTTAGCGGAGATTTAGCTTAATTTTAATGTTTTCATAGGTATCTCGCTACTTTCGCTGCGAAACACGTTATTTCGTTTAATTTCATCGTTTCACGAATGTTTCGTGAAGTAACCACGATTTAGCGGTGATTTAGCTTAATTTTGATGTCTTCATCGATATCTCGCTAATTTCGCTGCGAATCACGTTATTTCGTATAATTTCATCGTGTCACGAATGTTTCGTGAAATAACCATGATTTAGCGGAGATTTCGCTTATTTTTGATGTTTTCATAGATATCTCGCAACTTTCGCTGCGAAGCACGTTATTTCGTTGAATTTCATCGTTTCACGCATATTCGTGATATAACCATGATTTAGCAGAGGTTTAGCTTAATTTTGATGTTTTCATAGATATCTCGCTACTTTCGCTGCGAAACACATTCTTTCGTTGAATTCCATCGTTTTACGAATGTTTCGTGATATAACCATGATTTAGCAGAGATTTAGCTTAATTTTGATGTTTTCATAGATATCTCGCTACTTTCGCTGCGAAACACGTTATTTCGTTGAATTTCATCGTTTAACGTATGTTTCGTGAAATAACCATGATTTAGCGGAGATATCGCTTAATTTGGATGTTTTCTTAGATATCTCACTACTTTTGCTGCGAAACAAGTTATTTCGTTGAATTTCAACGTTTCACGAACGTTTCGTAAAATAACCATGATTTAGCGGAAATTTTGCTTAATATTTATGTTTTCATAGATATCTCGCTACTTTCGCTGCGAAACACGTTCTTTCGTTGAATTTCATCGTTTCACGAATGTTTCGTGAATTAACCATGATTTAGCAGAGATTTAGCTTAATTTTGATGTTTTCATAGATATCTCGCTGCTTTCCCTGCGAGACACGTTATTTCATTGAATTTCATCGTTTCACGAATATTTCGTGAAATATCCATGATTTAACTGAGATTTACCTTAATTTTGATGTTTTCATAGATATCTCGCTACTTTCGCTAAGAAACACGTTCTTTCGTTGAATTCCATCGTTTCACGAATGTTTCGTGAAATAATCATGATTTAGCGGAGATTTCGCTTAAATTGATGTTTTCATAGATATCTCGCAACTTTCGCTGCGAAAAACGTTATTTCGTTGAATTTCATCGTGTCACGAATGTTTCTTGAAATAACCATGATTTAGCGGAGATTTCGCTTAATTTCGATGTTTCCATAAATATCTCGCAGCTTTCGCTGCGAAGCACGTTATTTCGTTGAATTTCATCGTTTCACGCATGTTTCGTGAAATAACCAAGATTTGGCAGAGATTTAGCTTAATTTTGATGTTTTCATAGATATCTCGTTACTTTGACTGCGAAACACGTAATTTCGTTGAATTTCATCGTTTCACGAATCTTTCGTGAAATAACCATGGTTTAGCGGAGATATAGATTAGTTTTGATGTTTTCACAGATATATCGTTACTTTCGCTGCGAAACACGTTATTTCGTTGAATTTCATCGTTTAACGAATGTATCGTGGAATAACCATGATTTAGCGGTGATTTATCTTAATTTTGATGTTTACTTATATATCTCGGCAATTTCGCTGCGAAACTCGTTATTACGTTGAATTTCATCAATTCACGAATGTTTCGTGAAATACCCATGGTTTAGCAGAGATATAGCTTTGATGTTTTCTTAGATATCTCGCTACTTTCGCTGCGAAACAAGTTATTTCGTTGAATTTCATCGTTTCACGAATGTTTCGTGATATAACCATGATTTCGCAGAGATTTAGATTAATTTTGATGTTTTCATAGATATCTCGCTACTTTCGCTGCGAAACACGTTATTTCGATGAATTTCATCGTGTAACGAATGTTTCGTGAAATAACCATGATTTAGCGGAGATTTCTCTTAATCTTGATGTTTTCATAGATATCTCGCCACTTTCGCTGCGAAGCACGTTATTACGTTGAATTTCACCGTTTCACGAATGTTTCGTGAAATAACCATGATTTTGCTGAGATTTCGCTTAATTTTGATGTTTTCATAGATATCCCGCAACTTTCGCTGCGAAATACGTTATTCCGTTGAATTACATCGTTACACGAACGTTTCGTGAAATAACCATGATTTAGCGGATATTTAGATTAATTTTTATGTTTTCATAGATATTTCGCTACTTTCGCTGCGAAACACGTTCTTTGGTTGAATTTCATCGTTTCAAGAATGTTTCGTGAAATAACCATGATTTAGCTGAGATTTAGCTTAATTTTGATGTTTTCATATATATCTCGCTTCTTTCGCAGCGAAACACGTTCTTTCGTTGAATTTCATCGTTTCACAAATGTTTCGTGAAATAACAATGATTTAACAGCGAGTTAGCTTAATTTTGATGTTTTCATAGATATCTCGCTACTTTCGCTGCGAAACACGTTATTTCGTTGAATTTCATCGTTTAACGAATGTTTCGTGAAATAAGCATGATTTAGCAGAGATTTAGCTTAATTTTGATGTGTTCATAGATATCTCGCTACTTTCGCAGCGAAACACGTTATTTCGTTTCATTTCATCGTTTCACGAATGGCTCTTGTAATAACCATGATTTAGCCGTGATTTAGCATAATTTTGATGTTTTCATAGATGTCTTGCCAATTTCGTTGCGAAACACATTATTTCGTTCAATTTCATCGTTTCACGAATGTTTCGTGGAATAATCATGATTTAGCGGTGATTTAGCTTATTTTTGATGTTAGATGGATATCTTGCTGATTTCGCTGCGAATCACGTAATTTCGTTGAATTTCATCGTGTCACGAATGATTCGTGAAATAACCATGGTTTAGCGGATATTTCGCTTAATTTTGATGTTTTCATAGATATCTCGCAACTTTCTCTGCGAAACACGTTATTTCGTTGAATTTCTTCGCTTAACGAATGTTTCGTGAAATAACCATGATTTAGCGTAGATTTCGCTAAATTTTGATGTTTTCATAGCTATCTCGCAACTTTCGCTGCGAAGCACGTTATTACGTTGAATTTCACCGTTTCACGAATGTTTCGTGCAATAAATATGATTTAGCGGTGATTTAGCTTAATTTAGATGTTTTCATAGATATCTCGCAACTTTCGCTGCGAAACACGTTATTTCGTTGAATTTCATCGATTCACGAATGTTTCGTGAAATAACCAGGATTTAGCGGTGATTTAGCTTAATTTTGATGTTTTCATAGATATATCGCAACTTTCGCTGCGAAACACGTTATTTCGTTGAATTTCATCGTTTCACGAATGTTTCGTGAAATAACCATGGTTTAGCCTAATTTTGATATTTTCATAGATATCTCACAACTTTCGCTGCGAGACACGTAATTTCGTTGAATTTCATCGTTACACGAAAGTTTCGTGAAATAACCATAAGTTAGCGGACATTTAGCTTAATTTTGGTGTTTTCATAGATATCACGCTACTTTCGCTGCGAAACTCGTTATTTCGTTGAATTTCATCGTTTCACGAATGTTTCGTGAAATAACCATGATTTAGCGGTGATGTAGCTTAATTTTGATATTTCATAGATATCTCGATAATTTCGCTGCGAATCACGTTATTTCGTTGAATTTAATCGTGTCACGAATGTTTCGTGAAATAACCATGATTTAGCAAAGATTTAGCTTAATTTGATGTTTTCATAGTTATCTCGCTACTTTCGCGGCGAAACACGTTATTTCGTTGAATTTCATCGTTTTAAGAATGTTTCTTGAAATAACCATGGTTTAGAGGTGATTTAGCATAATTTTGATGTTTTCATAGATATCTCGCTACTTTCACTGCGAAACACGTTATTATGTTGAATTACATCGTTTCACGAATGTTTCGTGATACAACCATGATTTAGCAGAGATTAATCTTAATTTTGATGTTTTCATGGATAACTCGTTAGTTTCGCTGCGAAACACGTTATTTCGTTGAATTTCATCGTTTCACAAATGTTTCGTGAAATAACCATGATTTAGCAGAGATTTAGCTTAATTTTGATGTTTTCTTAGTTATCTCGTTACTTTCACTGCGAAACACCTTATTTCGTTGTATTTCATCGTTTCACGAATGTTTCATGAAATAACCATGATTTAGCAGAGATTTAGCTTAATTTGATGTTTTCATAGTTATCTCGCTACTTTCGCGGCGAAACTCGTTATTTCGTTGAATTTCATAGTGTCATCACGAATGTTTCGTGAAATAACCATCATTTACCGGATATTTCGCTTAATTTTGATGTTTTCATAGATATCTCGCAATTTTCGCTGCGAAGCACGTTATTTCGTTGAATTTCATCGTTTCACGCATGTTTCGTGAAATAACCATGATTTTGCAGAGATTTAGCTTAATTTGATGTTTTCATAGATATCTCACTACTTTCGCTGCGAAACACGTTATTTCTTTGAATTTCATCGTTACACGAAAGTTTCGTGAAATAACCATAAGTTAGCGGACATTTAGCTTAATTTTGATGTTTTCATAGATATCACGCTACTTTCGCTGCGAAACTCGTTATTTCGTTGAATTTCATCGTTTCACGAATGTTTCGTGAAATAAACATGATTTAGCGGTGATGTAGCTTAATTTTGATATTTTCATAGATATCTCGCTAATTTCGCTGCGAATCACGTTATTTCGTAGAATTTCATCGTGTCATCACGAATGTTTCGTGAAATAACCATCATTTACCGGAGATTTCGCTTAATTTTGATGTTTTCATAGATATCTCGCAACTTTCGCTGCGAAACAGGTTATTTCGTTGAAATTCATCGTTTCACGCATGTTTCGTGAAATAACCAATATTTAGCAGAGATTGAGCTTAATTTTGATGTTTTCATATATATCTCGTTACTTTCACTGCGAAACATCTTATTTCGTTGTATTTCAACGTTTCACGAATGTTTCGTGAAATAACCATGATTTAGCAAAGATTTAGCTTAATTTGATGTTTTCATAGTTATCTCGCTACTTTCGCGGCGAAACACGTTATTTCGTTGAATTTCATCGTTTTAAGAATGTTTCTTGAAATAACCATGGTTTAGCGGTGATTTAGCATAATATTGATGTTTCATAGATATCTCGCTACTTTCACTGCGAAACACGTTATTTCGTTGAATTACATCGTTTCACGAATGTTTCGTGAAATAACGATGATTTAGCAGAGATTAATCTTAATTTTGATGTTTTCATGGATAACTCGTTAGTTTCGCTGCGAAACACGTTATATCGTTGAATTTCATCGTTTCACAAATGTTTCGTGAAATAACCATGATTTAGCAGAGATTTAGCTTAATTTTGATGTTTTCATAGATATCTCGCTGCTTTCCCTGCGAGACACGTTATTTCATTGAATTTCATCGTTTCACGAATATTTCGTGAAATAACCATGATATAGCGGAGATTTCGCTTAATTTGGATGTTTTCATAGATATCTCGCAACCTTCGCTGCGAAACACGTTATTTCGTTGATTTTCATCGTTTCACGAATGTTTCGTGAAATAACCATGATTTAGCGGAGATTTCTCTTAATTATGATGTTTTCATAGATATCTCGAAACTTTCGCTGCGAAGCACGTTATTTCGTTGAATTGCACCGATTCACGAATGTTTCGTGAAATAACCATGATTTAGCGGAGATTTAGGTTGATTTTGATGTCTTCATAGATATCTCGCTAATTTCGCTGCGAATCACGTTATTTCGTAGAATTTCATCGTGTCACGAATGTTTCGTGAAATAACCATGATTTAGCGGTGATTTCGCTTAATTTTGATGTTTTCATAGATATCTCGCCACTTTCGCTGCGAAGCACGTTATTACGTTGGATTTCACCGTTTCACGAATGTTTCGTGAAATAACCATGATTTAGCGGTGATTTAGGTTGATTTTGATGTCTTCATAGATATCTCGCTAATTTCGCTGCGAATCACGTTATTTCGTAGAATTTCATCGTGTCACGAATGTTTCGTGAAATAGCCATGATTTAGCGGTGATTTCGCTTAATTTTGATGTTTTCATAGATATCTCGCCACTTTCGCTGCGAAGCACGTTATTACGTTGGATTTCACCGTTTCACGAATGTTTCGTGAAATAACCATGATTTAGCGGTGATTTAGGTTGATTTTGATATTTTCATAGATATCTCGCTAATTTCGCTGCGAATCACGTTATTTCGTAGAATTTCATCGTGTCATCACGAATGTTTCTTGAAATAACCATCATTTACCGGAGATTTCGCTTAATTTTGATGTTTTCATAGATATCTCGCAACTTTCGCTGCGAAACAGGTTATTTCGTTGAAATTCATCGTTTCACGCATGTTTCGTGAAATAACCAATATTTAGCAGAGATTGAGCTTAATTTTGATGTTTTCATATATATCTCGTTACTTTCACTGCGAAACATCTTATTTCGTTGTATTTCAACGTTTCACGAATGTTTCGTGAAATAACCATGATTTAGCAAAGATTTAGCTTAATTTGATGTTTTCATAGTTATCTCGCTACTTTCGCGGCGAAACACGTTATTTCGTTGAATTTCATCGTTTTAAGAATGTTTCTTGAAATAACCATGGTTTAGCGGTGATTTAGCATAATATTGATGTTTCATAGATATCTCGCTACTTTCACTGCGAAACACGTTATTTCGTTGAATTACATCGTTTCACGAATGTTTCGTGAAATAACGATGATTTAGCAGAGATTAATCTTAATTTTGATGTTTTCATGGATAACTCGTTAGTTTCGCTGCGAAACACGTTATATCGTTGAATTTCCTCGTTTCACAAATGTTTCGTGAAATAACCATGATTTAGCAGAGATTTAGCTTAATTTTGAAGTTTTCATAGATATCTCGCTACTTTAGCTGCGAAACAGGATATTTCGTTGAATTTCATCGTTTCACGAACGTTTCGTGAAATAACCATGATTTAGCGGAAATTTTGCTTAATATTCATATTTTCATAGATATCTCGCTACTTTCGCTGCGAAACACGTTCTTTCGTTGAATTTCATCGTTTCACGAATGTTTCGTGAATTAACCATGATTTAGCAGAGATTTAGCTTAATTTTGATGTTTTCATAGATATCTCGCTGCTTTCCCTGCGAGACACGTTATTTCATTGAATTTCATCGTTTCACGAATATTTCGTGAAATAACCATGATAAAGCGGAGATTTCGCTTAATTTGGATGTTTTCATAGATATCTCGCAACCTTCGCTGCGAAACACGTTATTTCGTTGATTTTCATCGTTTCACGAATGTTTCGTGAAATAACCATGATTTAGCGGAGATTTCTCTTAATTCTGATGTTTTCATAGATATCTCGAAACTTTCGCTGCGAAGCACGTTATTTCGTTGAATTGCACCGATTCACGAATGTTTCGTGAAATAACCATGATTTAGCGGAGATTTAGGTTGATTTTGATGTCTTCATAGATATCTCGCTAATTTCGCTGCGAATCACGTTATTTCGTAGAATTTCATCGTGTCACGAATGTTTCGTGAAATAACCATGATTTAGCGGTGATTTCGCTTAATTTTGATGTTTTCATAGATATCTCGCCACTTTCGCTGCGAAGCACGTTATTACGTTGGATTTCACCGTTTCACGAATGTTTCGTGAAATAACCATGATTTAGCGGAGATTTAGGTTGATTTTGATGTCTTCATAGATATCTCGCTAATTTCGCTGCGAATCACGTTATTTCGTAGAATTTCATCGTGTCACGAATGTTTCGTGAAATAGCCATGATTTAGCGGTGATTTCGCTTAATTTTGATGTTTTCATAGATATCTCGCCACTTTCGCTGCGAAGCACGTTATTACGTTGGATTTCACCGTTTCACGAATGTTTCGTGAAATAACCACGATTTAGCGGATATTTCGCTTAATTTTGATGTTTCATAGATATCTCGCTAATTTCGTTGCGAATCACGTTATTTCGTTGTTTTTCATCGCGTCACGAAGGTTTCGTGAAATAACCATGATTTAGCGGAGATTTCGCTTAATTTTGATGTTATCATAGATATCTCGCAAATTTCGCTGAGAAATACGTTATTTCGTTGTATTACATCGTTACACGAACGTTTCGTGAAATAACCATGATTTAGCGGAGATTTTGCTTAATTTTTATGTTATCATAGATATCTCGCTACTTTCGCTGCGAAACATGTTCTTTCGTTGAATTTCAGCGTTTCACGAGTGTTTCGTGAAATATCCATGATTTAGCAGAGATTTAGCTTAATTTTGATGTTTTCATAGATATCTCGTTACTTTCACTGAGAAACACGTAATTTCGTTGAATTTCATCGTTTAACGAATGTTTCGTGAAATAACCATGATTTAGCGGAGATTTCGCTTAATTTTGATGTTTTCATAGATATCTCGAAACTTTCGCTGCGATGCACGTTATTTCGTTGAATTGCACCGATTCACGAATGTTTCGTGAAATAACCTTGATTTAGCGGATATTTCGCTTAAATTGATGTTTTCATAGATATCTCGCAGCTTTCGCTGCGAAGCACGTTATTTCGTTGAATTTCATCGTTTCACGCATGTTTCGTGAAATAACCCTGATTAAGCGGAGATTTCGCTTAATTTTGATGTTTTTCATAGATATCTCTCTACTTTCGCTGCGAAACACGTTATTTCGTTGAATTTCATCGTTTCACGAATGTTTCGTGAAATAACCATGATTTAGCGGAGATTTAGCTTAATTTTGATGTCTTCATATATATTCGCTACTTCGCTATCACGTTATTTCGTAGAATTTCATCGTGTCACGCGTGTTTCGTGAAATAACCATGATTTAGCGGAGATTCACTAATTTTGATGTTTTCATAGATATCTCGCAGCTTTCGCTGCGAAACATTATTTCGTTGAATTTCATCGTTTCACGCATGTTTCGTGAAATAACCCTGATTAAGCGGAGATTTAGCTTAATTTTGATGTTTTCATAGATATCTCTCTACTTTCGCTGCGAAACACGTTATTTCGTTGAATTTCATCGTTTGACGAATGTTTCGTGAAATAACCATGATTTAGCAGAGATTTAGCTTAATTTTGATGTTTTCATAGATATCTTGCTACTTTCGCTGCAAAACACGTTATTTCGTTGAATTTCATCGTTTCACGAATGTTTCGTGAAATAACCATGATTTAGCGGAGATTTCGCTTAATTTTGATGTTTTCATAGATATCTCGCAACTTTCGCTGCGAAACACGTTATTTCGTTGAATTTCATCGTTTCACGAATGTTTCGTGAAATAACCATGATTTAGCGGAGATTTCGCTTAATTTTGATGTTTTCATAGATATCTCGCTAATTTCGTTGCGAATCACGTTATTTCGTTGTTTTTCATCGCGTCACGAAGGTTTCGTGAAATAACCATGATTTAGCGGAGATTTCGCTTAATTTTGATGTTATCATAGATATCTCGCAAATTTCGCTGAGAAATACGTTATTTCGTTGTATTACATCGTTACACGAACGTTTCGTGAAATAACCATGATTTAGCGGAGATTTTGCTTAATTTTTATGTTTTCATAGATATCTCGCTACTTTCGCTGCGAAACATGTTCTTTCGTTGAATTTCAGCGTTTCACGAGTGTTTCGTGAAATATCCATGATTTAGCAGAGATTTAGCTTAATTTTGATGTATTCATAGATATCTCGAAACTTTCGCTGCGAAAAACGTTATTTCGTTGAATTTCATCGTTTCACGAATTTTTCTTGAAATAACCATGATTTAGCCGAGATTTAGCTCAATTTTGATGTTTTCATAGTTATCTCTCTACTTTGGCTGCGAAACACGTTATTTCGTTGAATTTCATCGTTTCACGAATGTTTCGCGAAATAACCATGATTTAGCGGTGATTTAGCTTAATTTTGATGTCTTCATATATATCTCGCTACTTTCGCTGCAAATCACGTTATTTCGTAGAATTTCATCGTGTCACGGGTGTTTCGTGAAATAACCATGATTTAGCGGAGATTTCGCTTAATTTTGATGTTTTCATAGATATCTCGCAGCTTTCGCTGCGAAGCACGTTATTTCGTTGAATTTCATCGTTTCACGCATGTTTCGTGAAATAACCCTGATTAAACGGAGATTTCGCTTAATTTTGATGTTTTCATAGATATCTCTCTACTTTCGCTACGAAACACGTTATTTCGTTGAATTTCATCGTTTAACGAATGTTTCGTGAAATAACCATGATTTAGCGGAGATTTCGCTTAATTTTGATGTTTTCATAGATATCTCGAAACTTTCGCTGCGAAGCACGTTATTTCGTTGAATTGCACCGATTCACGAATGTTTCGTGAAATAACCATGATTTAGCGGTGATTTAGGTTGATTTTGATGTCTTCATAGATATCTCGCTAATTTCGCTGCGAATCACGTTATTTCGTAGAATTTCATCGTGTCACGAATGTTTCGTGAAATAGCCATGATTTAGCGGTGATTTCGCTTAATTTTGATGTTTTCATAGATATCTCGCCACTTTCGCTGCGAAGCACGTTATTACGTTGGATTTCACCGTTTCACGAATGTTTCGTGAAATAACCACGATTTAGCGGATATTTCGCTTAAATTGATGTTTTCATAGATATCTCGAAACTTTCGCTGCGAAAAACGTTATTTCGTTGAATTTCATCGTTTCACGAATTTTTCTTGAAATAACCATGATTTAGCCGAGATTTAGCTCAATTTTGATGATTTCATAGTTATCTCTCTACTTTGTCTGCGAAACACGTTATTTCGTTGAATTTCATCGTTTCACGAATGTTTCGCGAAATAACCATGATTTAGCGGTGATTTAGCTTAATTTTGATGTCTTCATATATATCTCGCTACTTTCGCTGCAAATCACGTTATTTCGTAGAATTTCATCGTGTCACGGGTGTTTCGTGAAATAACCATGATTTAGCGGAGATTTCGCTTAATTTTGATGTTTTCATAGATATCTCGCAGCTTTCGCTGCGAAGCACGTTATTTCGTTGAATTTCATCGTTTCACGCATGTTTCGTGAAATAACCCTGATTAAACGGAGATTTCGCTTAATTTTGATGTTTTCATAGATATCTCTCTACTTTCGCTACGAAACACGTTATTTCGTTGAATTTCATCGTTTAACGAATGTTTCGTGAAATAACCATGATTTAGCGGAGATTTCGCTTAATTTTGATGTTTTCATAGATATCTCGAAACTTTCGCTGCGAAGCACGTTATTTCGTTGAATTGCACCGATTCACGAATGTTTCGTGAAATAACCATGATTTAGCGGTGATTTAGGTTGATTTTGATGTCTTCATAGATATCTCGCTAATTTCGCTGCGAATCACGTTATTTCGTAGAATTTCATCGTGTCACGAATGTTTCGTGAAATAGCCATGATTTAGCGGAGATTTCCCTTAATTTTGATGTTATCATAGATATCTCGCAAATTTCGCTGAGAAATACGTTATTTCGTTGTATTACATTGTTACACGAACGTTTCGTGAAATAACCATGATTTAGCGGAGATTTTGCTTAATTTTTATGTTTTCATAGATATCTCGCTACTTTCGCTGCGAAACATGTTCTTTCGTTGAATTTCAGCGTTTCACGAGTGTTTCGTGAAATATCCATGATTTAGCAGAGATTTAGCTTAATTTTGATGTTTTCATAGATATCTCGTTACTTTCACTGAGAAACACGTAATTTCGTTGAATTTCATCGTTTAACGAATGTTTCGTGAAATAACCATGATTTAGCGGAGATTTCGCTTAATTTTGATGATTTCATAGATATCTCGCAACTTTCGCTGCGAAACACGTTATTTCGTTGAATTTATTCGTTACACGAATGTTTCGTGAAGTAACCATGATTTAGCGGAGATTTCGCTTAATATTGATGTTTTTATAGATATCTCGCAACTTTCGCTGCGAAACACGTTGTTTCGTTGAATTCCATCGTTTCACGAATGTTTCGCGAAATTGCAATGATTTAGCGGCGATTTCGCTTAATTTTGATGTTTTCATAGATATCTCGAAACTTTCGCTGCGATGCACGTTATTTCGTTGAATTGCACCGATTCACGAATGTTTCGTGAAATAACCTTGATTTAGCGGATATTTCGCTTAAATTGATGTTTTCATAGATATCTCGCAACTTTCGCTGCGAAAAACGATATTTCGTTGAATTTCATCGTTTCACGAATTTTTCTTGAAATAACCATGATTTAGCCGAGATTTAGCTTAATTTTGATGTTTTCATAGATATCTCTCTACTTTCGCTACGAAACACGTTATTTCGTTGAATTTCATCGTTTAACGAATGTTTCGTGAAATAACCATGATTTAGCGGAGATTTCGCTTAATTTTGATGTTTTCATAGATATCTCGAAACTTTCGCTGCGAAGCACGTTATTTCGTTGAATTGCACCGATTCACGAATGTTTCGTGAAATAACCATGATTTAGCGGTGATTTAGGTTGATTTTGATGTCTTCATAGATATTTCGCTAATTTCGCTGCGAATCACGTTATTTCGTAGAATTTCATCGTGTCACGAATGTTTCGTGAAATAGCCATGATTTAGCGGTGATTTCGCTTAATTTTGATGTTTTCATAGATATCTCGCCACTTTCGCTGCGAAGCACGTTGTTACGTTGGATTTCACCGTTTCACGAATGTTTCGTGAAATAACCACGATTTAGCGGATATTTCGCTTAATTTTGATGTTTCATAGATATCTCGCTAATTTCGCTGCGAATCACGTTATTTCGTTGGTTTTCATCGCGTCACGAATGTTTCGTGAAATAACCATGATTTAGCGGAGATTTCGCTTAATTTTGATGTTTTCATAGATATCTCGCAACTTTCGCTGAGAAATACGTTATTTCGTTGAATTACATCGTTACACGAACGTTTCGTGAAATAACCACGATTTAGCGGAGATTTCGCTTAATTTTGATATTTCATAGATATCTCGCTAATTTCGTTGCGAATCACGTTATTTCGTTGTTTTTCATCGCGTCACGAAGGTTTCGTGAAATAACCATGATTTAGCGGAGATTTCGCTTAATTTTGATGTTATCATAGATATCTCGCAAATTTCGCTGAGAAATACGTTATTTCGTTGAATTACATCGTTACACGAACGTTTCGTGAAATAACCATGATTTAGCGGAGATTTTGCTTAATTTTTATGTTTTCATAGATATCTCGCTACTTTCGCTGCGAAACATGTTCTTTCGTTGAATTTCAGCTTTTCACGAGTGTTTCGTGAAATATCCATGATTTAGCAGAGATTTAGCTTAATTTTGATGTTTTCATAGATATCTCGTTACTTTCACTGAGAAACACGTAATTTCGTTGAATTTCATCGTTTAACGTATGTTTCGTGAAATAACCATGATTTAGCGGAGATTTCGCTTAATTTTGATGTTTTCATTGATATCTCGCAACTTTCGCTGCGAAACACGTTATTTCGTTGAATTTATTCGTTACACGAATGTTTCGTGAAGTAACCATGATTTAGCGGAGATTTCGCTTAATATTGATGTTTTTATAGATATCTCGCAACTTTCGCTGCGAAACACGTTGTTTCGTTGAATTCCATCGTTTCACGAATGTTTCGCGAAATTGCAATGATTTAGCGGTGATTTAGCTTAATTTTGATGTCTTCATAGATATCTCGCTACTTTCGCTGCAAATCACGTTATTTCGTAGAATTTCATCGTGTCACGGGTGTTTCGTGAAATAACCATGATTTAGCGGAGATTTCGCTTAATTTTGATGTTTTCATAGATATCTCGCAGCTTTCGCTGCGAAGCACGTTATTTCGTTGAATTTCATCGTTTCACGCATGTTTCGAGAAATAACCATGATTAAGCGGAGATTTCGCTTAATTTTGATGTTTTCATAGATATCTCTCTTCTTTCGCTACGAAACACGTTATTTCGTTGAATTTCATCGTTTCACGAATGTTTCTTGAAATAACCATGATTTAGCGGTAATTTAGCTTAATTTTGATGTTTCATAGATATCTCGCTTATTTCGCTGCGAATCACGTTATTTCGTTGAATTTCTTCGTGTCACGAATGTTTCGTAAAATAACCATGATTTAGCGGAGATTTCGCTTAATTTTGATGTTTTCATAGATATCTCGACACTTTCGCTGCGAAGCACGTTATTACGTTGAATTTCACCGTTTCACGAATGGTACGTGAAATAACCATGATTTAGCGGAGATTTCGCTTAATTTTGATGTTTCATAGATATCTCGCAAATTTCGCTGCGAATCACGTTATTTCGTTGACTTTCATCGTGACACGAATGTTTCGTGAAATTACCATGATTTAGCTGAGATTTCGCTTAATTTTGATGTTTTCATAGATATCTCGCATCTTTCGCTGCGAAATACGATATTCCGTTGAATTACATCGTTACACGAACGTTTCGTGAAATAACCATGATTTAGCGGACATTTAGATTAATTTTTATGTTTTCATAGATATTTCGCTACTTTCGCTGCGAAACACGTTCTTTCGTTGAATTTCATCGTTTCAAGAATGTTTCGTGAAATAACAATGATTTAGCAGAGATTTAGCTTAATTTTGAAGTGTTCATAGATATCTCGCTACTTTCGCAGCGAAACACGTTATTTCGTTTCATATCATCGTTTCACGAATGTTTCTTGTAATAACCATGATTTAGCGGTGATTTAGCATAATTTTGATGTTTTCATAGATGTCTTGCCAATTTCGCTGGGAAACACGTTATTTCGTTGAATTTCATCGTTTCACGAATGTTTCGTGGAATAACCATGATTTACCGGTGATTTAGCTTATTTTTGATGTTTCATAGATGTCTCGCTACTTTCGCAGCGAAACACGTTATTTCGTTGAATTTCTTCGTTTAACGAATGTTTCGTGAAATAACCATGATTTAGCGTAGATTTCGCTTAATTTTGATGTTTTCATAGATATCTCGGAACTTTCGCTGCGAAACACGTTATTTCGTTGAATTTCATCGTTTTACGAATGTTTCGCGAAATAACCATGGTTTAGCAGAGATTTAGCCTAATTTTGATGTTTTCATAGATATCTCACTACTTTCGCTGCGAAACACGTTATTTCGTTGAATTTCATCGTTACACGAAAGTTTCGTGAAATAACCATAAGTTAGCGGACATTTAGCTTAATTTTGATGTTTTCATAGATATCACGCTATTTTCGCTGCGAAACTCGTTATTTCGTTGAATTTCATCGTTTCACGAATGTTTCGTGAAATAACCATGATTTAGCGGTGATGTAGCTTAATTTTGATATTTTCATAGATTTCTCGCTAATTTCGCAGCGAATCACGTTATTTCGTACAATTTCATCGTGTCATCACGAATGTTTCGTGAAATAACCATCATTTACCGGAGATTTCGCTTAATTTTGATGTTTTCATAGATATCTCGCAACTTAGCTGCGAAGCACGTTATTTCGTTGAATTGCACCGTTTACGAATGTTTCGTGAAATAACCATGATTTAGCGGTGATTTAGCTTAATTTTGATGTTTTCATAGATATCTCGCTAATTTCGCTGCGAATCACGTTATTTCGTAGAATTTCATAGTGTCATCACGAATGTTTCGTGAAATAACCATCATTTACCGGATATTTCGCTTAATGTTGATGTTTTCATAGATATCTCGCAACTTTCGCTGCGAAGCACGTTATTTCGTTGAATTTCATCGTTTCACGCATGTTTCGTGAAATAACCATGATTTTGCAGAGATTTAGCTTAATTTGATGTTTTCATAGATATCTCACTACTTTCGCCGCGAAACACGTTAATTCGTTGAATTTCATCGTTACACGAAAGTTTCGTGAAATAACCTTAAGTTAGCGGACATTTAGCTTAATTTTGATGTTTTCATAGATATCACGCTACTTTCGCTGCGAAACTCGTTATTTCGTTGAATTTCATCGTTTCACGAATGTTTCGTGAAATAACCATGATTTAGCGGTGATGTAGCTTAATTTTGATATTTTCATAGGTATCTCGCAACCTTCGCTGCGAAACACGTTATTTCGTTGAATTTCATCGTTTCACGAATGTTTCGTGAAATAACCATGATTTAGCGGAGATTTCTCTTAATTCTGATGTTTTCATAGATATCTCGAAACTTTCGCTGCGAAGCACGTTATTTCGTTGAATTGCACCGATTCACGAATGTTTCGTGAAATAACCATGATTTAGCGGTGATTTAGGTTGATTTTGATGTCTTCATAGATATCTCGCTAATTTCGCTGCGAATCACGTTATTTCGTAGAATTTCATCGTGTCACGAATGTTTCGTGAAGTAGCCATGATTTAGCGGTGATTTCGCTTAATTTTGATGTTTTCATATATATCTCGCCACTTTCGCTGCGAAGCACGTTATTACGTTGGATTTCACCGTTTCACGAATGTTTCGTGAAATAACCACGATTTAGCGGATATTTCGCTTAATTTTGATGTTTCATAGATATCTCGCTAATTTCGTTGCGAATCACGTTATTTCGTTGTTTTTCATCGCGTCACGAAGGTTTCGTGAAATAACCATGATTTAGCGGAGATTTCGCTTAATTTTGATGTTATCATAGATATCTCGCAAATTTCGCTGAGAAATACGTTATTTCGTTGAATTACATCGTTACACGAACGTTTCGTGAAATAACCATGATTTAGCGGAGATTTTGCTTAATTTTTATGTTTTCATAGATATCTCGCTACTTTCGCTGCGAAACATGTCCTTTCGTTGAATTTCAGCGTTTCACGAGTGTTTCGTGCAATATCCATGATTTAGCAGAGATTTAGCTTAATTTTGATGTTTTCATAGATATCTCGTTACTTTCACTGAGAAACACGTAATTTCGTTGAATTTCATCGTTTAACGAATGTTTCGCGAAATAACCATGATTTAGCGGAGATTTCGCTTAATTTTGATGTTTTCATAGATATCTCGCAACTTTCGCTGCGAAACACGTTATTTCGTTGAATTTATTCGTTACACGAATGTTTAGTGAAGTAACCATGATTTAGCGGAGATTTCGCTTAATATTGATGTTTTTATAGATATCTCGCAACTTTCGCTGCGAAACACGTTGTTTCGTTGAATTCCATCGTTTCACGAATGTTTCGCGAAATTGCAATGATTTAGCGGCGATTTCGCTTAATTTTGATGTTTTCATAGATATCTCGAAACTTTCGCTGCGATGCACGTTATTTCGTTGAATTGCACCGATTCACGAATGTTTCGTGAAATAACCTTGATTTAGCGGATATTTCGCTTAAATTGATGTTTTCATAGATATCTCGCAACTTTCGCTGCGAAAAACGTTATTTCGTTGAATTTCATCGTTTCACGAATTTTTCTTGAAATAACCATGATTTAGCCGAGATTTAGCTTAATTTTGATGTTTTCATAGTTATCTCTCTACTTTGGCTGCGAAACACGTTATTTCGTTGAATTTCATCGTTTCACGAATGTTTCGCGAAATAACCATGATTTAGCGGTGATTTAGCTTAATTTTGATGTCTTCATATATATCTCGCTACTTTCGCTGCAAATCACGTTATTTCGTAGAATTTCATCGTGTCACGGGTGTTTCGTGAAATAACCATGATTTAGCGGAGATTTCGCTTAATTTTGATGTTTTCATAGATATCTCGCAGCTTTCGCTGCGAAGCACGTTATTTCGTTGAATTTCATCGTTTCACGCATGTTTCGTGAAATAACCCTGATTAAGCAGAGATTTCGCTTAATTTTGATGTTTTCATAGATATCTCTCTACTTTCGCTACGAAACACGTTATTTCGTTGAATTTCATCGTTTAACGGATGTTTCGTGAAATAACCATGATTTAGCGGAGATTTCGCTTAATTTTGATGTTTTCATAGATATCTTGCAACTTTCGCTGCGAAACACGTTATTCCGTTGAATTTCATCGTTACACGAATGTTTCGTGAAATAACCATGATATAGCGGAGATTTCGCTTAATTTGGATGTTTTCATAGATATCTCGCAACCTTCGCTGCGAAACACGTTATTTCGTTGAATTTCATCGTTTCACGAATGTTTCGTGAAATAACCATGATTTAGCGGAGATTTCTCTTAATTCTGATGTTTTCATAGATATCTCGAAACTTTCGCTGCGAAGCACGTTATTTCGTTGAATTGCACCGATTCACGAATGTTTCGTGAAATAACCATGATTTAGCGGTGATTTAGGTTGATTTTGATGTCTTCATAGATATCTCGCTAATTTCGCTGCGAATCACGTTATTTCGTAGAATTTCATCGTGTCACGAATGTTTCGTGAAATAGCCATGATTTAGCGGTGATTTCGCTTAATTTTGATGTTCTCATAGATATCTCGCCACTTTCGCTGCGAAGCACGTTATTACGTTGGATTTCACCGTTTCACGAATGTTTCGTGAAATAACCACGATTTAGCGGATATTTCGCTTAATTTTGATGTTTCATAGATATCTCGCTAATTTCGCTGCGAATCACGTTATTTCGTTGGTTTTCATCGCGTCACGAATGTTTCGTGAAATAACCATGATTTAGCGGAGATTTCGCTTAAGTTTGATGTTTTCATAGATATCTCGCAACTTTCGCTGAGAAATACGTTATTTCGTTGAATTACATCGTTACACGAACGTTTCGTGAAATAACCACGATTTAGCGGAGATTTCGCTTAATTTTGATATTTCATAGATATCTCGCTAATTTCGTTGCGAATCACGTTATTTCGTTGTTTTTCATCGCGTCACGAAGGTTTCGTGAAATAACCATGATTTAGCGGAGATTTCGCTTAATTTTGATGTTATCATAGATATCTCGCAAATTTCGCTGAGAAATACGTTATTTCGTTGAATTACATCGTTACACGAACGTTTCGTGAAATAACCATGATTTAGCGGAGATTTTGCTTAATTTTTATGTTTTCATAGATATCTCGCTACTTTCGCTGCGAAACATGTTCTTTCGTTGAATTTCAGCGTTTCACGAGTGTTTCGTGCAATATCCATGATTTAGCAGAGATTTAGCTTAATTTTGATGTTTTCATAGATATCTCGTTACTTTCACTGAGAAACACGTAATTTCGTTGAATTTCATCGTTTAACGAATGTTTCGTGAAATAACCATGATTTAGCGGAGATTTCGCTTAATTTTGATGTTTTCATTGATATCTCGCAACTTTCGCTGCGAAACACGTTATTTCGTTGAATTTATTCGTTACACGAATGTTTCGTGAAGTAACCATGATTTAGCGGAGATTTCGCTTAATATTGATGTTTTTATAGATATCTCGCTACTTTCGCTGCGAAACACGTTGTTTCGTTGAATTCCATCGTTTCACGAATGTTTCGCGAAATTGCAATGATTTAGCGGCGATTTCGCTTAATTTTGATGTTTTCATAGATATCTCGAAACTTTCGCTGCGATGCACGTTATTTCGTTGAATTGCACCGATTCACGAATGTTTCGTGAAGTAACCTTGATTTAGCGGATATTTCGCTTAAATTGATGTTTTCATAGATATCTCGCAACTTTCGCTGCGAAAAACGTTATTTCGTTGAATTTCATCGTTTCACGAATTTTTCTTGAAATAACCATGATTTAGCCGAGATTTAGCTTAATTTTGATGTTTTCATAGTTATCTCTCTACTTTGGCTGCGAAACACGTTATTTCGTTGAATTTCATCGTTTCACGAATGTTTCGCGAAATAACCATGATTTAGCGGTGATTTAGCTTAATTTTGATGTTTCATAGGTATCTCGCTTATTTCGCTGCGAATCACGTTATTTCGTTGAATTTCTTCGTGTCACGCATGTTTCGTGAAATAACCATGATTTAGCGGAGATTTCGCTTAATTTTGATGTTTTCATAGATATCTCGACACTTTCGCTGCGAAGCACGTTATTACGTTGAATTTCACCGTTTCACGAATGGTACGTGAAATAACCATGATTTAGCGGAGATTTCGCTTAATTTTGATGTTTCATAGATATCTCGCAAATTTCGCTGCGAATCACGTTATTTCGTTGACTTTCATCGTGACACGAATGTTTCGTGAAATTACCATGATTTAGCTGAGATTTCGCATAATTTTGATGTTTTCATAGATATCTCGCAACTTTCGCTGCGAAATACGATATTCCGTTGAATTACATCGTTACACGAACGTTTCGTGAAATAACCATGATTTAGCGGAGATTTCGCATAATTTTGATGTTTTCATAGATATCTCGCAGCTTTCGCTGCGAACCACGTTATTTCGTTGAATTTCATCGTTTCACGCATGTTTCGTGAAATAACCATGATTAAGCGGAGATTTCGCTTAATTTTGTGTTTTCATAGATATCTCTCTACTTTCGCTACGAAACACGTTATATCGTTGAATTTCATCGTTTCACGAATGTTTCTTGAAATAACCATGATTTAGCGGTAATTTAGCTTAATTTTGATGTTTCATAGAAATCTCGCTTATTTCGCTGCGAATCACGTTATTTCGTTGAATTTCTTCGTGTCACGAATGCTTCGTGAAATAACCATGATTTAGCGGAGATTTCGCTTAATTTTGATGTTTTCATAGATATCTCGACACTTTCGCTGCGAAGCACGTTATTACGTTGAATTTCACCGTTTCACGAATGGTACGTGAAATAACCATGATTTAGCGGAGATTTCGCTTAATTTTGATGTTTCATAGATATCTCGCAAATTTCGCTGCGAATCACGTTATTTCGTTGACTTTCATCGTGACACGAATGTTTCGTGAAATTACCATGATTTAGCTGAGATTTCGCTTAATTTTGATGTTTTCATAGATATCTCGCAACTTTCGCTGCGAAATACGATATTCCGTTGAATTACATCGTTACACGAACGTTTCGTGAAATAACCATGATTTAGCGGATATTTAGATTAATTTTTATGTTTTCATAGATATTTCGCTACTTTCGCTGCGAAACAAGCTCTTTCGTTGAATTTCATCGTTTCAAGAATGTTTCGTGAAATAACAATGATTTAGCAGAGATTTAGCTTAATTTTGATGTGTTCATAGATATCTCGCTACTTTCGCAGCGAAACACGTTATTTCGTTTCATTTCATCGTTCACGAATGTTTCTTGTAATAACCATGATTTAGCGGTGATTTAGCATAATTTTGATGTTTTCATAGATGTCTTGCCAATTTCGCTGCGAAACACGTTATTTCGTTGAATTTCATCGTTTCACGAATGTTTCGTGGAATAACCATGATTTACCGGTGATTTAGCTTATTTTTGATGTTTCATAGATGTCTCGCTACTTTCGCAGCGAAACACGTTATTTCGTTGAATTTCTTCGTTTAACGAATGTTTCGTGAAATAACCATGATTTAGCGTAGATTTCGCTTAATTTTGATGTTTTCATAGATATCTCGGAACTTTCGCTGCGAAACACGTTATTTCGATGAATTTCATCGTTTTACGAATGTTTCGTGAAATAACCATGGTTTAGCAGAGATTTAGCCTAATTTTGATGTTTTCATAGATATCTCACTACTTTCGCTGCGAAACACGTTATTTCGTTGAATTTCATCGTTACACGAAAGTTTCGTGAAATAACCATAAGTTAGCGGACATTTAGCTTAATTTTGATGTTTTCATAGATATCACGCTATTTTCGCTGCGAAACTCGTTATTTCGTTGAATTTCATCGTTTCACGAATGTTTCGTGAAATAACCATGATTTAGCGGTGATGTAGCTTAATTTTGATATTTTCATAGATTTCTCGCTAATTTCGCAGCGAATCACGTTATTTCGTACAATTTCATCGTGTCATCACGAATGTTTCGTGAAATAACCATCATTTACAGGAGATTTCGCTTAATTTTTATGTTTTCATAGATATCTCGCAACTTTCGCTGCGAAGCACGTTATTTCGTTGAATTTCTTCGTTTCACGCATGTTTCGTGAAATAACCAATATTTAGCAGAGATTGAGCTTCATTTTGATGTTTTCATATATATCTCGTTACTTTCACTGCGAAACACCTTATTTCGTTGTATTTCATCGTATCACGAATGTTTCGTGAAATAACCATGATTTAGCAAAGATTTAGCTTAATTTGATGTTTTCATAGTTATCTCGCTACTTTCGCGGCGAAACACGTTATTTCGTTGAATTTCATCGTTTTAAGAATGTTTCTTGAAATAACCATGGTTTAGCGGTGATTTAGCATAATTTTGATGTTTTCATAGATATCTCGCTACTTTCACTGCGAAACACGTTATTTCGTTGAATTACATCGTTTCACGAATGTTTCGTGAAATAACCATGATTTAGCAGAGATTAATCTTAATTTTGATGTTTTCATGGATAACTCGTTAGTTTCGCTGCGAAACACGTTATTTCGTTGAATTTCATCGTTTCAGAAATGTTTCGCGAAATAACAATGATTTAGCAGAGATTCAGCTTAATTTGATGTTTTCATAGTTATCTCGCTACTTTCGCGACGAAACACGTTATTTCGTTGAATTTCATCGTTTTACGAATGTTTCTTGAAATAACCATGATTTAGCGGTGAATTAGCATAATTTTGATGTTTTCATAGATATCTCGCTACTGTCACTGCGAAACACGTTATTTCGTTGAAATACATCGTTTCACGAATGTTTCGTGAAATAACCATGATTTAGCAGAGTTTAACCTTAAGTTTGATGTTTTCATGGATATCTCGTTAGTTTCGCTGCGAAACACGTTATTTCGTTGTATTTCATCGTTTCACAAATGTTTCGTAATATAACCATGATTTAGCGGAGAAATAGATTAATTTTGATGTTTTCATGGATATCTCGCAACTTAGCTGCGAAGCACGTTATTTCGTTGAATTGCACCGTTTACGAATGTTTCGTGAAATAACCATGATTTAGCGGTGATTTAGCTTAATTTTGATGTTTTCATAGATATCTCGCTAATTTCGCTGCGAATCACGTTATTTCGTAGAATTTCATATTGTCATCACGAATGTTTCGTGAAATAACCATCATTTACCGGATATTTCGCTTAATGTTGATGTTTTCATAGATATCTCGCAACTTTCGCTGCGAAGCACGTTATTTCGTTGAATTTCATCGTTTCACGCATGTTTCGTGAAATAACCATGATTTTGCAGAGATTTAGCTTAATTTGATGTTTTCATAGATATCTCACTACTTTCGCTGCGAAACACGTTATTTCGTTGAATTTCATCGTTACACGAAAGTTTCGTGAAATAACCTTAAGTTAGCGGGCATTTAGCTTAATTTTGATGTTTTCATAGATATCACGCTACTTTCGCTGCGAAACTCATTATTTCGTTGAATTTCATCGTTACACGAATGTTTCGTGAAATAACCATGATTTAGCGGTGATGTAGCTTAATTTTGATATTTTCATAGATATCTCGCTAATTTCGCTGCGAATCACGTTATTTCGTAGAATTTCATCGTGTCATCACGAATGTTTCGTGAAATAACCATCATTTACCGGAGATTTCGCTTAATTTTGATGTTTTCATAGATATTTCGCAACTTTCGCTGCGAAGCACGTTATTTCGTTGAATTTCATCGTTTCACGCATGTTTCGTGAAATAACCAATATTTAGCAGAGATTGAGCTTAATTTTGATGTTTTCACATACATCTCGTTACTTTCACTGCGAAACACCTTATTTCGATGTATTTCATCGTTTCACGAATGTTTCGTGAAATGACCATGATTTAGCAAAGATTTAGCTTAATTTGATGTTTTCATAGTTATCTAGCAACTTTCGCGGCGAAACACGTTATTTCGTTGAATTTCATCGTTTTACGAATGTTTCGTGAAATAACCATGGTTTAGCAGAGATTTAGCCTAATTTTGATGTTTTCATAGATATCTCACTACTTTCGCTGCGAAACACGTTATTTCGTTGAATTTCATCGTTACACGAAAGTTTCGTGAAATAACCATAAGTTAGCGGACATTTAGCTTAATTTTGATGTTTTCATAGATATCACGCTATTTTCGCTGCGAAACTCGTTATTTCGTTGAATTTCATCGTTTCACGAATGTTTCGTGAAATAACCATGATTTAGCGGTGATGTAGCTTAATTTTGATATTTTCATAGATTTCTCGCTAATTTCGCAGCGAATCACGTTATTTCGTACAATTTCATCGTGTCATCACGAATGTTTCGTGAAATAACCATCATTTACAGGAGATTTCGCTTAATTTTTATGTTTTCATAGATATCTCGCAACTTTCGCTGCGAAGCACGTTATTTCGTTGAATTTCTTCGTTTCACGCATGTTTCGTGAAATAACCAATATTTAGCAGAGATTGAGCTTCATTTTGATGTTTTCATATATATCTCGTTACTTTCACTGCGAAACACCTTATTTCGTTGTATTTCATCGTATCACGAATGTTTCGTGAAATAACCATGATTTAGCAAAGATTTAGCTTAATTTGATGTTTTCATAGTTATCTCGCTACTTTCGCGGCGAAACACGTTATTTCGTTGAATTTCATCGTTTTAAGAATGTTTCTTGAAATAACCATGGTTTAGCGGTGATTTAGCATAATTTTGATGTTTTCATAGATATCTCGCTACTTTCACTGCGAAACACGTTATTTCGTTGAATTACATCGTTTCACGAATGTTTCGTGAAATAACCATGATTTAGCAGAGATTAATCTTAATTTTGATGTTTTCATGGATAACTCGTTAGTTTCGCTGCGAAACACGTTATTTCGTTGAATTTCATCGTTTCAGAAATGTTTCGCGAAATAACAATGATTTAGCAGAGATTCAGCTTAATTTGATGTTTTCATAGTTATCTCGCTACTTTCGCGACGAAACACGTTATTTCGTTGAATTTCATCGTTTTACGAATGTTTCTTGAAATAACCATGATTTAGCGGTGAATTAGCATAATTTTGATGTTTTCATAGATATCTCGCTACTGTCACTGCGAAACACGTTATTTCGTTGAAATACATCGTTTCACGAATGTTTCGTGAAATAACCATGATTTAGCAGAGTTTAACCTTAAGTTTGATGTTTTCATGGATATCTCGTTAGTTTCGCTGCGAAACACGTTATTTCGTTGTATTTCATCGTTTCACAAATGTTTCGTAATATAACCATGATTTAGCGGAGAAATAGATTAATTTTGATGTTTTCATGGATATCTCGCAACTTAGCTGCGAAGCACGTTATTTCGTTGAATTGCACCGTTTACGAATGTTTCGTGAAATAACCATGATTTAGCGGTGATTTAGCTTAATTTTGATGTTTTCATAGATATCTCGCTAATTTCGCTGCGAATCACGTTATTTCGTAGAATTTCATATTGTCATCACGAATGTTTCGTGAAATAACCATCATTTACCGGATATTTCGCTTAATGTTGATGTTTTCATAGATATCTCGCAACTTTCGCTGCGAAGCACGTTATTTCGTTGAATTTCATCGTTTCACGCATGTTTCGTGAAATAACCATGATTTTGCAGAGATTTAGCTTAATTTGATGTTTTCATAGATATCTCACTACTTTCGCTGCGAAACACGTTATTTCGTTGAATTTCATCGTTACACGAAAGTTTCGTGAAATAACCTTAAGTTAGCGGGCATTTAGCTTAATTTTGATGTTTTCATAGATATCACGCTACTTTCGCTGCGAAACTCATTATTTCGTTGAATTTCATCGTTACACGAATGTTTCGTGAAATAACCATGATTTAGCGGTGATGTAGCTTAATTTTGATATTTTCATAGATATCTCGCTAATTTCGCTGCGAATCACGTTATTTCGTAGAATTTCATCGTGTCATCACGAATGTTTCGTGAAATAACCATCATTTACCGGAGATTTCGCTTAATTTTGATGTTTTCATAGATATTTCGCAACTTTCGCTGCGAAGCACGTTATTTCGTTGAATTTCATCGTTTCACGCATGTTTCGTGAAATAACCAATATTTAGCAGAGATTGAGCTTAATTTTGATGTTTTCACATACATCTCGTTACTTTCACTGCGAAACACCTTATTTCGATGTATTTCATCGTTTCACGAATGTTTCGTGAAATGACCATGATTTAGCAAAGATTTAGCTTAATTTGATGTTTTCATAGTTATCTAGCAACTTTCGCGGCGAAACACGTTATTTCGTTGAATTTCATCGTTTTAAGAATGTTTCTTGATATAACCATGGTTTAGCGGTGATTTAGCATAATTTTGATGTTTTCATAGTTATCTCGTTACTTTCACTGCGAAACACCTTATTTCGTTGTATATCATCGTTTCACGAATGTTTCATGAAATAACCATGATTTAGCAGAGATTTAGCTTAATTTGATGTTTTCATAGTTATCTCGCTACTTTCGCGGCGAAACACGTTATTTCGTTGAATTTCATCGTCTTACGAATGTTTCTTGAAATAACCATGATTTAGCGGTGAATTAGCATAATTTTGATGTTTTCATAGATATCTCGCTACTGTCACTGCGAAGCACGTTATTTCGTTGAATTGCACCGTTTCACGAATGTTTCGTGAAATAACCATGATTCTGCGGTGATTTAGCTTAATTTTGATGTTTTCATAGATATCTCGCTAATTTCGCTGCGAATCACGTTATTTCGTAGAATTTCATCGTGTCATCACGAATGTTTCGTGAAATAACCATCATTTACCGGAGATTTCGCTTAATTTTGATGTTTTCATAGATATCTCGCAACTTTCGCTGCGAAACAGGTTATTTCGTTGAAATTCATCGTTTCACGCATGTTTCGTGAAATAACCAATATTTAGCAGAGATTGAGCTTAATTTTGATGTTTTCATATATATCTCGTTACTTTCACTGCGAAACATCTTATTTCGTTGTATTTCAACGTTTCACGAATGTTTCGTGAAATAACCATGATTTAGCGAAGATTTAGCTTAATTTGATGTTTTCATATTTATCTCGCTACTTTCGCGGCGAAACACGTTATTTCGTTGAATTTCATCGTTTTAAGAATGTTTCTTGAAATAACCATGGTTTAGCGGTGATTTAGCATAATATTGATGTTTCATAGATATCTCGCTACTTTCACTGCGAAACACGTTATTACGTTGAATTACATCGTTTCACGAATGTTTCGTGAAATAACGATGATTTAGCAGAGATTAATCTTAATTTTGATGTTTTCATGGATAACTCGATAGTTTCGCTGCGAAACACGTTATTTCGTTGAATTTCATCGTTTCACAAATGCTTCGTGAAATAACCATGATTTAGCAGAGATTTAGCTTAATTTTGAAGTTTTCATAGATATCTCGCTACTTTAGCTGCGAAACAAGTTATTTCGTTGAATTTCATCGTTTCACGAACGTTTCGTGAAATAACCATGATTTAGCGGAAATTTTGCTTAATATTCATATTTTCATAGATATCTCGCTACTTTCGCTGCGAAACACGTTCTTTCGTTGAATTTCATCGTTTCACGAATGTTTCGTGAATTAACCATGATTTAGCAGAGATTTAGCTTAATTTTGATGTTTTCTTAGATATCTCGCTGCTTTCCCTGCGAGACACGTTATTTCATTGAATTTCATCGTTTCACGAATATTTCGTGAAATAACCATGATTTAGCTGAGATTTATCTTAATTTTGATGTTTTCACAGATATCTCGCTACTTTCGCTAAGAAACACGTTCTTTCGTTGAATTCCATCGTTTCACGAATGTTTCGTGAAATAACCATGATTTATCAGAGATTTAGCTTAATTTTGATGTTTTCGTAGATATCTCGCAACTTTCGCTGCGAAACACGTTATTTCGTTGAATTTCATCGTTTAACGAATGTTTCGTGAAATAACCATGATTTAGCGGAGATTTCGCTTAATTTTGATGTTTTCATAGATATCTTGCAACTTTCGCTGCGAAACACGTTATTTCGTTGAATTTCATCGTTACACGAATGTTTCGTGAAATAACCATGATATAGCGGAGATTTCGCTTACTTTGGATGTTTTCATAGATATCTCGCAACCTTCGCTGCGAAACACGTTATTTCGTTGAATTTCATCGTTTCACGAATGTTTCGTGAAATAACCATGATTTAGCGGAGATTTCTCTTAATTCTGATGTTTTCATAGATATCTCGAAACTTTCGCTGCGAAGCACGTTATTTCGTTGAATTGTACCGATTCACAAATGTTTCGTGAAATAACCATGATTTAGCGGAGATTTCGCTTAATTTTGATGTTTTCATAGATATCTCGTTACTTTCGCTGCGAAGCACGTTATTTCGTTGAATTGCACCGATTCACGAATGTTTCGTGAAATAACCATGATTTAGCGGTGATTTAGGTTGGTTTTGATGTCTTCATAGATATCTCGCTAATTTCGCTGCGAATCACGTTATTTCGTAGAATTTCATCGTGTCACGAATGTTTCGTGAAATAACCATGATTTAGCGGAGATTTCGCTTAATTTTGATGTTTCATAGATATCTCGCTAATTTCGCTGCGAATCACGTTATTTCGTTGGTTTTCATCGCGTCACGAATGTTTCGTGAAATAACCATGATTTAGCGGAGATTTCGCTTAATTTTGATGTTTTCATAGATATCTCGCAACTTTCGCTGAGAAATACGTTATTTCGTTGAATTACATCGTTACACGAACGTTTCGTGAAATAACCACGATTTAGCGGAGATTTCGCTTAATTTTGATGGTTCATAGATATCTCGCTAATTTCGTTGCGAATCACGTTATTTCGTTGTTTTTCATCGCGTCACGAAGGTTTCGTGAAATTACCATGATTTAGCTGAGATTTCGCTTAATTTTGATGTTTTCGTAGATATCTCGCAACTTTCGCTGCGAAATACGATATTCCGTTGAATTGCATCGTTACACGAACGTTTCGTGAAATAACTATGATTTAGCGGATATTTAGATTAATTTTTATGTTTTCATAGATATTTCGCTACTTTCGCTGCGAAACACGTTCTTTCGTTGAATTTCATCGTTTCAAGAATGTTTCGTGAAATAATAATGATTTAGCAGAGATTTAGCTTAATTTTGATGTGTTCATAGATATCTCGCTACTTTCGCAGCGAAACACGTTATTTCGTTTCATTTCATCGTTTCACGAATGTTTCTTGTAATAACCATGATTTAGCGGTGATTTAGCATAATTTTGATGTTTTCATAGATGTCTTGCCAATTTCGCTGCGAAACACGTTATTTCGTTGAATTTCATCGTTTCACGAATGTTTCGTGGAATAACCATGATTTACCGGTGATTTAGCTTATTTTTGATGTTTCATAGATATCTTGCTAATTTCGCTGCGAATCACGGAATTTCGTTGAATTTCATCGTGTCACGAATGTTTCGTGAAATAACCATGATTTAGCGGAGATTTCGCTTAATTTTGATGTTTTCATAGTTATCTCGCAGCTTTCTCTGCGAAACACGTTATTTCGTTGAATTTCTTCGTTTATCGAATGTTTCGTGAAATAACCATGATTTAGCGTAGATTTCGCTTAATTTTGATGTTTTCATAGATATCTCGGAACTTTCGCTGCGAAACACGTTATTTCGATGAATTTCATCGTTTTACGAATGTTTCGTGAAATAACCATGGTTTAGCAGAGATTTAGCCTAATTTTGATGTTTTCATAGATATCTCACTACTTTCGCTGCGAAACACGTTATTTCGTTGAATTCCATCGTTACACGAAAGTTTCGTGAAATAACCATAAGTTAGCGGACATTTAGCTTAATTTTGATGTTTTCATAGATATCACGCCATTTTCGCTGCGAAACTCGTTGTTTCGTTGAATTTCATCGTTTCACGAATGTTTCGTGAAATAACCATGATTTAGCGGTGATGTAGCTTAATTTTGATATTTTCATAAATATCTCGCTAATTTCGCAGCGAATCACGTAATTTCGTAGAATTTCATCGTGTCATCACGAATGTTTCGTGAAATAACCATCATTTACCGGAGATTTCGCTTAATTTTGATGTTTTCATAGATATCTCGCAACTTTCGCTGCGAAGCACGTTATTTCGTTGAATTTCTTCGTTTCACGCATGTTTCGTGAAATAACCAATATTTAGCTGAGATTGAGCTTAATTTTGATGTTTTCATATATATCTCGTTACTTTCACTGCGAAACACCTTATTTCGATGTATTTCATCGTTTCACGAATGTTTCGTGAAATGACCATGATTTAGCAAAGATTTAGCTTAATTTGATGTTTTCATAGTTATCTAGCAACTTTCGCGGCGAAACACGTTATTTCGTTGAATTTCATCGTTTTAAGAATGTTTCTTGATATAACCATGGTTTAGCGGTGATTTAGCATAATTTTGATGTTTTCATAGTTATCTCGTTACTTTCACTGCGAAACACCTTATTTCGTTGTATATCATCGTTTCACGAATGTTTCATGAAATAACCATGATTTAGCAGAGATTTAGCTTAATTTGATGTTTTCATAGTTATCTCGCTACTTTCGCGGCGAAACACGTTATTTCGTTGAATTTCATCGTCTTACGAATGTTTCTTGAAATAACCATGATTTAGCGGTGAATTAGCATAATTTTGATGTTTTCATAGATATCTCGCTACTGTCACTGCGAAGCACGTTATTTCGTTGAATTGCACCGTTTCACGAATGTTTCGTGAAATAACCATGATTCTGCGGTGATTTAGCTTAATTTTGATGTTTTCATAGATATCTCGCTAATTTCGCTGCGAATCACGTTATTTCGTAGAATTTCATCGTGTCATCACGAATGTTTCGTGAAATAACCATCATTTACCGGAGATTTCGCTTAATTTTGATGTTTTCATAGATATCTCGCAACTTTCGCTGCGAAACAGGTTATTTCGTTGAAATTCATCGTTTCACGCATGTTTCGTGAAATAACCAATATTTAGCAGAGATTGAGCTTAATTTTGATGTTTTCATATATATCTCGTTACTTTCACTGCGAAACATCTTATTTCGTTGTATTTCAACGTTTCACGAATGTTTCGTGAAATAACCATGATTTAGCGAAGATTTAGCTTAATTTGATGTTTTCATATTTATCTCGCTACTTTCGCGGCGAAACACGTTATTTCGTTGAATTTCATCGTTTTAAGAATGTTTCTTGAAATAACCATGGTTTAGCGGTGATTTAGCATAATATTGATGTTTCATAGATATCTCGCTACTTTCACTGCGAAACACGTTATTACGTTGAATTACATCGTTTCACGAATGTTTCGTGAAATAACGATGATTTAGCAGAGATTAATCTTAATTTTGATGTTTTCATGGATAACTCGATAGTTTCGCTGCGAAACACGTTATTTCGTTGAATTTCATCGTTTCACAAATGCTTCGTGAAATAACCATGATTTAGCAGAGATTTAGCTTAATTTTGAAGTTTTCATAGATATCTCGCTACTTTAGCTGCGAAACAAGTTATTTCGTTGAATTTCATCGTTTCACGAACGTTTCGTGAAATAACCATGATTTAGCGGAAATTTTGCTTAATATTCATATTTTCATAGATATCTCGCTACTTTCGCTGCGAAACACGTTCTTTCGTTGAATTTCATCGTTTCACGAATGTTTCGTGAATTAACCATGATTTAGCAGAGATTTAGCTTAATTTTGATGTTTTCTTAGATATCTCGCTGCTTTCCCTGCGAGACACGTTATTTCATTGAATTTCATCGTTTCACGAATATTTCGTGAAATAACCATGATTTAGCTGAGATTTATCTTAATTTTGATGTTTTCACAGATATCTCGCTACTTTCGCTAAGAAACACGTTCTTTCGTTGAATTCCATCGTTTCACGAATGTTTCGTGAAATAACCATGATTTATCAGAGATTTAGCTTAATTTTGATGTTTTCGTAGATATCTCGCAACTTTCGCTGCGAAACACGTTATTTCGTTGAATTTCATCGTTTAACGAATGTTTCGTGAAATAACCATGATTTAGCGGAGATTTCGCTTAATTTTGATGTTTTCATAGATATCTTGCAACTTTCGCTGCGAAACACGTTATTTCGTTGAATTTCATCGTTACACGAATGTTTCGTGAAATAACCATGATATAGCGGAGATTTCGCTTACTTTGGATGTTTTCATAGATATCTCGCAACCTTCGCTGCGAAACACGTTATTTCGTTGAATTTCATCGTTTCACGAATGTTTCGTGAAATAACCATGATTTAGCGGAGATTTCTCTTAATTCTGATGTTTTCATAGATATCTCGAAACTTTCGCTGCGAAGCACGTTATTTCGTTGAATTGTACCGATTCACAAATGTTTCGTGAAATAACCATGATTTAGCGGAGATTTCGCTTAATTTTGATGTTTTCATAGATATCTCGTTACTTTCGCTGCGAAGCACGTTATTTCGTTGAATTGCACCGATTCACGAATGTTTCGTGAAATAACCATGATTTAGCGGTGATTTAGGTTGGTTTTGATGTCTTCATAGATATCTCGCTAATTTCGCTGCGAATCACGTTATTTCGTAGAATTTCATCGTGTCACGAATGTTTCGTGAAATAACCATGATTTAGCGGAGATTTCGCTTAATTTTGATGTTTCATAGATATCTCGCTAATTTCGCTGCGAATCACGTTATTTCGTTGGTTTTCATCGCGTCACGAATGTTTCGTGAAATAACCATGATTTAGCGGAGATTTCGCTTAATTTTGATGTTTTCATAGATATCTCGCAACTTTCGCTGAGAAATACGTTATTTCGTTGAATTACATCGTTACACGAACGTTTCGTGAAATAACCACGATTTAGCGGAGATTTCGCTTAATTTTGATGGTTCATAGATATCTCGCTAATTTCGTTGCGAATCACGTTATTTCGTTGTTTTTCATCGCGTCACGAAGGTTTCGTGAAATTACCATGATTTAGCTGAGATTTCGCTTAATTTTGATGTTTTCGTAGATATCTCGCAACTTTCGCTGCGAAATACGATATTCCGTTGAATTGCATCGTTACACGAACGTTTCGTGAAATAACTATGATTTAGCGGATATTTAGATTAATTTTTATGTTTTCATAGATATTTCGCTACTTTCGCTGCGAAACACGTTCTTTCGTTGAATTTCATCGTTTCAAGAATGTTTCGTGAAATAATAATGATTTAGCAGAGATTTAGCTTAATTTTGATGTGTTCATAGATATCTCGCTACTTTCGCAGCGAAACACGTTATTTCGTTTCATTTCATCGTTTCACGAATGTTTCTTGTAATAACCATGATTTAGCGGTGATTTAGCATAATTTTGATGTTTTCATAGATGTCTTGCCAATTTCGCTGCGAAACACGTTATTTCGTTGAATTTCATCGTTTCACGAATGTTTCGTGGAATAACCATGATTTACCGGTGATTTAGCTTATTTTTGATGTTTCATAGATATCTTGCTAATTTCGCTGCGAATCACGGAATTTCGTTGAATTTCATCGTGTCACGAATGTTTCGTGAAATAACCATGATTTAGCGGAGATTTCGCTTAATTTTGATGTTTTCATAGTTATCTCGCAGCTTTCTCTGCGAAACACGTTATTTCGTTGAATTTCTTCGTTTATCGAATGTTTCGTGAAATAACCATGATTTAGCGTAGATTTCGCTTAATTTTGATGTTTTCATAGATATCTCGGAACTTTCGCTGCGAAACACGTTATTTCGATGAATTTCATCGTTTTACGAATGTTTCGTGAAATAACCATGGTTTAGCAGAGATTTAGCCTAATTTTGATGTTTTCATAGATATCTCACTACTTTCGCTGCGAAACACGTTATTTCGTTGAATTCCATCGTTACACGAAAGTTTCGTGAAATAACCATAAGTTAGCGGACATTTAGCTTAATTTTGATGTTTTCATAGATATCACGCCATTTTCGCTGCGAAACTCGTTGTTTCGTTGAATTTCATCGTTTCACGAATGTTTCGTGAAATAACCATGATTTAGCGGTGATGTAGCTTAATTTTGATATTTTCATAAATATCTCGCTAATTTCGCAGCGAATCACGTAATTTCGTAGAATTTCATCGTGTCATCACGAATGTTTCGTGAAATAACCATCATTTACCGGAGATTTCGCTTAATTTTGATGTTTTCATAGATATCTCGCAACTTTCGCTGCGAAGCACGTTATTTCGTTGAATTTCTTCGTTTCACGCATGTTTCGTGAAATAACCAATATTTAGCTGAGATTGAGCTTAATTTTGATGTTTTCATATATATCTCGTTACTTTCACTGCGAAACACCTTATTTCGTTGTATTTCATCGTTTCACGAATGTTTCGTGAAATAACCATGATTTAGCAAAGATTTAGCTTAATTTGATGTTTTCATAGTTATCTCGCTACTTTCGCGGCGAAACACGTTATTTCGTTGAATTTCATCGTTTTAAGAATGTTTCTTGAAATAACCATGGTTTAGCGGTGATTTAGCATAATTTTGATGTTGTCATAGATATCTCGCTACTTTCATTGCGAAACACGTTATTTCGTTGAATTTCATCGTTTCACGCATGTTTCGTGAAATAACCAATATTTAGCTGAGATTGAGCTTAATTTTGATGTTTTCATATATATCTCGTTACTTTCACTGCGAAACACCTTATTTCGTTGTATTTCATCGTTTCACGAATGTTTCGTGAAATAACCATGATTTAGCAAAGATTTAGCTTAATTTGATGTTTTCATAGTTATCTCGCTACTTTCGCGGCGAAACACGTTATTTCGTTGAATTTCATCGTTTTAAGAATGTTTCTTGAAATAACCATGGTTTAGCGGTGATTTAGCATAATTTTGATGTTTTCATAGATATCTCGCTACTTTCATTGCGAAACACGTTATTTCGTTGAATTTCATCGTTTCACAAATGTTTAGTGAAATAACCATGATTTAGCAGAGATTTAGCTTAATTTTGATGTTTTCATAGTTATCTCGTTACTTTCACTGCGAAACACCTTAATTCGTTGTATTTCATAGTTTCACGAATGTTTCATGAAATAACCATGATTTAGCAGAGATTCAGCTTAATTTGATGTTTTCATAGTTATCTCGCTACTTTCGCGACGAAACACGTTATTTCGTTGAATTTCATTGTTTTACGAATGTTTCTTGAAATAACCATGATTTAGCGGTGAATTAGCATAATTTTGATGTTTTCATAGATATCTCGCTACTGTCACTGCGAAACACGTAATTTCGTTGAAATACATCGTTTCACGAATGTTTCGTGAAATAACCATGATTTAGCAGAGATTAACCTTAAGTTTGATGTTTTCATGGATATCTCGTTAGTTTCGCTGCGAAACACGTTATTTCGTTGTATTTCATCGTTTCACAAATGTTTCGTGATATAACCATGATTTAGCGGAGATATAGATTAATTTTGATGTTTTCATGGATATCTCGCAACTTAGCTGCGAAGCACGTTATTTCGTTGAATTGCACCGTTTACGAATGTTTCGTGAAATAACCATGATTTAGCGGTGATTTAGCTTAATTTTGATGTTTTCATAGATATCTCGCTAATTTCGCTGCGAATCACGTTATTTCGTAGAATTTCATCGTGTCATCACGAATGTTTCGTGAAATAACCATCATTTACCGGAGATTTCGCTTAATTTTGATGTTTTCATAGATATCTCGCAACTCTCGCTGCGAAGCACGTTATTTCGTTGAATTTCTTCGTTTCACGCATGTTTCGTGAAATAACCAATATTTAGCTGAGATTGAGCTTAATTTTGATGTTTTCATATATATCTCGTTACTTTCACTGCGAAACACCTTATTTCGTTGTATTTCATCGTTTCACGAATGTTTCGTGAAATAACCATGATTTAGCAAAGATTTAGCTTAATTTGATGTTTTCATAGTTATCTCGCTACTTTCGCGGCGAAACACGTTATTTCGTTGAATTTCATCGTTTTAAGAATGTTTCTTGAAATAACCATGGTTTAGCGGTGATTTAGCATAATTTTGATGTTTTCATAGATATCTCGCTACTTTCATTGCGAAACACGTTATTTCGTTGAATTAAATCGTTTCACGAATGTTTCGTGAAATAACCATGATTTAGCAGAGATTAATCTTAATTTTGATGTTTTCATGGATAACTCGTTAGTTTCGCTGCGAAACACGTTATTTCGTTGAATTTCATCGTTTCACAAATGTTTAGTGAAATAACCATGATTTAGCAGAGATTTAGCTTAATTTTGATGTTTTCATAGTTATCTCGTTACTTTCACTGCGAAACACCTTAATTCGTTGTATTTCATCGTTTCACGAATGTTTCATGAAATAACCATGATTTAGCAGAGATTCAGCTTAATTTGATGTTTTCATAGTTATCTCGCTACTTTCGCGACGAAACACGTTATTTCGTTGAATTTCATTGTTTTACGAATGTTTCTTGAAATAACCATGATTTAGCGGTGAATTAGCATAATTTTGATGTTTTCATAGATATCTCGCTACTGTCACTGCGAAACACGTAATTTCGTTGAAATACATCGTTTCACGAATGTTTCGTGAAATAACCATGATTTAGCAGAGATTAACCTTAAGTTTGATGTTTTCATGGATATCTCGTTAGTTTCGCTGCGAAACACGTTATTTCGTTGTATTTCATCGTTTCACAAATGTTTCGTGATATAACCATGATTTAGCGGAGATATAGATTAATTTTGATGTTTTCATGGATATCTCGCAACTTAGCTGCGAAGCACGTTATTTCGTTGAATTGCACCGTTTACGAATGTTTCGTGAAATAACCATGATTTAGCGGTGATTTAGCTTAATTTTGATGTTTTCATAGATATCTCGCTAATTTCGCAGCGAATCACGTTATTTCGTAGAATTTCATCGTGTCATCACGAATGTTTCGTGAAATAACCATCATTTACCGGAGATTTCGCTTAATTTTGATGTTTTCAAAGATATCTCGCAACTTTCGCTGCGAAGCACGTTATTTCGTTTAATTTCATCGTTTCACGCATGTTTCGTGAAATAACCAATATTTAGCAGAGATTGAGCTTAATTTTGATGTTTTCATATACATCTCGTTACTTTCACTGCGAAACACCTTATTTCGATGTATTTCATCGTTTCACGAATGTTTCGTGAAATAACAATGATTTAGCAAAGATTTAGCTTAATTTGATGTTTTCATAGTTATCTCGCAACTTTCGCCGCGAAACACGTTATTTCGTTGAATTTCATCGTTTTAAGAATGTTTCTTGAAATAACCATGGTTGAGCGGTGATTTAGCATAATTTTGATGTTTTCATAGTTATCTCGTTACTTTCACTGCGAAACACCTTATTTCGTTGTATTTCATCGTTTCACGAATGTTTCCTGAAATAACCATGATTTAGCAGAGATTTAGCTTAATTTGATGTTTTCATAGTTATCTCGCTACTTTCGCGGCGAAACACGTTATTTCGTTGAATTTCATCGTCTTACGAATGTTTCTTGAAATAACCATGATTTAGCGGTGAATTAGCATAATTTTGATGTTTTCATAGATATCTCGCTACTGTCACTGCGAAACACGTTATTTCGTTGAAATACATCGTTTCACGAATATTTCGTGAAATAACCATGATTTGGCAGAGATTAACCTTAAGTTTGATGTTTTCATGGATATCTCGTTAGTTTCGCTGCGAAACACGATATTTCGTTGAATTTCATCGTTTCACAAATGTTTCGTGATATAACCATGATTTAGCGGAGATATAGATTAATTTTGATGTTTTCATGGATATCTCGCAACTTAGCTGCGAAGCACGTTATTTCGTTGAATTGCACCGTTTCACGAATGTTTCGTGAAATAACCATGATTCTGCGGTGATTTAGCTTAATTTTGATGTTTTCATAGATATCTCGCTAATTTCGCTGCGAATCACGTTATTTCGTAGAATTTCATAGTGTCATCACGAATGTTTCGTGAAATAACCATCATTTACCGGATATTTCGCTTAATTTTGATGTTTTCATAGATATCTCGCAACATTCGCTGCGAAGCACGTTATTTCGTTGAATTTCATCGTTTCACGCATGTTTCGTGAAATAACCATGATATTGCAGAGATTTAGCTTAATTTGATGTTTTCATAGTTATCTCGCTACTTTCGCGGCGAAACACGTTATTTCGTTGAAGTTCATCGTTTTACGAATGTTTCTTGAAATAACCATGATTTAGCTGAGCTTTAGCTTAATTTTGATGTTTTCATAGATATCTCACTACTTTCTCTGCGGAACCCGTTATTTCGTTGAATTTCATCGTTTCACGAAATGTTTCGTGAAATAACCATGATTGAGCGGAGATTTAGCTTAATTTTGATGTTTTCATTGATATCTCGCTAATTTCCCTGCGAAACACGTTATTTAGTTGGATTTCATCGTGTCACTAATGTTTCGTGAAATAACCATCATTTAGCGGAGATTTCGCTTAATTTTGATGTTTTCATAGATATCTCGCAACTTCCGCTGCGAAACACGTTATTTCGTTGAATTTTATCGTTTTACGAATGTTTCTTGAAATAACCATGAATTAGCGGAGATTTAGCATAATTTTGATGATTTCATAGAAATCTCGTTACTTTCGCTGGGAAACACGTTATTTCGTTGAATTTCATCGTTTCACGAATGTTGCGTGAAATAACCATGATTTAGCGGTGATTTAGCTTAATTTTGATGTTTCATAGATATATCGCTAATTTCACTGCGAATCACGTTATTTCGTTGAATTCCATCGTGTCACGAATGTTTCGTGAAATAACCATGATTTAGCGGAGATTTCGCTTAATTTTGATGTTTTCATAGATGTTTCATTGATGTTTCATAGCTTTCGCTGCGAAACACGTTATTTCGTTGAATTTCACCGTCTCAGGAATGTTTCGTGAAATAACCATGATTTAGCGGAGATTTCGCTTAATTTGTTGTTTTCATAGATAACTCACTACTTTCGCTGCGAATCACGTTATTACGTAGAATTTCATCGTTTCACGTATGTTTCGTGAAATAACCATGATTTAGCGGAGATTTACCTTAATTTTGATGTATTCATAGATATCTCCCTAATTTCGCTGCGAATCACGTTATTTCGTAGATTTCATCGTGTCACGAATGTTTCGTGAAATAGCCGTGATTTAGCGGAGATTTCGCTTAATTTTGATGTTTTCATAGATATCTCGCAACTTCCGCTGCGAAACACGTTATTTCGTTGAATTTTATCGTTTTACGAATGTTTCTTGAAATAACCATGAATTAGCGGAGATTTAGCATAATTTTGATGATTTCATAGAAATCTCGTTACTTTCGCTGGGAAACACGTTATTTCGTTGAATTTCATCGTTTCACGAATGTTGCGTGAAATAACCATGATTTAGCGGTGATTTAGCTTAATTTTGATGTTTCATAGATATATCGCTAATTTCACTGCGAATCACGTTATTTCGTTGAATTCCATCGTGTCACGAATGTTTCGTGAAATAACCATGATTTAGCGGAGATTTCGCTTAATTTTGATGTTTTCATAGATGTTTCATTGATGTTTCATAGCTTTCGCTGCGAAACACGTTATTTCGTTGAATTTCACCGTCTCAGGAATGTTTCGTGAAATAACCATGATTTAGCGGAGATTTCGCTTAATTTGTTGTTTTCATAGATAACTCACTACTTTCGCTGCGAATCACGTTATTACGTAGAATTTCATCGTTTCACGTATGTTTCGTGAAATAACCATGATTTAGCGGAGATTTACCTTAATTTTGATGTATTCATAGATATCTCCCTAATTTCGCTGCGAATCACGTTATTTCGTAGATTTCATCGTGTCACGAATGTTTCGTGAAATAGCCGTGATTTAACGGAGATTTCGCTTAATTTTGATGTTTTCATAGATATCTCGCAGCTTTCGCTGCGAAACACGTTATTTCGTTGAATTTCACCGTCTCACGAATGTTTCGTGAAATAACCATGATTTAGCGGAGATTTCACAAAATTTTGAGGTTTTCATAGATTTCTCGCAACTTTCGCTGCTAAACACGTTATTTCGTTGCATTTCATCGTTTCACGAATGTTTCGTGAAATACCCATGATTTAGCAGAGATTTCGCTTAATTTGATATTTCATAGATATCTCGCTACTTTCGCTGCGAATCACGATATTTCGTTGAATTTCATCGTTTCACGAATGTTTCGTGAAATAGCCATGATTTATCGGTAATTTAGCTTAATTTTGATTTTTCATAGATATCTCGCTAATTTCGCTGCGAATCACGTTATTACGTTGCATTTCATCGTGTCACGAATGTTTCGAGAAATAACCATGATTTAGAGGAGATTTCGCTTAATTTTGATGTTTTCATAGATATCTCGCAACTTTCCCTTCGAAGCACGTTATTACGTTGAATTTCACCGTTTCACGAATGTTTCGTGAAATAACCATGATTTAACGGAGATTTCGCTTAATTTTGATGTTTTCATAGATATCTTGCAACTTTCGTTGCGAAGCACGTTATTTCGTTGAATTTCATCTTTTCACTCATGTTTCGTGAAATAACCAAGATTTAGCAGAGATTTAGCTTAATTTTGATGTTTTCATAAATATCTCGCAACTTTCGCTGCGAAACACGTTATTTCTTTGAATTACATCGTTTCACGAATGTTTCGTGAAATAACCATGATTTAGCAGTAATTTAGCTTAATTTTGATGTTTCATAGATATCTCTCTACTTTCGCTACGAAACACGTTATTTCGTCGAATTTCATCGTTTCACGAATGTTTCGTGAAATAAGCCTGATTTAGTTGAGATTAAGCTAAATTTTGATGTTTTCACAGATATCTCGCTTCTTTCGCGGCGAAACACGTTATTTCGCTGAATTTCTTCGTTTCACGAATGTTTCTTGAAATAACCATGACTTAGCGGTGATTTAGCATAATTTTGATGTTTTCGTAGGTATCTCGCTAATTTCGCTACGAAGCACGTTATAACGTTGAATTTCACCGTTTCACGAATGTTCCGCGAAATAACCATGATTAAGCGGAGATTTCGCTTAATTTGTTGTTTTCATAGATATCACTCTACTTTCGCTGCGAAACACGTTATTTCGTTGAATTTCATCGTTTCACGTACGTTTCGTGAAATAACCATGATTTAACGGAGATTTAGCTTAATTTTGATGTTTTCATAGAGATCTCGCTAATTTCGCTGCGAATCACGTTATTTCGTAGAATTTCACCGTGTCACGAATGTTTCGTGAAATAGCCATGATTTAACGGAGATTTCGCTTAATTTTGATGTTTTCATAGATATTTCGCAACTTTCGCTGCGAAGCACGTTATTTCGTTGAATTTCATCTTTTCACGCATGTTTCGTGAAATAACCAAGAATTAGCAGAGATTTAGCTTAATTTTGATGTTTTCATAGTTATCTCGTTACTTTCACTGCGAAACACATAATTTCGTTGAATTTCATCGTTTCACGAATGTTTCGTGTAATAACCATGATTTAGCGGTGATTTATCTTAATTTTGATGTTTTCATATATATCTCGGTAATTTCGCTGCGAAACACGTTATTACGTTGAATTTCATCGATTCACGAATGTTTCGTGAAATACCCATGATTTATCAGAGATATAGCTTAATTTTGATGTTTTCATAAATATCTCGCTACTTTCGCTGCGAAACACGTTATTTCGTTGATTTCATCGTTTCACGAATGTTTCGTGAAATAACAATGATTTAGCGGTAATTTAGCTTAATTTTGATGTTTCAAAGATATCTCGCTAATTTCGCTGCGATCACGTTATTTCGTTGAATTCCATCGTGTCACGAATGTTTCGTGAAATAATCATGATTTAGCGGAGATTTCGCTTAATTTTGATGTTTTCATAGATATCACGCCACTTTCGCTGCGAAGCACGTATTACGTTGAATTTCACCGTTTCACGAATGTTTCGTGAAATAACCATGATTTAGCGGAGATTACGCTTAATTTTGATGTTTTCATAGATATCTCGCTACTTTCGCGGCGAAACACGTTATTTCGTTTAAATTCATCGTTTCACGAATGTTTCTTGAAATAACCATGATTTAGCGGTGATTTAGCATAATTTTGATGTTTTCATAGGTATCTCGCTAATTTCGCTGCGAAACACGTTATTTCGTTGAATTTCATCGTTTCACGAATGTTTCGTGAAGTAACCATGATTTAGCGGTGATTTAGCTTATTTTTGATGTTTTCATAGATATCTCGCAACTTTCGCTGCGAAACACGTTATTTCGTTGAATTCCATCGTTTCACGAATGTTTCGTGAAGTAACCATGATTTAGCGGTGATTTAGCTTATTTTTGATGTTTTCATAGATATCTCGCAACTTTCGCTGCGAAACACGTTATTTCGTTGAATTCCATCGTTTCACGAATGTTTCGTGAAGTAACCATGATTTAGCGGTGATTTAGCTTATTTTTGATGTTTTCATAGATATCTCGCAACTTTCGCTGCGAAACACGTTATTTCGTTGAATTCCATCGTTTCACGAATGTTTCGTGAAGTAACCATGATTTAGCGGTGATTTAGCTTATTTTTGATGTTTTCATAGATATCTCGCAACTTTCGCTGCGAAACACGTTATTTCGTTGAATTCCATCGATTCACGATTGTTTCGTGAAATAACCATGGTTTAGCAGAGATTTAGCATAATCTGGATGTTTTCATAGATATCTCACTACTTTCGCTGCGAAACACGTCATTTCGTTGAATTTCATCGTTACACGAATGTTTCGTGAAATAACCATGATTGAGCGGACATTTAGCTTAATTTTGATGTTTTCATAGATATCTCGCAACTTTCGATGCGAAGCACGTTATTTCGTTGAATTTCATCTTTTCACGCATGTTTCGTGAAATGACCAAGATTTAGCAGAGATTTAGCTTAATTTTGATGTTTTCATAGTTATCTCGTTACTTTCACCGCGAAACACATTATTTCGTTGAATTTCATCGTTTCACGAATGTTTCGTGTAATAACCATGATTTAGCTGTGATTTATCTTAATTTTGATGCTTTCATATATATCTCGGTAATTTCGCTGCGAAACACGTTATTATGTTGAATTTCATCGATTCACGAATGTTTCGTGAAATACCCATGATTTATCAGAGATATAGCTTAATTTTGATGTTTTCATAAATATCTCGCTACTTTCGCTGCGAAACACGTTATTTCGTTGAATTTCATCGTTTCACGAATGTTTCGTGAAATAACAATGATTTAGCGGTAATTTAGCTTAATTTTGATGTTTCATAGATATCCCGCTAATTTCGCTGCGATCACGTTATTTCGTTGAATTCCATCGTGTCACGAATGTTTCGTGAAATAATCATGATTTCGCGGAGATATAGCTTAATTTTGATGGTTTTACACTTTTCAAGCTACTTTCACTGCGAAACATGTTATTTCGTTGAATTTCATCGTTTCACGAATGTTTCGTGAAATAACAATGATTTAGCGGTAATTTAGCTTAATTTTGATGTTTCATAGATATCCCGCTAATTTCGCTGCGATCACGTTATTTCGTTGAATTCCATCGTGTCACGAATGTTTCGTGAAATAATCATGATTTAGCGGAGATTTCGCTTAATTTTGATGTTTTCATAGATATCACGCCACTTTCGCTGCGAAGCACGTATTACGTTGAATTTCACCGTTTCACGAATGTTTCGTGAAATAACCATGATTTAGCGGAGATTACGCTTAATTTTGATGTTTTCATAGATATCTCTCTACTTTCGCTACGAAACACGTTATTTCGTTGAATTTCATCGTTTCACGAATGTTTCGTGAAATAAGCATGATTTAGCAGAGATTAAGCTGAATTTTGATGTTTTCATAGATATCTCGCTACTTTCGCGGCGAAACACGTTATTTCGTTTAAATTCATCGTTTCACGAATGTTTCTTGAAATAACCATGATTTAGCGGTGATTTAGCATAATTTTGATGTTTTCATAGGTATCTCGCTAATTTCGCTGCGAAACACGTTATTTCGTTGAATTTCATCGTTTCACGAATGTTTCGTGAAGTAACCATGATTTAGCGGTGATTTAGCTTATTTTTGATGTTTTCATAGATATCTCGCAACTTTCGCTGCGAAACACGTTATTTCGTTGAATTCCATCGTTTCACGAATGTTTCGTGAAATAACCATGGTTTAGCAGAGATTTAGCATAATCTGGATGTTATCATAGATATCTCACTACTTTCGCTTCGAAACACGTCATTTCGTTGAATTTCATCGTTACACGAATGTTTCGTGAAATAACCATGATTGAGCGGACATTTAGCTTAATTTTGATGTTTTCATAGATATCTCGCAACTTTCGATGCGAAGCACGTTATTTCGTTGAATTTCATCTTTTCACGCATGTTTCGTGAAATAACCAAGATTTAGCAGTGATTTAGCTTAATTTTGATGTTTTCATAGTTATCTCGTTACTTTCACCGCGAAACACATTATTTCGTTGAATTTCATCGTTTCACGAATGTTTCGTGTAATAACCATGATTTAGCGGTGATTTATCTTAATTTTGATGCTTTCATATATATCTCGGTAATTTCGCTGCGAAACACGTTATTATGTTGAATTTCATCGATTCACGAATGTTTCGTGAAATACCCATGATTTATCAGAGATATAGCTTAATTTTGATGTTTTCATAAATATCTCGCTACTTTCGCTGCGAAACACGTTATTTCGTTGAATTTCATCGTTTCACGAATGTTTCGTGAAATAACAATGATTTAGCGGTAATTTAGCTTAATTTTGATGTTTCATAGATATCCCGCTAATTTCGCTGCGATCACGTTATTTCGTTGAATTCCATCGTGTCACGAATGTTTCGTGAAATAATCATGATTTAGCGGAGATTTCGCTTAATTTTGATGTTTTCATAGATATCACGCCACTTTCGCTGCGAAGCACGTTATTACGTTGAATTTCACCGTTTCACGAATGTTTCGTGAAATAACCATGATTTAGCGGAGATTACGCTTAATTTTGATGTTTTCATAGATATCTCTCTACTTTCGCTACGAAACACGTTATTTCGTTGAATTTCATCGTTTCACGAATGTTTCGTGAAATAAGCATGATTTAGCAGAGATTAAGCTGAATTTTGATGTTTTCATAGATATCTCGCTACTTTCGCGGCGAAACACGTTATTTCGTTTAAATTCATCGTTTCACGAATGTTTCTTGAAATAACCATGATTTAGCGGTGATTTAGCATAATTTTGATGTTTTCATAGATATCTCGCTAATTTCGCTGCGAAACACGTTTTTTGTTGAATTTCATCGATCACGAATGTTTCGTGAAATGCCATGATTTATCAGAGATTTAGCTTAATTTTGATGTTTTCATAGATATCTCGCTACTTTCGCTGCGAAACACGTTATTTCGTTGAATTTCATCGTTTCACGAATGTTTCGTGAAATAACAATGATTTAGCGGTAATTTAGCTTAATTTTGATGTTTCATAGATATCTCGCTAATTTCGCTGCGATCACGTTATTTCGTTGAATTCCATCGTGTCACGAATGTTTCGTGAAATAATCATGATTTCGCGGAGATTTCGCTTAATTTTGATGTTTTCATAGATATCACGCCACTTTCGCTGCGAAGCACGTTATTACGTTGAATTTCACCGTTTCACGAATGTTTCGTGAAATAACCATGATTTAGCGGAGATTACGCTTAATTTTGATGTTTTCATAGATATCTCTCTACTTTCGCTACGAAACACGTTATTTCGTTGAATTTCATCGTTTCACGAATGTTTCGTGAAATAACCATGATTTAGCAGAGATTTAGCTTAATTTTGATGTTTTCATAGATATCTCGCTACTTTCGCGGCGAAACACGTTATTTCGTTGAATTTCATCGTTTCACGAATGTTTCTTGAAATAACCATGATTTAGCGGTGATTTAGCATAATTTTGATGTTTTCATAGATATCTCGCTAATTTCGCTGCGAAACACGTTATTTCGTTGAATTCCATCGTTTCACGAATGTTTCGTGAAGTAACCATGATTTAGCGGTGATTTAGCTTATTTTTGATGTTTTCATAGATATCTCGCAACTTTCGCTGCGAAACACGTTATTTCGTTGAATTCCATCGTTTCACGAATGTTTCGTGAAGTAACCATGATTTAGCGGTGATTTAGCTTATTTTTGATGTTTTCATAGATATCTCGCAACTTTCGCTGCGAAACACGTTATTTCGTTGAATTCCATCGATTCACGATTGTTTCGTGAAATAACCATGGTTTAGCAGAGATTTAGCATAATCTGGATGTTTTCATAGATATCTCACTACTTTCGCTGCGAAACACGTCATTTCGTTGAATTTCATCGTTACACGAATGTTTCGTGAAATAACCATGATTGAGCGGACATTTAGCTTAATTTTGATGTTTTCATAGATATCTCGCAACTTTCGATGCGAAGCACGTTATTTCGTTGAATTTCATCTTTTCACGCATGTTTCGTGAAATAACCAAGATTTAGCAGAGATTTAGCTTAATTTTGATGTTTTCATAGTTATCTCGTTACTTTCACCGCGAAACACATTATTTCGTTGAATTTCATCGTTTCACGAATGTTTCGTGTAATAACCATGATTTAGCTGTGATTTATCTTAATTTTGATGCTTTCATATATATCTCGGTAATTTCGCTGCGAAACACGTTATTATGTTGAATTTCATCGATTCACGAATGTTTCGTGAAATACCCATGATTTATCAGAGATATAGCTTAATTTTGATGTTTTCATAAATATCTCGCTACTTTCGCTGCGAAACACGTTATTTCGTTGAATTTCATCGTTTCACGAATGTTTCGTGAAATAACAATGATTTAGCGGTAATTTAGCTTAATTTTGATGTTTCATAGATATCCCGCTAATCTCGCTGCGATCACGTTATTTCGTTGAATTCCATCGTGTCACGAATGTTTCGTGAAATAATCATGATTTCGCGGAGATTTCGCTTAATTTTGATGTTTTCATAGATATCACGCCACTTTCGCTGCGAAGCACGTTATTACGTTGAATTTCACCGTTTCACGAATGTTTCGTGAAATAACCATGATTTAGCGGAGATTACGCTTAATTTTGATGTTTTCATAGATATCTCTCTACTTTCGCTACGAAACACGTTATTTCGTTGAATTTCATCGTTTCACGAATGTTTCGTGAAATAACCATGATTTAGCGGTGATTTAGCTTATTTTTGATGTTTTCATAGATATCTCGCAACTTTCGCTGCGAAACACGTTATTTCGTTGAATTCCATCGTTTCACGATTGTTTCGTGAAATAACCATGGTTTAGCAGAGATTTAGCATAATTTTGATGTTTTCATAGATATCTCACTACTTTCGCTGCGAAACACGTTATTTCGTTGAATTTCATCGTTACACGAATGTTTCGTGGAATAACCATGATTGAGCGGACATTTAGCTTAATCTTGATGTTTTCATAGATATCTCGCTAATTTCGCTGCGAAGCACGTTATTACGTTGAATTTCACCGTTTCACGAATGTTTCGTGAAATAACCATGATTTAGCGGAGATTTCGCTTAATTTGTTGTTTTCATAGATATCTCTCTACTTTCGCAGCGAACCACGTTATTTCGTTGAATTTCATCGTTTCACGTATGTTTCTTGAAATAACCATGATTTAGCGGAGATTTTGCTTAATTTTGATGTTTTCATAGATATCTCGCTAATTTCGCTGCGATCCACGTTATTTCGTAGAATTTCATCGTGTCACGTATGTTTCGTGAAATAGCCATGATTTAACGGAGATTTCGCTTAATTTTGATGTTTTCATAGATATCTCGCAACTTTCGCTGCGGAGCACGTTATTTCGTTGAATTTCATCTTTTCACGCATGTTTCGTGAAATAACCAAGATTTAGCAGAGATTTAGCTTAATTTTGCTGTTTTCATAGTTATCTCCTTACTTTCACTGCGAAACACATAATTTCGTTGAATTTCTTCGTTTCACGAATGTTTCGTGTAATAACCATGATTTAGCGGAGATTTAGATTAGTTTTAATGATTTCATAGATATCTCGTTACTTTCGCTGCAAATCACGTTATTTCGTAGAATTTCATCGTGTCACGAATGTTTCGTGAAATAAACATGATTTAGCGGTGATTTCGCTTACTTTTGATGTTTTCATGGAAAACTCGTTACTTTCGCTGCGAAACACGTTATTTCGTTGAATTTCATCGTTTCACGAATGTTTCGTGAAATAACCATGATTTAGCGGTGATTTAGCTTAATTTTGAAGTTACATAGATATCTCGCTAATTTCGCTGCGAATCACGTTATTTCGTTGAATTTCATCGTGTCACGAATGTTTCGTGAAATAACCATGATTTAGCGGAGATTTAGTATAATTTTGATGTTTTCATAGAAAACTCGTTACTTTCGCTGCGAAACACGTTATTTCGTTGAATTTCATCGTTTCACGAATGTTTCGTGAAATAACCATGATTTAGCGGTGATTTAGCTTAATTTTGATGTTTCATAGATATCTCGATAATTTCGCTGCGAATCACGTTATTTCGTTGAATTTCATCGTGTCACGAATGTTTCGTGAAGTAACCATGATTAAGCGGAGATTTCGCTTAATTTTGATGTTTTCATAGATATCTCGCAACTTTCGCTGCGAAACATGTTATTTCGTTGAATTTCTTCGTTTAACGTATGTTTCGTGAAATAACCATGATTTAGCGGAGATTTCGCTTAATTTTGATGTTTTCATAGATATCTCGCAACTTTCGCTGCGAAGCACGTTATTACGTTCAATTTCACCGTTTCACGAGTGTTTCGTGAAATAACCATGATTTAGAGGAGATTTCTCATAATTTTGATGTTTTCATAGATTTCTCGCAACTTTCGCTGCGAAACACGTTATTTCGTTAAATTTCATCGTTTCACGAATGTTTCTTGAAATACCCATGATTTAGCAGTGATATAGCTTAATTTTGATGTTTTCATATATATCTCGCTACTTTCGCTGCGAAACACGTTATTTCGTTGAACTTCATCCTTTCACGAATCTTTCTTGAAATAACCATGATTTAGCGGAGATTTAGTTTAGTTTTGATGTTTTCATACATATCTCGTTACTTTCGCTGCGAAACTCGTTATTTCGTTGAATTTCATCGTTTCACGAATGTATCGCGAAATAACCATGATTTAGCGGTGATTTATCTTATGTTTGATGTTTCATATATATCTCGGTAATTTCGCTGCGAAACACGTTATTACGTTGAATTTCATCGTTTCACGAATGTTTCGTGAAATACACACGATTTTGCAGAGATATAGCTTAATTTTGATGTTTTCATAGATACCTCGCTACTTTCGCTGCGAAACACGTTATTTCGTTGAATTTGATCGTTACACGAAAGTTTCGTGAAATAACCATGATTTAGCAGAGATTTAGCTTAATTATGACGTTTTCATAGATATCTCGCTACTTTCCCTGCGAAACACGTTATTTCGTTGAATTTCATCGTTTCACGATGTTTCGTGAAATAACCATGATTTAGCAGAGATTTAGCTTAATTTTGATGTTTTCATAGATATCTCGCAACTTTCGCTGCGAAACACGTTATTTCGTTGAATTTCATCGTTTCACGCATGTTTCGTGAAATAACCATGATTTAGCAGAGATTTAGCTTAATTTTGATGTTTTCATAGGTATCTCGCTACTTTCCATGCAAAACACGTTATTTCGCTGAATTTCATCGTTTCTCGAATGTTTCGTGTAATAACCATGATTTAGAGGAGATTTAGGTTAATTTTGATGTTTTCATAGATATCTCGCAACTTTCGCAGCGAAACACGTTATTTCGTTGAATTTCTTCGTTTCGCATTTCGTGAAATAACCATGATTTAGCAGAGATTTAGCTTAATTTTGATGTTTTCATAGATATCTCACTACTTTCGCTGCGAAACACGTTATTTCGTTGAATTTCATCGTTTCACGAATGTTTCGTGAAGTAACCATGATTTAGCGGAGATTTAGCTAAATCTTGATGTTTTCATAGATATCTCGCAAATTTCAATGCGAAACACTTTATTTCGTTGAAGTTCATCGTTTCACGCATGTTTCGTGAAATAATCAAGATTTAGCAGTGATTTAGTTTAATTTTGATGTTTTCATAGATATCTCACTACCTTCGCTGCGAAACACGTTATTTCGTTGAACATCATCGTAACACGAAAGTTTCGTGAAATAACCATGATTTAGCGGAGATTTAGCTTAATTTTGATGTTTTCATAGATATCTCACTACTTTCGCTGCGAAACACGTTATTTCGTCAAATTTCATCGTTTCTTGAATGTTTCGTGAAGTAACCATGATTTAGCGGAGATTTAGCTAAATTTTTATGTTTTCATAGATATCTCGCAAATTTCGATGCGACTCACTTTATTTCCTTGAAATTCATCGTTTCACGCATGTTTCGTGAAATAATCATGTTTTAGCAGAGATTTATTTTAATTTTGATGTTTTCATAGGTATCTCACTACCTTCGCTGCGAAACACGTTATCTCGTTGAACATCATCGTTACACGAAAGTTTCGTGGAATAACCATGATTTAGCGGAGATTTAGCTTAGTTTTGATGCTTTCATAGATATCTCGCTACTTTCGCTGCGAAACACGTTATTTCGTTGAATTTGATCCTTTCACGAATGATTCGTGAAATAACCATGATTTAGCGGAGATTTCGCTTAATTTTGAAGTTTTCATATATATCTCGCAACTTTCGCTGCGAAACACGTTATTCCGTTGAATTTCATCGCTTCACGAATGATTCGTGAAATAACCATGATTTAGCGGAGATTTCGCTTAATTTTGACGTTTTCATAGATATCTCGCAACTTTCGCTGCGAAACACGTTATTTCGTTGAATTTCATCGATTTACGAATGTTTCTTGAAATAACCATGATTTAGCGGAGATTTAGTGTAATATTGATGTTTTCATAGAAAACTCGTTACTTTCGCTGCGAAACACGTTATTTCGTTGAATTTCATCGTTTCACGAATGTTTCGTGAAATATCCATGATTTAGCGGTGATTTAGCTTAATTTTGAAGTTACATAGATATCTCGCTAATTTCGCTGCGAATCACGTTGTTTCTTTGAATTTCATCGTGTCACGAATGTTTCGTGACATAACCATGATTTAGCGGAGATTTAGTATAATTTTGATGTTTTCATAGTAAACTCGTTACTTTCGCTGCGAAACACGTTATTTCGTTGAATTTCATCGTTTCACGAATGTTTCGTGAAATAACCATGATTTAGCGGTGATTTAGCTTAATTTTGAAGTTACATAGATATCTCGCTAATTTCGCTGCGAATCACGTTATTTCGTTGAATTTCATCGTGTCACGAATGTTTCGTGAAATAACCATGATTTAGCGGAGATTTAGTATAATTTTGATGTTTTCATAGAAAACTCGTTACTTTCGCTGCGAAACACGTTATTTCGTTGAATTTCATCGTTTCACGAATGTTTCGTGAAATAACCATGATTTAGCGGTGATTTAGCTTAATTTTGATGTTTCATAGATATCTCGATAATTTCGCTGCGAATCACGTTATTTCGTTGAATTTCATCGTGTCACGAATGTTTCGTGAAGTAACCATGATTAAGCGGAGATTTCGCTTAATTTTGATGTTTTCATAGATATCTCGCAACTTTCGCTGCGAAACATGTTATTTCGTTGAATTTCTTCGTTTAACGTATGTTTCGTGAAATAACCATGATTTAGCGGAGATTTCGCTTAATTTTGATGTTTTCATAGATATCTCGCAACTTTCGCTGCGAAGCACGTTATTACGTTCAATTTCACCGTTTCACGAGTGTTTCGTGAAATAACCATGATTTAGAGGAGATTTCTCATAATTTTGATGTTTTCATAGATTTCTCGCAACTTTCGCTGCGAAACACGTTATTTCGTTAAATTTCATCGTTTCACGAATGTTTCTTGAAATACCCATGATTTAGCAGTGATATAGCTTAATTTTGATGTTTTCATATATATCTCGCTACTTTCGCTGCGAAACACGTTATTTCGTTGAACTTCATCCTTTCACGAATCTTTCTTGAAATAACCATGATTTAGCGGAGATTTAGTTTAGTTTTGATGTTTTCATACATATCTCGTTACTTTCGCTGCGAAACTCGTTATTTCGTTGAATTTCATCGTTTCACGAATGTATCGCGAAATAACCATGATTTAGCGGTGATTTATCTTATGTTTGATGTTTCATATATATCTCGGTAATTTCGCTGCGAAACACGTTATTACGTTGAATTTCATCGTTTCACGAATGTTTCGTGAAATACACACGATTTTGCAGAGATATAGCTTAATTTTGATGTTTTCATAGATACCTCGCTACTTTCGCTGCGAAACACGTTATTTCGTTGAATTTGATCGTTACACGAAAGTTTCGTGAAATAACCATGATTTAGCGGAGATTTAGCTTAATTATGATGTTTTCATAGATACCTCGCTTCTTTCTCTGCGAAACACGTTATTTCGTTGAATTTTATCGATTCACGAATGTTTCGTGAAATAACAATGATTTAGGGGAGATTTCGCTTTTGATGTTTTCATAGATATCTCGCAACTGTCGCTGCGAAACACGTTATTTCGATGAATTTCATCGTTTCACGCATGTTTCGTGAAATAACCATGATTTAGCGGAGATTTCGCTTAATTTTGAAGTTTTCATAGATATCTCGCAACTTTCGCTGCGAAACACGTTATTTCGTTGAATTTCATCGATTTACGAATGTTTCTTGAAATAACCATGATTTAGCGGAGATTTAGTGTAATATTGATGTTTTCATAGAAAACTCGTTACTTTCGCTGCGAAACACGTTATTTCGTTGAATTTCATCGTTTCACGAATGTTTCGTGAAATATCCATGATTTAGCGGTGATTTAGCTTAATTTTGAAGTTACATTGATATCTCGCTAATTTCGCTGCGAATCACGTTGTTTCGTTGAATTTCATCGTTTCACGAATGTTTCGTGACATAACCATGATTTAGCGGAGATTTAGTATAATTTTGATGTTTTCATAGAAAACTCGTTACTTTCGCTGCGAAACACGTTATTTCGTTGAATTTCATCGTTTCACGAATGTTTCGTGAAATAACCATGATTTAGCGGTGATTTAGCTTAATTTTGAAGTTACATAGATATCTCGCTAATTTCGCTGCGAATCACGTTATTTCGTTGAATTTCATCGTGTCACGAATGTTTCGTGAAATAACCATAATTAAGCGGAGATTTCGCTTAATTTTGATGTTTTCATAGATATCTCGCAACTTTCGCTGCGAAACATGTTATTTCGTTGAATTTCTTCGTTTAACGTATGTTTCGTGAAATAACCATGATTTAGCGGAGATTTCGCTTAATTTTGATGTTTTCATAGAAAACTCGTTACTTTCGCTGCGAAACACGTTATTTCGTTGAATTTCATCGTTTCACGAATGTTTCGTGAAATAACCATGATTTAGCGGTGATTTAGCTTAATTTTGATGTTTCATAGATATCTCGATAATTTCGCTGCGAATCACGTTATTTCGTTGAATTTCATCGTGTCACGAATGTTTCGTGAAATAACCATGATTAAGCGGAGATTTCGCTTAATTTTGATGTTTTCATAGATATCTCGCAACTTTCGCTGCGAAACATGTTATTTCGTTGAATTTCTTCGTTTAACGTATGTTTCGTGAAATAACCATGATTTAGCGGAGATTTCGCTTAATTTTGATGTTTTCATAGATATCTCGCAACTTTCGCTGCGAAGCACGTTATTACGTTCAATTTCACCGTTTCACGAGTGTTTCGTGAAATAACCATGATTTAGAGGAGATTGCTCATAATTTTCATGTTTTCATAGATTTCTCGCAACTTTCGCTGCGAAACTCGTTATTTCGTTGAATTTCATCGTTTCACGAATGTATCGCGAAATAACCATGATTTAGCGGTGATTTATCTTATGTTTGATGTTTCATATATATCTCGGTAATTTCGCTGCGAAACACGTTATTACGTTGAATTTCATCGTTTCACGAATGTTTCGTGAAATACACACGATTTTGCAGAGATATAGCTTAATTTTGATGTTTTCATAGATACCTCGCTACTTTCGCTGCGAAACACGTTATTTCGTTGAATTTGATCGTTACACGAAAGTTTCGTGAAATAACCATGATTTAGCGGAGATTTAGCTTAATTATGATGTTTTCATAGATACCTCGCTTCTTTCTCTGCGAAACACATTATTTCGTTGAATTTTATCGATTCACGAATGTTTCGTGAAATAACAACGATTTAGGGGAGATTTCGCTTTTGATGTTTTCATAGATATCTCGCAACTGTCGCTGCGAAACACGTTATTTCGATGAATTTCATCGTTTCACGCATGTTTCGTGAAATAACCATGATTTAGTAGAGATTTAGCTTAATTTTGATGTATTCATTGATATCTCGCTACATTCCCTGCGAAACACGTTATTTTGTTGAAAATCATCGTTTCACGAATGTTTCGTGAAATAACCACGTTTTAGCAGAGATTTATCTTAATTTTGATGTTTTCATAGATCCCTCACTGCTTTCGCTGCGTAACAAGTTATTTCGTTGAATTTCATCGTTACACGAATGTTTCGTGAAATAACCATGATTAAGCGGAGATTTAGCTTAATTTTAATGTTTTCATAGATACCTCGCGACTTTCGCTGCGAAACACGTTATTTCGATGAATTTCATCGTTTCACGAATGTTTCGTGAAATAACCATGATTTAGCTGACATTTCGTTTAGTTTTGATGTTTTCATAGATATCTCGCAACTTTCGCTGCGAAACACGTTATTTAGTTGATTTTCATCGTTTCACGCATATTTCGTGAAATAACCATGATTTAGCGGAGATTTAGCTTAATTATGACGTTTTCATCGATATCTCGCTACTTTCGCTGCGAAACACGTTATTTCCTTGAATTTCATCGTTTCACGATGTTTCGTGAAATAACCATGATTTAGCAGAGATTTAGCTTAATTTTGATGTTTTCATTGATATCTCGCAACTTTCGCTGCGAATCACGTTATTTCGTTGAATTTCATCGTTTCACGCATGTTTCGCGAAATAACCATGATTTAGCAGAAATTTAGCTTAATTTTGATGTTTTCATAGATATCTCGCTACATTCCATGCGAAACACGTTATTTTGTTGAATTTCATCGTTTCACGAATGTTTCGTGAAATAACCACGTTTTAGCAGAGATTTAGCTTAATTTTGATGTTTTCATAGATCGCTCACTGCTTTCGCTGCGTAACAAGTTATTTCGTTGAATTTCATCGTTACACGAATGTTTCGTGAAATAACCATGTTTAAGCGGAGATATAGTTTAATTTTGATGTTTTCATAGATATCTCGCTACTTTCGCTGCGAAACACGTTATTTCGTTGAATTTCACCGTTTCACGAATGTTTCGTGAAATAACCATGATTTAGCTGAGATTTCGTTTAGTTTTGATGTTTTCATAGATATCTCACTACTTTCGCTGCGAAACACGTTATTTCGTTGAATTTCATCGTTTCACGAATGTTTCGTGAAGTAACCATGATTTAGCGGAGATTTAGCTAAATCTTGATGTTTTCATAGATATCTCGCAAATTTCGATGCGAAACACTTTATTTCGTTGAAGTTCATCGTTTCACGCATTTTTCGTGAAAAAATCAAGATTTAGCAGGTATTTAGTTTAATTTTGATGTTTTCATAGATATCTCACTACCTTCGCTGCGAAACACGTTATTTCGTTGAACATCATCGTTACACGCAAGTCTCGTGAAATAACCATGATTTAGCGGAGATTTAGCTTAATGTTGATGCTTTCATAGATATCTCGCTACTTTCGCTGCGAAACACGTTATTTCGTTGAATTGCATCCTTTCACGTATGTTTCGTGAAATAACCATGATTTAGCGGAGATTTCGCTTAATTTTGAAGTTTTCATAAATATCTTGCAACTTTCGCTGCGAAACACGTTATTTCGATGAATTTCATCGTTTCACGAGTGTTTCGTGAAATTACCATGATTTAGCCGAGATTTAGCTTAATTTTGATGTTTTCATAGGTATCTCGCTACTTTCAATGCGAAACACGTAATTTCGCTGAATTTCATCGTTTCTCGAATGTTTTGTGTAATAACCATGATTTAGCGGAGATTTCGGTTAATTTTGATGTTTTCATAGATATCTCTCTACTTTCGCAGCGAAACACGTTATTTCGTTTTATTTCATCGTTTCGCGCATGTTACGTGAATTAACCATGATTTAGCAAAGATTTAGCTTAATTTTGATGTTTTCATAGATATCTCACTTCTTTCGCTGCGAAACACGTTATTTCGTTGAATTTCCACGTTTCACTCATGTTTCGTGAAATAACCATGATTTAGCAGAGATTTAGCTCAATTTTGATGTTTTCATAGGTATTTCGCTACTTTGACTGCGAAACACGTTATTACGTTGAATTTCATCGTTTCACGAATATTTCGTGAAATAACGATGATTTAGTGGAGATATAGCTTAATTTTGAAGTTTTCATAGATATCTCGCAACTTTCGCTGCGAAAAACGTTATTTCGTTGAATTTCATCGTTTCACGAAGGTTTCGTGAAATAACCAAGATTTAGCTGAGATTTAGCTTAATTTTGATGTTTTCATAGATATCTCGCTACTTTCGCTGCGAAACACGTTATTTCGTTGAATTTCATCGTTTCACGCATGTTTCGTGAAATAACCATGATTTAGCAGAGATTTAGCTTAATTCTGATGTTTTCATAGATATCTCGCTACTTTCCCGGCGAAACACGTTATTTCGTTGAATTTCATCGTTTCACGAGTGTTTCGTGAAATAACCATGATTTAGCGGTGATTTCGGTTAATTTTGATGTTTTCATAGATATCTCGCAACTTTCGCAGCGAAACACGTTATTTCGTTGAATTTCATCGTTTCGCGCATGTTTCGTGAAATAACCATGATTTAGCGAAGATTTAGCTTAATTTTGAGCTTTCATAGATATCTCGCTACTTTCGTTGCGAAACACGTTATTTCGTTAAATTTCATCGTTTCACGCATGTTTCGTGAAATAACCATGATTTAGCAGAGATTTAGCTTAATTCTGATGTTTTCATTGATATCCCGCTACTTTCCCTGCGAAACAAGTTATTTTGTTGAATTTCATTGTTTCACGAATGTTTCGTGAAATAACCACGATTTAGCAGAGATTAAGTTTAATTTTGATGTTTTCATAGGTCCCTCACTGCTTTCGCTGCGTAACACGTTATTTCGTTGAATTTCATCGTTACACGAATGTTTCGTGAAATAACCATGATTTAGCAGAGATTTAGCTCAATTTTGATGCTTTCATAGATATCATGCTACTTTCACTGCGAAACACGTTATTTCGTTGAATTTCATCGTTTCACGAATATTTCGTGAAATAACCATGATTTAGCTGAGATTTAGCTTAATTTTGATGATTTCATAGATATCTCGCTACTTTCCTTGCGAAACACGTTATTTCGTTGAATTTCGTCGTTACACGAATGTTTCCTGATATAACCTTGATTTAGCGGAGGTTTAGCTTAATTTTGATGTTTTCATAGATATATCGCACCTTTCGCTGCGAAACACGTTGTTTCGTTGAATTTCATCGTTTCACGCATGTTTCGTGAAATAACCATGATTTAGCAGAGATTTAGCTGAATTTTGATGTTTTCATAGATATCTCGCTACTTTCGCTGCGAAACACGTTATTTCGTTGAATTTCAACGTTTCACGCATGTTTCGTGAAATAACAATGATTTCGCAGAGATTTAGCTTAATTATGATGTTTTCATAGATATCTCGCTACTTTCGCTGCGAAACACGTTATTTCGTTGAATTTCATCGTTTCACGAACGTTTCGTGAAATGACCAAGATTTAGCTGAGATACAGCTGAATATTGATGTTTTCATAGATATCTCGCTACTTTCGCTGCGAAACACGTTATTTCATTGAAATTCAACGTTTAACGCATGTTTCGTGAAATAACAATGATTTAGCAGAGATTTAGCTCAATTTTGATGTTTTCATAGATATCTCGTGTCCTTCACTGCGAAACACGTTATTTCGTTGAATTGCATCCTTTCACGTATGTCTCGTGAAATAGCCATGATTTAGCGGAGATTTCGCTTAATAATGAAGTTTTCACAGATATCTCGCAACTTTCCCTGCGAAACACGTTATTTCGTTGAATTTCATCGTTTCACGCATGTTTCGTGAAATAACCATGATTTAGCGGAGATTTAGCTTAATTATGATGTTTGCATAGATATCTCGCTACTTTCGCTGCGAAACACGTTATTTCGTTGAATTTCATCGTTTTACGCATGTTTCGTGAAATAACCAGGATTTAGCGGAGATTTCGCTTAATTTTGAAGTTTTCATAGTTATCTCGCAACTTTCGCTGCGAAACACGTTATTTCGTTGAATTTCATCGATTCACGAACGTTTCGTGAAAAAACCAAGATTTAGCTGAGATTTAGCTTTATTTTGATGTTTTCATAGATATCTCGCTACTTTCGCTGCGAAACACGTTATTTCGTTGAATTTCAACGTTTCACGCATGTTTCGTGAAATAACAATGATTTAGCAGAGATTTAGCTCAATTTTGATGTTTTCATAGATATCTCGTGACTTTCACTGCGAAACACGTTATTTCGATGAATTTCATCGTTTCACGCATGTTTCGTGAAATAACCATGATTTAGCGGAGATTTCGGTTAATTTTGATGTTTTCATAGATATCTCGCAAATTCCGCAGCGAGACACGTAATTTCGTTGAATTTCATCGTTTCGCGCATGTTTCGTGAAATAACCATTATTTAGCAAAGATTTAGTTTAATTTTAATGTGTTCATAGATATCTCACTACTTTCGCTGCGAAACACGTCATTTCGTTGAATTTCATCGTTTCGCGCATGTTTCGTGAAATAACAATGATTTAGGGGAGATTTCGCTTAATTTTGATGCTTTCATAGATATCTCGCTAGTTTCGCTGCGAAATACGTTATTTCGTTGAATTTCATCGTTTTACGCATGTTTCGTGAAATAACCATGATTTAGCGGAGATTTCGGTTAATTTTGATGTTTTCATAGATATCTCGCAACTTTCATAGCGAAACACGTTATTTCGTTGAATTTCATCGTTTCGCGCATGTTTCGTGAAATAACTATGATTTAGCGGAGATTTAGCTTACTTTTGATGCTTTCATAGATATCTCGCTACTTTCGTTGCGAAACACGTTATTTCGTTGAAATTCAACGTTTCACGCATGTTTCGTGAAATAACAATGATTTAGCAGAGATTTAGCTCAATTTTGATGTTTTCATAGATATCTCGTGACTTTCACTGCGGAACACGTTATTTCGTTGAATTGCATCCTTTCACGTATGTCTCGTGAATTAACCATGATTTAGCGGAGATTTCGCTTAATTTTGCAGTTTTCATAGATATCTCGCAACTTTCCCTGCGAAACACTTCGTTTCGTTGAATTTCATCGTTTCACGCATGTTTCGTGAAATAACCATGATTTAGCGGAGATTTAGCTTAATTATGATGTTTGCATAGATATCTCGCTACTTTCGCTGCGAAACACGTTATTTCGTTGAATTTCATCGTTTTACGCATGTTTCGTGAAATAACCATGATTTAGCGGTGATTTCGGTTAATTTTGATGTTTTCATAGATATCTCGCAAATTCCGCAGCGAGACACGTAATTTCGTTGAATTTCATCGTTTCGCGCATGTTTCGTGAAATAACCATTATTTAGTAAAGATTTAGTTTAATTTTAATGTGTTCATAGATATCTCACTACTTTCGCTGCGAAACACGTTATTTCGTTGAATTTCATCGTTTCGCGCATGTTTCGTGAAATAACAATGATTTAGGGGAGATTTCGCTTAATTTTGATGTTTTCATAGATATCTCGCTACTTTCGCTGCGAAATACGTTATTTCGTTGAATTTCATCGTTTTACGCATTTTCGTGAAATAACCATGATTTAGCGGAGATTTCGGTTAATTTTGATGTTTTCATAGATATCTCGCAACTTTCACAGCGAAACACGTTATTTCGTTGAATTTCATCGTTTCGCGCATGTTTCGTGAAATATCCATGATTTAGCGGAGATTTAGCTTAATTTTGATGCTTTCATAGATATCTCGCTACTTTCGCTGCGAAATACGTTATTTCGTTGAATTTCATCGTTTTACGCATTTTCGTGAAATAACCATGATTTAGCGGAGATTTCGCTTAATTTTGAAGTTTTCATAGATATCTCGCAACTTTCTCTGCGAAACACGTTACTTCGTTGAATTTCATCGTTTCCCGCATGTTTCGTGAAATAGCCATGATTTAGCAGAGATTTAGCTCAATTTTGATGTTTTCATACATATTTCGCTACTTTCGCCGCGAAACACGTTATTACGTTGAATTTCATCGTTTCACGCATGTTTCGTGAAATATCCATGATTTAGCAGAGCTTTAGCTTAATTTTGATGTTTTCATAGATATCTCGCAACTTTCTCTGCGAAAGACGTTATTTCGTTGAATTTCATCGTTTCCCGCATGTTTCGTGAAATAGCCATGATTTAGCAGAGATTTAGCTCAATTTTGATGTTTTCATAGATATTTCGCTACTTTCACTGCGAAACACGTTATTTCGTTGAATTTCATCGTTTCACGAATATTTCGTGGAATAACCATGATTTAGCGGAGATATAGCTTAATTTTGATGTTTTCATAGATATCTCGGTACTTTCCCTGCGAAACAAGTTATTTCGCTGTATTTCATCGTTTCACGAATGATTCGTGAAATAACCATGATTTAGCGGAGATTTCGCTTAATTTTGATGTTTTCCTAGATATCTCGCAACTTTCTCTGCGAAACACGTTATTTCGTTGAATTTCATCGTTTCACGAACGTTTCGTGAAATAACCAAGATTTAGCTGAGATTTAGATTAATTTTGTTGTTTTCTTAGATATCTCGCTACTTTCGCTGCGAAACACGTTATTTCGTTGAATTTCAACGTTTCACGCATGATTCGTGAAATAACCATGATTTAGCGGAGATTTAGCTAAATTATGATGTTTTCATAGATATCTCGCTAATTTCGCTGCGAAACACGTTATTTCGTTGAATTACATCGTTTCACAAACGTTTCGTGAAATAACCAAGATTTAGCTGAGATACAGCTTAATTGTTATGTTTTCACAGATATCTCGCTACTTTCGCTGCGAAACACGTTATTTCGTTGAATTTCATCGTTTTACGCATGTTTCGTGAAATAACCATGATTTAGCGGAGATTTCGGTTAATTTTGATGTTTTCATAGATATCTCGCGACTTTCGAAGCGAAACACGTTATTTCGTTGAATTTCATCGTTTCGCGCATGTTTCGTGAAATAACCATTATTTAGCATAGACTTAGCTTAATTTTAATGTGTTCATAGATATCTCACTACTTTCGCTGCGAAACACGTTATTTCGTTGAATTTCATCGTTTCGCTCATGTTTCGTGAAATAACCATGATTTAGCAGAGATTTAGCTTAATTATGATGTTTCCATAGATTCCTCGCTTCTTTTGCTGCGATACACGTTATATCGTTGAATTTCATCGTTTAACGAATGTTTCGTGAAATAACCATGATTTAGCGGAGATATAGCTTAATTTTGATGTTTTCATAGATATCTCGGTACTTTCTCTGCGAAACACGTTATTTCGTTGAATTTCATCGTTTCCCGCATGTTTCGTGAAATAGCCATGGTTTAGCAGAGATTTAGCTCAATTTTGATGTTTTCATAGATAATTCGCTACTTTCACTGCGAAACACGTTATTACGTTGAATTCCATCGTTCAACGGATATTTCGTGGAATAACCATGATTTAGCGGAGATATAGCTTAATTTTGATGTTTTAATAGATATCTCGGTACTTTCCCTGCGAAACAAGTTCTTTCGCTGTATTTCATCGTTTCACGAATGAATCGTGAAATAACCATGATTTAGCGGAGATTTCGCTTAATTTTTTGTTTTCCTAGATATCTCGCAACTTTCTCTGCGCAACACGTTATTTCGTTAAATTTCATCGTTACACGAATGGTTCGTGAAATAACCATGATTCTGCAGAGATTTACCTCAATTTTGATGATGTCATAGTTATCACGCGACTTTCACTGCGAAACACGTTATTTTTTGAATTTCATCGTTTCACGAATATTTCGTGAAATAACCATGATTTAGCTGACATTTAGCTTAATTTTGATGATTTTATAGATATCCCGCTTCTTTCCTTGCGAAACACGTTATTTCGTTGAATTTCATCGTTACACGAATGTTTCGTGAAATAATATTGATTTAGCGGAGGTTTAGCTTAATTTTGATGTTTTCAAAAGTATCTCGCACCTTTCGCTGCGAAACACGTTATTTCGTTGAATTTCATCGTTTCACGCATGTTTCGTGAAATAACCAAGATTTAGCAGAGATTTAGTTTAATTTTGATGTTTTCATAGATATCACACTACCTTCGCTGCGAAACACGTTATTTCGTTGAACATCATCGTTACACGAAAGTTTTGTGAAATAACCATGATTTAGCGGAGATTTAGCTTAATTTTGATGCTTTCATCGATATCTCGCTACTTTCGCTGCGAAACACGTTATTTCGTTGAATTCCATCCTTTCACGAATGTTTCGTGAAATAACCATGATTTAGCGGAGATTTCGCTTAATTTTTAAGTTTTCATAGATATCTCGCAACGTTCGCTGCGAAACACGTTATTTCGTTGAATTTCATCGTTTCACGCATGTTTCGTGAAATAACCATTATTTAGCAGAGATTTAGCTTAATTCTAATGTTTTCATAGATATCTCGCTACATTCCCGGCGAAACACGTTATTTCGTTGAATTTCATCGTTTCACGAGTGTTTCGAGAAATAACCATTATTTAGCAGAGATTTAGCTTAATTTTGATGTTTTCATAGGTATCTCGCTACTTTCCTTGCGAAACACGTTATTTCCCTGAATTTCATCGTTTCTCGAATGTTTCGTGTAATAACCATGATTTAGCAGAGATTTCGCTTAATTTTGAAGTTTTCATAGATATCTCGCAACGTTCGCTGCGAAACACGTTATTTCGTTGAAATTCATCGTTTCATACATGTTTCGTGAAATAACCATGATTTAGCAGAGATTTAGCTTTATTCGGATGTTTTCATAGATATCTCGCTACTTTCAAGGCGAAACACGTTATTTCGTTGAATTTCATCGTTTCACGAGTGTTTCGTGAAATAACCATGATTTAGCAGAGATTTAGCTTAATTTTGATGTTTTCATAGTTATCTCGCTACTTTCCATGCGAAACACGTTATTTCGCTGAATTTCATCTTTACTCGAATGTATCGTGTAATAACCATGATTTAGCGGAGATTTCGGTTAATTTTGATGTTTTAATAGATATCTCGCTACTTTCGCAGCGAAACACGTTATTTCGTTGAATTTCATCGTTTCGCGCATGTTTCGTGAAATAACTATGATTTAGCAAAGATTTAGCTTAATTTCGATGTTTTCATAGATATCTCGCAACGTTCGCTGCGAAACACGTAATTTCGTTGAAATTTCATCGTTTCACGAATGTTTCGTGAAGTAACCATGATTTAGCGGAGATTTAGCTAAATTTTGATGTTTTAATAGATATCTCGCATATTTCGATGAGAAACACGTTATTTCGTTGAAGTTCATCGTTTCACGCATGTTTCGTAAAATAATCATGATTTAGCAGAGATTTAGTTTAATTTTGATGTTTTCATTGATATCTCGCAACTTTCGCTGCGAAACACGTTATTTCGTCGAATTTCATCGTTTCACGCATGTTTCGTGAAATAACCATGATTTAGCAGAGATTTAGTTTAATTTTGATGTATTCATAGGTATAACACAACCTTCTCTGCAAAACACGTTATTTCGTTGAACATCATCGTTACACGAAAGTTTTGTGAAATAACCATGATTTAGCGGAGATTTAGCTTAATTTTGATGCTTTCATAGATATCTCGCTACTTTCGCTGCGAAACACGTTATTTCGTTGAATTGCATCGTTTCACGCATGTTTCGTGAAATAACCATGATTTAGCGGAAATTTAGCTTAATTTTAATGCTTTCATAGATATCTCGCTACTTTCGCTGCGAAACACGTTATTTCGTTGAATTGCATCCTTTCACGTATGTTTCGTGAAATAACCATGATTTAGCGGAGATTTCGCTTAATTATGATGTTTTCATAGATATCTCGCAACTTCCGCTGCGAACCACGTTATTTAGTTGAATTTCATCGTTTCACGCATGTTTCATGAAATAACCATGATTTAGCGGAGATTTAGCGTAATTATGATGTTTTCATAGATATCTCGCTACTTTCGCTGCGAAGCACGTTATTTCGTTGAATTTCATCGTTTCACGAACGTTTCGTGAAATAACCAAGATTTAGCTGAGATACAGATTAATTTTGATGTTTTCATAGATATCTCGCTACCTTCGCTGCGAAACACGTTATTTCGTTGAAATTCAACGTTTCACGCATGTTTCGTGAAATAACAATGATTTAGCAGAGATTTAGCTCAATTTTGATGTTTTCATAATTATCTCGTGACTTTCACTGCGAAACACGTTATTTCGATGAATTTCATCGTTTCACGCATGTTTCGTGAAATAACCATGATTTAGCGGAGATTTAGCTTAATTATAATGTTTTCATAGATATCTCGCTACTTTCGCTGCGAAACAGGTTATTTAGTTGAATTTCATCGTTTCACGCATGTTTCGTGAAATAACCATGATTTAGCGGAGATTTAGCTTAATTATGATGTTTGCATAGATATCTCGCAACTTTCGCAGCGAAACACGTTATTTCGCTGAATTTCATCGTTTCACGAGTGTTTCGTGAAATAACCAAGATTTAGCAGAGATTTAGCTTAATTTTGATGTTTTCATAGTTATCTCGCTACTTTCCATGCGAAACACGATATTTCGCTGAATTTCATCTTTACTCGAATGTTTCGTGTAATAACCATGATTTAGCGGAGATTTCGGTTAATTTTGATGTTTTCATAGATATCTCGCTACTTTCGCCGCGAAACACGTTATTTCGTTGAATTTCATCGTTTCGCGCATGTTTCGTGAAATAACTATGATTTAGCAAAGATTTAGCTTAATTTCGATGTTTTCATAGATATCTCGCAACGTTCGCTGCGAAACACGTAATTTCGTTGAAATTTCATCGTTTCACGAATGTTTCGTGAAGTAACCATGATTTAGAGGAGATTTAGCTAAATTTTGCTGTTTTAATAGATATCTCGCAAATTTCGATGCGAAACACGTTATTTTGTTGAAGTTCATCGTTTCACGCATGTTTCGTGAAATAATCATGATTTAGCAGAGATTTAGTTTAATTTTGATGTTTTCATTGATATCTCGCAACTTTCGCTGCGAAACACGTTATTTCGTTGAATTTCATCGTTTCACGCATGTTTCGTTAAATAACCATGATTTAGCAGAGATTTAGTTTAATTTTGATGTATTCATAGGTATAACACTACCTTCTCTGCAAAACACGTTATTTCGTTGAACATCATCGTTACACGAAAGTTTTGTGAAATAACCATGATTTAGAGGAGATTTAGCTTAATTTTGATGCTTTCATAGATATCTCTCTACTTTCGCTGCGAAACACGTTATTTCGTTGAATTTCATCCTTTCACGAATGTTTCGTGAAATAACCAGGATTTAGCGGAGATTTCGCTTAATTTTGAAATTTTCATAGACATCTCGCAACTTTCGCTGCGAAACACGTTGTTTCGATGAATTTCATCGTTTCACGAATGTTTCGTGAAATAACCAGGATTTAGCGGAGATTTCGCTTAATTTTGAAGTTTTCATAGATATCTCGCAACTTTCGCTGCGAAACAAGTTATTTCGTTGAATTTCATCGTTTCACGCATGTTTCGTGAAATAACCATGATTTAGCAGAGATTTAGCTCAATTTTGATGTTTTCATACATATCTCACTAGCTTCGCTGCGAAACACGTTATTTCGTTGAATATCATCGTTACACGAATGTTTCGTGAAATAACCATGATTTAGCGGAGATTTAGCTTAATTCTGATGCTTTCATAGATATCTCGCTACTTTCGCTGCGAAACAGGTTATTTAGTTGAATTTCATCGTTTCACGCATGTTTCGTGAAATAACCATGATTTAGCGGAGATTTAGCTTAATTATGATGTTTGCATAGATATCTCGCAACTTTCGCAGCGAAACACGTTATTTCGTTGAATTTCATCGTTTCACGAGTGTTTCGTGAAATAACCAAGATTTAGCAGAGATTTAGCTTAATTTTGATGTTTTCATAGTTATCTCGCTACTTTCCATGCGAAACACGTTATTTCGCTGAATTTCATCTTTACTCGAATGTTTCGTGTAATAACCATGATTTAGCGGAGATTTCGGTTAATTTTGATGTTTTCATAGATATCTCGCTACTTTCGCAGCGAAACACGTTATTTCGTTGAATTTCATCGTTTCGCGCATGTTTCGTGAAATAACTATGATTTAGCAAAGATTTAGCTTAATTTCGATGTTTTCATAGATATCTCGCAACGTTCGCTGCGAAACACGTAATTTCGTTGAAATTTCATCGTTTCACGAATGTTTCGTGAAGTAACCATGATTTAGAGGAGATTTAGCTAAATTTTGCTGTTTTAATAGATATCTCGCAAATTTCGATGCGAAACACGTTATTTTGTTGAAGTTCATCGTTTCACGCATGTTTCGTGAAATAATCATGATTTAGCAGAGATTTAGTTTAATTTTGATGTTTTCATTGATATCTCGCAACTTTCGCTGCGAAACACGTTATTTCGTTGAATTTCATCGTTTCACGCATGTTTCGTTAAATAACCATGATTTAGCAGAGATTTAGTTTAATTTTGATGTATTCATAGGTATAACACTACCTTCTCTGCAAAACACGTTATTTCGTTGAACATCATCGTTACACGAAAGTTTTGTGAAATAACCATGATTTAGAGGAGATTTAGCTTAATTTTGATGCTTTCATAGATATCTCTCTACTTTCGCTGCGAAACACGTTATTTCGTTGAATTTCATCCTTTCACGAATGTTTCGTGAAATAACCAGGATTTAGCGGAGATTTCGCTTAATTTTGAAATTTTCATAGACATCTCGCAACTTTCGCTGCGAAACACGTTGTTTCGATGAATTTCATCGTTTCACGAATGTTTCGTGAAATAACCAGGATTTAGCGGAGATTTCGCTTAATTTTGAAGTTTTCATAGATATCTCGCAACTTTCGCTGCGAAACAAGTTATTTCGTTGAATTTCATCGTTTCACGCATGTTTCGTGAAATAACCATGATTTAGCAGAGATTTAGCTCAATTTTGATGTTTTCATACATATCTCACTAGCTTCGCTGCGAAACACGTTATTTCGTTGAATATCATCGTTACACGAATGTTTCGTGAAATAACCATGATTTAGCGGAGATTTAGCTTAATTCTGATGCTTTCATAGATATCTCGCTACTTTCGCTGCGAAACACGTTATTTCGTTGAATTGCATCCTTTCACGTATGTTTCGTGAAATAACCATGATTTAGCGGAGATTTCGCTTAATTATGATGTTTTCATAGATATCTCGCAACTTTCGCTGCGAAACACGTTATTTAGTTGAATTTCATCGTTTCACGCATGTTTCATGAAATAACCATGATTTAGCGGAGATTTAGCGTAATTATGATGTTTTCATAGATATCTCGCTACTTTCGCTGCGAAGCACGTTATTTCGTTGAATTTCATCGTTTCACGAACGTTTCGTGAAATAACCAAGATTTAGCTGAGATACAGATTAATTTTGATGTTTTCATAGATATCTCGCTACCTTCGATGCGAAACACGTTATTTCGTTGAAATTCAACGTTTCACGCATGTTTCGTGAAATAACAATGATTTAGCAGAGATTTAGCTCAATTTTGATGTTTTCATAATTATCTCGTGACTTTCACTGCGATACACGTTATTTCGATGAATTTCATCGTTTCACGCATGTTTCGTGAAATAACCTTGATTTAGCGGAGATTTAGCTTAATTATAATGTTTTCATAGATATCTCGCTACTTTCTCTGCGAAACAAGTTATTTCGTTGAATTTCATCGTTACACGAATGTTTCGTGAAATAACCTTTATTTAGCGGAGGTTTAGCTTAATTTTGATGTTTTCATAGATATCTCGCACCTTTCGCAGCGAAACACGTTATTTCGTTGAAATTCATCGTTTCACGCATGTTTCGTGAAATAGCCATGATTTAGCAGAGATTTAGCTCAATTTTGATGTTTTCATAGATATTTCGCTACTTTCACTGCGAAGCACGTTATTACGTTCAATTTCATCGTTTAACGAATATTTCGTGGAATAACTATGATTTAGCAAAGATTTAGCTTAATTTCGATGTTTTCATAGATATCTCGCAACGTTCGCTGCGAAACACGTAATTTCGTTGAAATTTCATCGTTTCACGAATGTTTCGTGAAGTAACCATGATTTAGAGGAGATTTAGCTAAATTTTGCTGTTTTAATAGATATCTCGCAAATTTCGATGCGAAACACGTTATTTTGTTGAAGTTCATCGTTTCACGCATGTTTCGTGAAATAATCATGATTTAGCAGAGATTTAGTTTAATTTTGATGTTTTCATTGATATCTCGCAACTTTCGCTGCGAAACACGTTATTTCGTTGAATTTCATCGTTTCACGCATGTTTCGTTAAATAACCATGATTTAGCAGAGATTTAGTTTAATTTTGATGTATTCATAGGTATAACACTACCTTCTCTGCAAAACACGTTATTTCGTTGAACATCATCGTTACACGAAAGTTTTGTGAAATAACCATGATTTAGCGGAGATTTAGCTTAATTTTGATGCTTTCATAGATATCTCTCTACTTTCGCTGCGAAACACGTTATTTCGTTGAATTTCATCCTTTCACGAATGTTTCGTGAAATAACCAGGATTTAGCGGAGATTTCGCTTAATTTTGAAATTTTCATAGACATCTCGCAACTTTCGCTGCGAAACACGTTGTTTCGATGAATTTCATCGTTTCACGAATGTTTCGTGAAATAACCAGGATTTAGCGGAGATTTCGCTTAATTTTGAAGTTTTCATAGATATCTCGCAACTTTCGCTGCGAAACAAGTTATTTCGTTGAATTTCATCGTTTCACGCATGTTTCGTGAAATAACCATGATTTAGCTGAGATTTAGCTCAATTTTGATGTTTTCATACATATCTCACTAGCTTCGCTGCGAAACACGTTATTTCGTTGAATATCATCGTTACACGAATGTTTCGTGAAATAACCATGATTTAGCGGAGATTTAGCTTAATTCTGATGCTTTCATAGATATCTCGCTACTTTCGCTGCGAAACACGTTATTTCGTTGAATTGCATCCTTTCACGTATGTTTCGTGAAATAACCATGATTTAGCGGAGATTTCGCTTAATTATGATGTTTTCATAGATATCTCGCAACTTTCGCTGCGAAACACGTTATTTAGTTGAATTTCATCGTTTCACGCATGTTTCATGAAATAACCATGATTTAGCGGAGATTTAGCGTAATTATGATGTTTTCATAGATATCTCGCTACTTTCGCTGCGAAGCACGTTATTTCGTTGAATTTCATCGTTTCACGAACGTTTCGTGAAATAACCAAGATTTAGCTGAGATACAGATTAATTTTGATGTTTTCATAGATATCTCGCTACCTTCGATGCGAAACACGTTATTTCGTTGAAATTCAACGTTTCACGCATGTTTCGTGAAATAACAATGATTTAGCAGAGATTTAGCTCAATTTTGATGTTTTCATAATTATCTCGTGACTTTCACTGCGATACACGTTATTTCGATGAATTTCATCGTTTCACGCATGTTTCGTGAAATAACCTTGAGTTAGCGGAGATTTAGCTTAATTATAATGTTTTCATAGATATCTCGCTACTTTCTCTGCGAAACAAGTTATTTCGTTGAATTTCATCGTTACACGAATGTTTCGTGAAATAACCTTTATTTAGCGGAGGTTTAGCTTAATTTTGATGTTTTCATAGATATCTCGCACCTTTCGCAGCGAAACACGTTATTTCGTTGAAATTCATCGTTTCACGCATGTTTCGTGAAATAGCCATGATTTAGCAGAGATTTAGCTCAATTTTGATGTTTTCATAGATATTTCGCTACTTTCACTGCGAAACACGTTATTACGTTCAATTTCATCGTTTAACGAATATTTCGTGGAATAACCATGATTTAGCGGAGATATAGCTTAATTTTGATGTTTTCATAGATATCTCGGTACTTTCTCTGCGAAACACGTTATTTCGTTGAATTTCATCGTTTCCCGCATGTTTCGTTAAATAGCCATGGTTTAGCAGAGATTTAGCTTAATTTTGATGTTTTCATAGATAATTCGCTACTTTCACTGCGAAACACGTTATTACGTTGAATTTCATCGTTTCACGAATGATTCGTGAAATAACCATGATTTAGCGGAGATTTCGCTTAATTTTTATGTTTCCATAGGTATCTCGCTACTTTCCATGCGAAACACGTTATTTCGCTGAATTTCATCGTTTCTCGAATGTTTCGTGTAATAACCATGATTTAGCGGAGATTTCGCTTAATTTTGAAGTTTTCATAGATATCTCGCAAATTTCGATGCGAAACACGTTATTTCGTTGAATTTCATCGTTTCACGCATGTTTCGTGAAATAACCATGATTTAGCAGAGATTTAGTTTAATTTTGATGTATTCATAGATATCACACTACATACTCTGCGAAACACGTTATTTCGTTGAACATCATCGTTACACGAAAGTTTCGTGAAATAACCATGATTTAGCGGAGATTTAGCTTAATTTTGATGCTTTCATAGATATCTCGCTACTTTCGCTGCGAAACACGTTATTTCGTTGAATTTCATCCTTTCACGAATGTTTCGTGAAATAACCAGGATTTAGGGGAGATTACGCTTAATTTTGAAGTTTTCAAAGACATCTCGCAACTTTCGCTGCGAAACACGTTGTTTCGATGAATTTCATCGTTTCACGAATGTTTCGTGAAATAACCAGGATTTAGCGGAGATTTCGCTTAATTTTGAAGTTTTCATAGATATCTCGCAACTTTCGATGCGAAACACGTTATTTCGTTGAATATCATCGTTACACGACTGTTTCGTGAAATAACCATGATTTAACGGAGATTTAGCTTAATTCTGATGCTTTCATAGATATCTCGCTACTTTCGCTGCGAAACACGTTATTTCGTTGAATTGCATCCTTTCACGTATGTTTCGTGAAATAACCATGATTTAGCGGAGATTTCGCTTAATTTTGATGTTTTCATAGATATCTCGCACCTTTCGCTGCGAAAGACGTTATTTCGTTGAATTTCATCGTTTCACGCATGTTTCGTGAAATAACCAAGATTTAGCGGAGATTTAGCTTAATTTTGATGCTTTCATAGATATCTCGCTACTTTCGCTGCGAAACACGTTATTTCGTTGAATTCCATCCTTTCACGTATGTTTCGTGAAATAACCATGATTTAGCCGAGATTTCGCTTAATTATGATGTTTTCATAGATATCTCGCAACTTTCGCTGCGAAACACGTTATTTAGTTGAATTTCATCGTATCACGCATGTTTCATGAAATAACCATGATTTAGCGGAGATTTAGCGTAATTATGATGTTTTCATAGATATCTCGCTACTTTCGCTGCGAAACACGTTATTTCGTTGAATTTCATCGTTTCACGAACGTTTCGTGAAATAACCAAGATTTAGCTGAGATACAGATTAATTTTGATGTTTTCATAGATATCTCGCTACCTTCGCTGCGAAACACGTTATTTCGTTGAAATTCAACGTTTCACGCATGTTTCGTGAAATAACCATGATTTAGCGGAGATTTCGGTTAATTTTGATGTTTTCATAGATATCTCGCAACTTTCGCAGCGAAACACGTTATTTCGATGAATTTCATCGTTTCACGCATGTTTCGTGAAATAACCATGATTTTGCAGAGATTTAGCTCAATTTTGATGCTGTCATAGATATCACGCGACTTTCACTGCGAAACACGTTATTTCCTTGAATTTCATCGTTTCACGAATATTCCGTGAAATAACCATGATTTAGCTGAGTTTTAGCTTAATTTTGATGATTTTATAGATATCCCGCTTCTTTCCTTGCGAAACACGTTATTTCGTTGAATTTCATCGTTACACGAATGTTTCGTGAAATAACCTTAATTTAGCGGAGGTTTAGCTTACTTTTGATTTTTTCAAAGATATCTCGCACCTTTCGCTGCGAAACACGTTATTTCGTTGAATTTCATCGTTTCACGCATGTTTCGTGAATTAACCATGATTTAGCAGAGATTTAGCTTAATTTTGATGTTTTCATAGGTATCTCGCTGCTTTCGCTGCGAAACACGTTATTTCGTTGAATTTCAACGTTTCACGCATGTTTCGTGAAATATCAATGATTTAGCAGAGATTTAGCTCAATTTTATTGTTTTCATAGATATCTCGTGACTTTCACTGCGAAAGACGTTATTTCGATGAATTTCATCGTTTCACGCGTGTTTCGTGAAATAACCATTATTTAGCGGAGATTTAGCTTAATTATGATGTTTTCATAGATATCTCGCAGCTTTCGCTGCAAAACAGATTAATTAGTTGAATTTCATCGTTTCACGCATGTTTCGTGAAATAACTATGATTTAGCGGAGATTTAGCTTAATTATGATGTTTGCATAGATATCTCTCTACTTTCGCTGCGTAACATGTTGTTTCGTTGAATATCATCTTTACACGAATGTTTCTTGAAATAACCATGTTTTAGCGGAGATTTAGCTTCATTATGGTGTTTTCATAGATTGCTCGCTTCTTTCGCTGCGAAACACGTTATATCGTGAATTTCATCGTTTCACGAATGTTTCGTGAAATAACCATGTTTTAGCGGAGATTTAGCTTAATTTTGATGTTTTCTTAGATATCTCGCACCTTTCGCTGCGAAACACGTTATTTCGTTGAATTTCATCGTTTCGCGCATGTTTCGTGAAATAACCATGATTTAGCAGAGATTTAGTTTAATTTTGATGGTTTCATAAATATCTCACTACCTTTGCTACGAAAAATGTTATTTCGTTGAATTTCATCGTTTCGCGCATTTTTCGTGAAATAACCATGATTTAGCAGAGATTTAGTTTAATTGTGATGTTTTCATAGATATCTCACTACCTTTGCTACGTAACATGTTATTTCGTTGAATATCATCGTTACACGAATGTTTCTTGAAATAACCATGTTTTAGCGGAGATTTAGCTTCATTATGATGTTATCATAGATTCCTCGCTTCTTTCGCTGCGAAACACGTTATATCGTTAATTTCATCGTTTCACGAATGTTTCGTGAAATAACCATGTTTTAGCGGAGATTTAGCTTAATTTTGATGTTTTCATAGATATCTCGCACCTTTCGCTGCGAAACACGTTATTTCGTAGAATTTCATCGTTTCAAGCATGTTTCGTGAAATAACCATGATTTTGCAGAGATTTAGCTTAATTCTGATGTTTTCATAGATATCTCGCTACTTTCACGGCGATACACGTTATTTCGTTGAATTTCATCATTTCACGGGTGTTTCGTGAAATAACCAAGATTTAGCAGAGATTTAGCTCAATTTTGATGTTTTCATAGATATCTCGCTACTTTCCTTGCGAAACACGTTATTTCGTTGAATTTCATCGTTACACGAATGTTTCGTGAAATAACCTTGATTTAGCGGTGGTTTAGCTAAATTATGATGTTTTAATAGGTATCTCGCTACTTTCGCTGCGAAACACGTTATTTCGATGAATTTCATCGTTTCACGAATGTTTCGTGAAATAAGCATGACTTAGAGGAGATTTAGCTTAATTTTGATGTTTTCATAGCTATCCCGCTACTTTCCCTGCGAAACACGTTATTTCGTTAATTTCATCGTTACACGAAAGTTTCGTGAAATAACCATGATATAGCGGAGATTCAGATTAATTACGATGTTTTCATAGATTACTCGCTTCTTTCGCTGCGAAACACGTTATATCGTTGAATTTCATCGTTTCACGTATGTTTCGTGAAATAACCATGATTTAGCGGAGATTTAGCTTAATTTTGATGTTTTCATTGATATCTCGCACCTTTCGCTGAGAAACACGTTATTTCGTTGAATTTCATCGTTTCACGAATGTTTCGTGAAGTAACCATGTTTTAGCGGAGATTTAGCTAAATTTTGATGTTTTCATTGATATCTCGCAAATTTCGATGCGAAACACTTTATTTCGTTGAAGTTCATCGTTTCACGCATGTTTCATGAAATAACTATGATTAAGCGGAGATTTAGCTTAACTTTGATGTTTTCATAGATATCTCGGTACTTTCGCTGCGAAACACGTTTTTTCGTTGAATTTCATCGTTTCACGAATGTTTCGTGAAATAACCATGATTTAGCTGAGATTTCGTTTAGTTTTGATGTTTTCATAGAAATCTCGCATCTTTCGCTGCGAAACACATTATTTCGTTGAATTTCATCGTTTCGCGCATGTTTCGTGAAATAACCATGATTTAGCAAATATTTAGTATAATTTTGATGTTTTCATAGATATCTCACTACTTTCGCTGCGAAACACGTTATTTCGTTGAATTTCATCTTTTCACGAATGTTTCGTGAAGTAACCATGATTTAGCGGAGATTTAGCTAAATTTTGATGTTTTCATAGATATCTCGCAAATTTCGATGCGAAACACTTTATTTCGTTGAAGTTCATCGTTTCACGCATGTTTCGTGAAATAACCATGATTTAGCAGAGATTTAGTTCATTTTTGATGTTTTCATAGATATCACTATACCTTCGCTGCGGAACACGTTATTTCGTTGAACATCATCGTTACACGAAAGTTTCGTGAAATAACCATGATTTAGCGGAGATTTAGCTTAATTTTGATGCTTTCATAGATATCTCGCTACTTTCGCTGCGAAACACGTTATTTCGTTGAATTTCATCGTTTCACGAATGTTTCGTGAAACAACAATGATTTAGCTGAGATTTCGTTTAGTTTTGATGTTTTCATGGATATCTCGCAACTTTCGCTGCGAAACACATTATTTCGTTGAATTTCATCGTTTCGCGCATGTTTCGTGAAATAACCATGATTTAGCAAAGATTTAGTATAATTTTGATGTTTTCATAGGTATCTCACTTCTTTCGCTGCGAAACACGTTATTTCGTTGAATTTCATCTTTTCACGAATGTTTCGTGAAGTAACCATGATTTAGCGGAGATTTAGCTAAATTTTGATGTTTTCGTAGATATCTCGCAAATTTCGATGCGGAACACTTTATTTCGTTGAAGTTCATCGTTTCGCGCATGTTTCGTGAAATAACCATGATTTAGCAAAGATTTAGTATAATTTTGATGTTTTCATAGGTATCTCACTACTTTCGCTGCGAAACACGTTATTTCGTTGAATTTCATCGTTTCACGAATGTTTCGTGAAATAACCATGATTTAGCGGAGATTTCGCTTAGTTTTGATGTTTTCATAGATATCTCGGTACTTCCGCTGCGAAACACGTTATTTCGTTCAATTTCACCGTTTCACGAATGTTGCATGATATACCCATGATGTAGCGGAGATTTCGCTTAATTTTGATGTTTTCATAGATATCTCGCAACTTTCGCTACGAAAAACGTTATTTCGTTCAATTTCATCGTTTCACGCATGTTCCGTGAAATAACCATGATTTAGCAGAGATTTAGCTCAATTTTGATGTTTTCTTAGATATCTCGCTACATTCCCTGCGAAACACGTTATTTCGTTGAATTTCATCGTTTCACGAATGTTTCGTGAAATAACCATGATTTAGATGAGATTTCGTTTAGTTTTGATGTTTTCATAGATATCTCGCAACTTTCGCTGCGAAACACGTTATTTAGTTGAATTTCATCGTTTCACGCATGTTTCGTGAAATAATCATTATTTAGCGGAGATTTAGCTTAATTATGATGTTTTCATATATATCTCGCTACTTTCGCTGCGAAACACGTTATTGCGTTGAATTTCAACGTTTCACGATGTTTCGTGAAATAACCATGATTTAGCAGAGATATAGCTTAATTTTGATGTTTTCATTGATATCTCGCAACTATCGCTGCGAAACACGTTATTTCGTTGAATTTCATCGTTTAACGCATGTTTCGTGAAATAACCATGATTTAGCAGAGATTTAGCTCAATTTTGATGTTTTCTTAGATATCTCGCTACATTCCCTGCGAAACACGTTATTTCGTTGAATTTCATCGTTTCACGAATGTTTCGTGAAATAACCATGATTTAGATGAGATTTCGTTTAGTTTTGATGTTTTCATAGATATCTCGCAACTTTCGCTGCGAAACACGTTATTTAGTTGAATTTCATCGTTTCACGCATGTTTCGTGAAATAATCATTATTTAGCGGAGATTTAGCTTAATTATGATGTTTTCATATATATCTCGCTACTTTCGCTGCGAAACACGTTATTGCGTTGAATTTCAACGTTTCACGATGTTTCGTGAAATAACCATGATTTAGCAGAGATATAGCTTAATTTTGATGTTTTCATTGATATCTCGCAACTATCGCTGCGAAACACGTTATTTCGTTGAATTTCATCGATTAACGCATGTTTCGTGAAATAACCATGATTTAGCAGAGATTTAGCTTAATTTTGATGTTTTCATAGATATCTCGCTACTTTCCATGCGAAACACGTTATTTCGCTGAATTTCATCGTTTCTCGAATGTTTCGTGAAATAACCATGATTTAGCGGAGATTTCGGTTAATTTTGATGTTTTCATAGAAGCTCGCAAATTTCGATGCGAAACACTTACTTTCGTTGAAGTTCATCGTTTCACGCATGTTTCGTGAAATATCAATGATTTAGCAGAGCTTTAGCTTAATTTTGATGTTTTCATTGATATCTCGCAACTTCCGCTGCGAAACACATTATTTCGTTGAATTTCATCTTTTCCCGCATGTTTCGTGAAATAGCCAGGATTTAGCAGAGATTTAGCTCAATTTTAATGTTTTCATAGATATTTCGCTACTTTCACTGCGAAACACGTTATTTCGAGGAATTTCATCGTTACACGAATGTTTCGTGAAATAGCCATGATTAAGCGGAGATTTAGCTTAATTTTGATGTTTTCATAGATATCTCGCTACTTTCGCTGCGAAACACGTTATTTCGTTGAATTTCATCGTTTCACGCATGTTTCGCGAAGTAACCATGATTTAGCAGAGATTTAGCTTTATTTTGATGTTTTCATAGATATCTCACTACTTTCGTTGCGAAACACGATATTTCGTTGAATTTCATCGTTTCACGAATGTTTCGTGAAATGACCATGAGTTAGTGGAGATTTCGATTAATTTTGATGTTTTCTTATATATCTCGCTACTTTCGCTGCGAAACACGTTATTGCGTTGAATTTCAACGTTTCACGATGTTTCGTGAAATAACCATGATTTAGCAGAGATATAGCTTAATTTTGATGTTTTCATTGATATCTCGCAACTATCGCTGCGAAACACGTTATTTCGTTGAATTTCATCGTTTCACGAATGTTTAGTGAAATAACCATGTTTTAGCGGAGATTTAGCTTAATTTTGATGTTTTCATAGTTATATCACTACTTTCGCTGTGAAACACGTTATTTCGTTGAATATCATCGTTTCACGAATGTTTCGTGAAACAACCATGATTTAGCGGAGATTTCGCTTAATTTAGATGTTTTCATAGATATCTCGCTACTTTCGCTGCGAAACACGTTATTTCGTTGAATTTCATCGTTCCACGAATATTTCGTGAAATAACCATGATTTAGCGGAGATTTAGCTTAATTTTGATGTTTTCATAGATATCTCGCTACTTTCACTGCGAAACACGTTATTTCGTTGAATTTCATCGTTTCACGAATGTTTCGTGAAATAACATGATTTAGCAGAGATTTAGCTTAATTTTGATGTTTTCATAGATATCTCGCTACTTTCGCTGCGAAACACGTTATTTCGTTGAATTTCATCGTTTCACGAATGTTTCGTGAAATAACCATGATTTAGCAGAGATTTAGCTTAATTTTGATGTTTTCATAGATATCTCGCTACTTTCGCTGCGAAACACGTTATTTCGTTGAATTTCATCGTTTCACGAATGTTTCGTGAAATAGCCATGATTTAGCAGAGATTTAGCTCAATTTTGATGTTTTCATAGATATCTCGCTACTTTCACTGCGAAACACGTTATTTCGTTGAATTTCATCGTTTCACGAATGTTTCGTGAAATAACCATGATTTAGCGGAGATTTAGCTTAATTTTGATGTTTTCATAGATATCTCGCTACTTTCGCTACGAAACATGTTATTTCGTTCAATTTCATCGTTTCACGCATGTTCCGTGAAATAACCATGATTTAGCAGAGATTTAGCTCAACTTTGATGTTTTCTTAGATATCTCGCTACATTCCTGCGAAACACGTTATTTCGTTGAATTTCATCGTTTCACGAATGTTTCGTGAAATAACCATGATTTAGATGAGATTTCGTTTAGTTTTGATGTTTTCATAGATATCTCGCAACTTTCGCTGCGAAACACGTTATTTAGTTGAATTTCATCGTTTCACGCATGTTTCGTGAAATAATCATTATTTAGCGGAGATTTAGCTTAATTATGATGTTTTCATATATATCTCGCTACTTTCGCTGCGAAACACGTTATTGCGTTGAATTTCAACGTTTCACGATGTTTCGTGAAATAACCATGATTTAGCAGAGATATAGCTTAATTTTGATGTTTTCATTGATATCTCGCAACTATCGCTGCGAAACACGTTATTTCGTTGAATTTCATCGTTTCACGCATGTTTCGTGAAATAACCATGATTTAGCAGAGATTTAGCTCAATTTTGATGTTTTCATAGATATTTCGCTACTTTCATTGCGAAACACGTTATTTCGAGGAATTTCATCGTTACACGAATGTTTCGTGAAATAGCCATGATTTAGCGGAGATTTAGCTTAATTTTGATGTTTTCATAGATATCTCGCTACTTTCGCTGCGAGACACGTTACTTCGTTGAATTTCACCGTTTCACGCATGTTTCGCGAAATAACCATGATTTAGCAGAGATTTAGCTTAATTTTGATGTTTTCATAGATATCTCACTACTTTCGTTGCGAAACACGATATTTCGTTGAATTTCATCGTTTCACGAATGTTTCGTGAAATGACCATGAGTTAGTGGAGATTTCGATTAATTTTGATGTTTTCAAAGATATCTCGCAACTTTCGCTGCGAAACATATTATTTCGTTGAATTTCATCGTTACAAGAATGTTTCGTGAAACAACCATGATGTAGTGGAGATTTAGCTTAATATTGATGTTTTCATAGATATCTCGCAACTTTCGCTGCGAAACACGTTATTTCGTTGAATTTCATCGTTTCACGAATGTTTCGTGAAATAACCATGATTTAGCGGAGATTTCGCTTAATTTTGATGTTTTCATAGATATCTCGCAACTTTCGCTGCGAAACACGATAATTCGTTGAATTTCATCGTTTCACGAATGTTCGTGAAATAACCATGATTTAGCGGAGATTTCGATTAATTTTGACGTTTTCATAGATATCTCGCAACTTTCGCTGCGAAACACGTTATTTCGTTGAATTTCATCGTTTCACGAATGTTTCGTGAAATAACCAGGATTTAGCGGAGATTTCGCTTAATTTTGATGTTTTCATTGATATCTCGCTACTTTCCCTGCGAAACACGTTATTTCGTTGATTTTCATCGTTTCACGAATGTTTCGTGAAATAACCATGATTTAGCGGAGATTTCGATTAATTTTGATGTTTTCATAGATATCTCGCAACTTTCGCTGCGAAACACATTATTTCGTTGAATTTCATCGTTACACGAATGTTTCGTGATATAACCATGATTTAGAGGAAATTTAGCTTAAATTTGATGTTTTCATAGATATCTCGCATTTTTCGAAGCGAAACACGTTATGTCGTTGAATATAATCGTTTCACTCATGTTTCGTGAAATAACCGTGACTTAGCAGAGATTTAGCTTAATTTTGACGTTTTCATAGATATCTCACTACTTTCGCTGCGAAACACGTTATTTCGTTGAATTTCATCGTTTCACGCATGTTTCGTGAAATTGCCATGATTTAGCAGAGATTTAGCTCAATTTTGATGTTTTCATAGATATTTCGCTACATTCACTGCGAAACACGTTATTTCGTGGAATTTCATCGTTACACGAATGTTTCGTGTAATAGCCATGATTTAGCGGAGATTTAGCTTAATTTTGATGTTTTCATAGATATCTCGCAACTTTCGCTACGAAACACGTTATTTCGTTCAATTTCATCTTTTCACGCATGTTCCGTGAAATAACCATGATTTAGCAGAGATTTAGCTCAATTTTGATGTTTTCTTAGATATCTCGCTACATTCCCTGCGAAACACGTTATTTCGTTGAATTTCATCGTTTCACGAATGTTTCGTGAAATAACCATGATTTAGCTGAGATTTCGTTTAGTTTTGATGTTTTCATAGATATCTCGCTACTTTCGCTGCGAAACACGTTATTTCGTTGAATTTCATCGTTTCACGCAGTGTCGTGAAATAACCATGATTTAGCAGTGATATAGCTTAATTTTGATGTTTTCATAGATATATCGCAACTTTCGCTGCGAAAAACGTTATTTCGTTGAATTTCCTTGTTTCACGCATGTTTCGTGTATAACCATCATTTAGCAGAGATTTTGCTTAATTTTAATGTTTTCATAGATATCTTTCTACTTTCGCTGCAAAACACGTTATTTCGTTGAATTTCATTGTTTCATGAATGTTTCGTGAAATAACCATGATTAAGCGGAGATTTCGCTTAATTTTGATGTTTTCATAGATATCTCACTACTTTCGCTGCGAAACTCGTAATTTCGTTGAATTTCATCGTTTAACGAATGTTTCGGGAAATAACCATGGTTTAGCAGAGATTTAGCTTAATATTGATGTTTTCATAGATATCTCACTACTTTCGCTGCGAAACACGTTATTCCGTTGAATTTCATCGTTTCACGAATGTTTCGTGAAATGACCAGGATTTAGCGGAGATTTCGCTTAATTTTGATGTTTTCATAGATATCTCGCAACTTTCCCGGCGAAAAACGTTATTTCGTTGAATTTCATTGTTTCACGAATGTTTCGTGAAATAACCATTATTTAGCAGAGATTTAGCTCAATTTTGATGTTTTCATAGATATTTCGCTACATTCACTGCGAAACACGTTATTTCGTGGAATTTCATCGTTACACGAATGTTTCGTGTAATAGCCATGATTTAGCGGAGATTTAGCTTAATTATGATGTTTTCATTGATATCTCGCTACTTTCCCTTTGAAACACGTTATTTCGTTGATTTTCATCGTTTCACGTATGTTTCGTGAAATAACCATGATTTAGCAGAGATTTAGCTTAATTTTGATGTTTTCATACATATCTCACTACTTTCGCTGCGAAACACGTTGTTTCGTAAAATTTCATCGTTTCACGAATGTTTCGTGAAATAACCATGATTTAGAGGAGATTTAGCTTAATTTTGATGTTTTCATAGATATCTCGCAACTATCGCTGCGAATCACGATAATTCGTTGTTTTCATCGTTTCACGAATGTTCGTGAAATAACTATGATTTAGCGGAGATTTCGATTAATTTTGACGTTTTCATAGATATCTCGCAACTTTCGCTGCAAAACACGTTATTTCGTTGAATTTCATCGTTTCTCGAATGTTTCGTGGAATAACCTTGATTTAGCGGAGATTTCGCTTAATTATGATGTTTTCATAGATATCTCACTACTTCCGCTGCGATACAAGTTATTTCGTTGAATTTCATCGTTTCACGAATGTTTCGTGAAATTACCATGTTTAAGTGGAGATTTCGATTAATATTGATGTTTTCATAGATATCTCGCAACTTTCGCTGCGAAACACGGTATTTCGTTGAATTTCATCGTTACACGCATGTTTCGTGAAATAACCATGATTTAGCGGAGATTTCGATTAATTTTGACGTTTTCTTAAATATCTCGCAACTTTCGCTGCGAAACACGTTATTTCGTTGAATTTCATCGTTTCACGAATGTTTCGTGAAATAACCAGGATTTAGCGGAGATTTCGCTTAATTTTAATGTTTTCATTGATATCTCACTACTTTCGCTGCGAAACACGATATTTCGTTGAATTTCATCGTTTCACGAATGTTTCGTGAAATAACCATGAGTTAGTGGAGATTTCGATTAATTTTGATGTTTTCATAGATATTTCGCAACTTTCGCTGCGAAACACATTATTTCGTTGAATTTCATCGTTACACGAATGTTTCGTGATATAACCATGATTTAGAGGAAATTTAGCTTAAATTTGATGTTTTCATAGATTTCTCGCATTTTTCGAAGCGAAACACGTTATGTCGTTGAATATAATGGTTTCACCCATGTTTCGTGAAATAACCGTGACTTAGCAGAGATTTAGCTTAATTTTGATGTTTTCATAGATATCTCACTACTTTCGCTGCGAAACACGTTATTTCGTTGAATTTCATCGTTTCACGCATGTTTCGTGAAATATCCATGATTTAGCAGAGCTATAGCTTAATTTTGATGTCTTCATAGATATCTCGCAACTTCCGCTGCGAAACACATTATTTCGTTGAATTTCATCGTTTCCCGCATGTTTCGTGAAATTGCCATGATTTAGCAGAGATTTAGCTCAATTTTGATGTTTTCTTAGATATCTCGCTACATTCCCTGCGAAACACGTTATTTCGTTGAATTTCATCGTTTCACGAATGTTTCGTGAAATAACCATGATTTAGCTGAGATTTCGTTTAGTTTTGATGTTTTCATAGATATCTCGCTACTTTCGCTGCGAAACACGTTATTTCGTTGAATTTCATCGTTTCACGCAGTTTCGTGAAATAACCATGATTTAGCAGAGACATAGCTTAATTTTGATGTTTTCATAGATATATCGCAACTTTCGCTGCGAAAAACGTTATTTCGTTGAATTTCCTTGTTTCACGCATGTTTCGTGTATAACCATCATTTAGCAGAGATTTTGCTTAATTTTAATGTTTTCATAGATATCTTACTACTTTCGCTACAAAACACGTTATTTCGTTGAATTTCATCGTTACACGGAAGTTTTGTGAAATAACCATGATTTAGCGGAGATTTAGCTTAATTTTGATGCTTTCATAGATATCTCGCTACTTTCGCTGCGAAACACGTTAGTTCGTTGAATTTCATCCTTTCACGAATGTTTCGTGAAATAACCAGGATTTAGCGGAGATTTCGCTTAATTTTGAAATTTTCATAGACATCTCGCAACTTTCGCTGCGAAACACGTTGTTTCGATGAATTTCATCGTTTCACGAATGTTTCGTGAAATAACCAGGATTTAGCGGAGATTTCGCTTAATTTTGAAGTTTTCATAGATATCTCGCAACTTTCGCTGCGAAACAAGTTATTTCGTTGAATTTCATCGTTTCACGCATGTTTCGTGAAATAACCATGATTTAGCAGAGATTTAGCTCAATTTTGATGTTTTCATACATATCTCACTAGCTTCGCTGCGAAACACGTTATTTCGTTGAATATCATCGTTACACGAATGTTTCGTGAAATAACCATGATTTAGCGGAGATTTAGCTTAATTCTGATGCTTTCATAGATATCTCGCTACTTTCGCTGCGAAACACGTTATTTCGTTGAATTTCATCGTTTCACGAATGTTTCGTGAAATAACCATGATTTAGCGGAGATTTAGCTTAATTTTGATGTTTTCATAGATATCTCGCAACTTTCGCTGCGAAACACGTTATTTCGTTGAATTTCATCGTTTCTCGAATGTTTCGTGAAATAACCACGATTTAGGAGAGTTTTAGCATAATTTTTATGTTGTCATAGATATCTCGCTACTTTCACTGCGAAACACGTTATGCCGTTGAAGTTCATAGTTTCACGAATATTTCGTGAAATAACCGTGATTTAGCAGAGGTTACGCTTAATTTTGATGTTTTCATAGATATCTCGCAACTTTCGCTGCGAAACACGTTATTACGTTGAATTACATCGTTTCACGAATGTTTCGTGAAATAACCATGATTTAGTGGAGATTTCGATTAATTTTGATGGTTTCACAGATATCTCGCAACTTTCGCTGCGAAACACGTTATTTCGTTGAATTTCATCGTTTCGCGAATGTTTCGTGAAATAACTATGATTTAGCGGAAATTTCGATTAATTTTGATGTTGTCATAGTTATCTCGCTACTTTCACTGCGAAACACGTTATTTCGTTGAATTTCATCGTTTCACGAATGTTTCGAGGAATAACCTTGATTTAGCAGAGATTTAGCTTAATTTTGATGTTTTCATAGATATCTTGTTACTATCCCTGCGAAACACGTTATTTCGTTGAATTTCTTCGTTTCACAATGTTTCGTGAAATAACCATGATTTAGCTGAGATTTAGCTTAATTTTGATGTTGTTCATAGATATCTCACTACTTTCGCTGCGAAACACGTTATTTCGTTGAATTTCATCGTTTCACGAATGTTTCGTGAAATAACCATGATTTAGCGGGGATTTAGCTTAATTTTGATGTTTTCATAGATATCTCGCTACTTTCCCGGCGAAACACGTTATTTCGTTGAATTTCATCGTTTCACTAATGTTTCGTGAAATAAACATGATTTAGCGGAGATTTCGCTTAATTTTGATGTAGTCATAGATGTCTCGCTACTTTCACTGCGAAACACGTTATTACGTTGTATTTCATCGTTTTACGATGTTTCGTGAAATAACCATGATTTAGAAGAGATTTAGCTTAATTTTGACGTTTTCATAGATATCTCGCTACTTCCACTGCGAAACACGTAATGCCGTTGAAGTTCATCGTTTCACGAATATTTCGTGAAATAACCATGATTTAGCAGAGGTTACGCTTAATTTTGATGTTTTCATAGATATCTCGCAACTTTCGCTGCGAAACACGTTATTACGTTGAATTTCATCGTTTCACGAATGTTTCGTGAAATAACCATGATTTAGTGGAGATTTCGATTAATTTTGATGTTTTCGCAGATATCTCGCAACTTTCGCTGCGAAACACGTTATTTCGTTGAATTTCATCGTTTCACGAATGTTTCGTGAATTAACCATGATTTAGCGGAGATTTCGCTTAATTTTGATGTTTTCATACATATCTCGCAACTTTCGCTGCGAAACACGATATTTCGTTGAATTTCATCGTTTCGCGAATGTTTCGTGAAATAACCATGATTTAGCGGAGATTTCGATTAATTTTGATGTTGTCGTAGATATCTCGCTACTTTCACTGCGAAACACGTTATTTCATTGAATTTCATCGTTTCTCGAATGTTTCGTGAAATAACCATGTTTTAGGAGAGATATAGCTTAATTTTGATGTTGTCATAGATATCTCGCTACTTTCACTGCGAAACAGGTTATTTCGTTGAATTTCATCGTTTCACGAGTGTTTCGAGAAATAACCATGATTTAGCAGAGATTTAGCTCAATTTTGATGTTTTCATAGTTATCTTGCAACTTTCGCTGCGTGACACGTTATTTCGTTGAATTTCATCGTTTCACACATGTTTTGTGGAATAACCATGATTTAGCTGAGATTTCGTTTAGTATTGATGTTTTTATAGTTATCTCGCAACTTTCGCTGCGAAACACGTTATTAAGTTGAATTTCGTCGTTTCACGCATGTTTCGTGAAATAACCACGATTTAGCAGAGATTTAGCTTAATAATGATGTTTTCATAGATATCTCGCTACTTTCGCTGCGAAACACGTTATTTCGTTGGATTTCATCGTTTCACGATGTTTCGTGAAATAACCATGATTTAGCAGAGATTTAGCTTAATTTTGATGTTTTCATAGATATCTCGCAACTTTCGCTGCGAAACACGTTATTTCGTTGAATTTCTTCGTTTCACGAATGTTTCGTGAAATAAACATGATTTAGCGGAGATTTCGCTTAATTTTGATATAGTCATAGATATCTCGCTACTTTCAGGCGAAAAACGGTATTTCGTTGTATTTCATCGTTTTACGATGTTTCGTGAATAAACCATGATTTAGCAGAGATTTAGCTTAATTTTGATGTAGTCATAGATATCTCGCAACTTTCGCTGCAAAACAAGTTATTTCGTTGAATTTCAAAGTTTCACGCATGTTTCGTGAAATAACCATGATTTAGCAGAGATTTAGCTTAATTTTGATGTTTTCATAGATATCCCACTACTTTCGCTGCGAAACACGTTATTAAGTTGAATTTCATCGTTTCACGCATGTTTCGTGAAATAACCACGATTTAGCAGAGATTTAGCTTAATAATGATGTTTTCATAGATATCTCGCTACTTTCGCTGCGAAACACGTTATTTCGTTGAATTTCATCGTTTCACGATTTTTCGTGAAATAACAATGATTTAGCAGAGATTTAGCTTAATTTTGATGTTTTCATAGATATCTCGCAACTTTCGCTGCGAAACACGTTATTTCGTTGAATTTCATCGTTTCACGCATGTTTCGTGAAATAACCATGAATTAGCAGAGATTTAGCTTAATAATGATGTTTTCATAGATATCTCGCTACTTTCCCGGCGTAACACGTTATATCGTTGAAGTTCATCGTTTCACGAATGTTTCGTGAAATAACCATGATTTAGCAGAGATTTAGCTCAATTTTGATGTTTTCATAGATATCTTGCAACTTTCGCTGCGTGACACGTTATTTCGTTGAATTTCATCGTTTCACACATGTTTCGTGAAATAACCATGATTTAGCTGAGATCTCGTTTAGTTTTGATGTTTTCATAGATATCTCGCAACATTCGCTGCGAAACACGTTATTAAGTTGAATTTCATCGTTTCACGATGTTTCGTGAAATAACCATGATTTAGCAGAGATTTAGCTTAATTTTGATGTTTTCATAGATATCTCGCAACTTTCGCTGCGAAACACGTTATTTCGTTGAATTTCATCGTTTCACGCATGTTTCGTGAAATAACCATGATTTAGCGGAGATTTAGCTTAATTTTGATGTTTTCATAGATATCTCGCTACTTTCCCGGCGAAACAAGTTATTTCGTTGAATTTCATCGTTTCACTAATGTTTCGTGAAATAAACATGATTTAGCGGAGATTTCGCTTAATTTTGATGTAGTCATAGATGTCTCGCTACTTTCACTGCGAAACACGTTATTTCGTTGTATTTCATCGTTTTACGATGTTTCGTGAAATAACCATGATTTGGAAGAGATTTAGCTCAATTTTGACGTTTTCATAGATATCTCGCAACGTTCGCTGCGAAACACGTTATTTCGTTGAATTACATCGTTGCATGAATGTTTCGTGAATTAACCATTATTTTGCGGAGATTTCGCTTAATTTTGATATTTTCATACATATCTTGCAACTTTCGCTGCGAAACACGATATTTCGTTGAATTTCATCGTTTCGCGAATGTTTCGTGAAATAACCATGATTTAGCGGAGATTTCGGTTAATTTTGATGTTGTCGTAGATATCTCGCTACTTTCACTGCGAAACACGTTATTTCGCTGAATTTCATCGTTTCTCGAATGTTTCGTGAAATAACCATGATTTAGGAGAGATTTAGCATAATTTTTATGTTGTCATAGATATCTCGCTACTTTCACTGCGAAACACGTTATGCCGTTGAAGTTCATCGTTTCACGAATATTTCGTGAAATAACCATGATTTAGCAGAGATTACGCTTAATTTTGATGTTTTCATAGGTATCTCGCAACTTTCGCTGCGAAACACGTCATTACGTTGAATTTCATCGTTTCACGAATGTTTCGTGAAATAACCATGATTTAGTGGAAATTTCGATTAATTTTGATGTTTTCACTGATATCTCGCAACTTTCGCTGCGAAACACGTTACTTCGTTGAATTTCATCGTTGCATGAATGTTTCGTGAATTAACCATTATTTAGCGGAGATTTCGCTCAATTTTGATATTTTCATACATATCTTGCAACTTTCGCTGCGAAACACGATATTTCGTTGAATTTCATCCTTTCGCGAATGTTTCGTGAAATAACCATGATTTAGCGGAGATTTCGATTAATTTTGATGTTGTCGTAGATATCTCGCTACTTTCACTGCGAAACACGTTATTTCGTTGAATTTCATCGTTTCTCGAATGTTTCGTGAAATAACCATGATTTAGGAGAGATTTAGCATAATTTTTATGTTGTCATAGATATCTCGCTACTTTCACTGCGAAACACGTTATGCCGTTGAAGTTCATCGTTTCACGAATATTTCGTGAAATAACCATGATTTAGCAGAGATTACGCTTAATTTTGATGTTTTCATAGATATCTCGCAACCTTCGCTTCGAAACACGTTATTTCGTTGAATTTCATCGTTTCACGAATGTTTCGTGAATTAACCATGATTTAGCGGAGATTTCGCTTAATTTTGATGTTTTCATACATATCTCGCAACTTTCGCTGCGAAACACGATATTTCGTTGAATTTCATCGTTTCGCGAATGTTTCGTGAAATAACCATGATTTAGCGGAGATTTCGATTAATTTTGATGTTGTCGTAGATATCTCGCTACTTTCACTGCGAAACACGTTATTTCGTTGAATTACATCGTTTCTCGAATGTTTCGTCAAATAACCATGATTTAGGAGAGATATAGCTTAATTTTGATGTTGTCATAGATATCTCGCTACTTTCACTGCGAAACACGTTATTTCGTTGAATTTCATCGTTTCACGAATGTTTCGAGAAATAACCATGATTTAGCAGAGATTTAGCTCAATTTTGATGTTTTCATAGATATCTTGCAACTTTCGCTGCGTGACACGTTCTTTCGTTGAATTTCATCGTTTCACACATGTTTCGTGAAATAACCATGATTTAGCTGAGATTTCGTTTAGTTATGATGTTTTCATAGATATCTCGCAACTTTCGCTGCGAAACACGTTATTAAGTTGAATTTCATCGTTTCACGCATGTTTCGTGAAATAACCACGATTTAGCAGAGATTTAGCTTAATAATGAAGTTTTCATAGATATCTCGCTACTCTCGCTGCGAAACACGTTATTTCGTTGGATTTCATCGTTTCACGATGTTTCGTGAAATAACCATGATTTAGCAGAGATTTAGCTTAATTTTGATGTTTTCATAGATATCTCGCAACTTTCGCTGCGAAACACGTTATTTCGTTGAATTTCATCGTTTCACGCATGTTTCGTGAAATAACCATGATTTAGCGGAGATTTAGCTTAATTTGGATGTTTTCATAGATATCTCGCTACTTTCCCGGCGAAACACGTTATTTCGTTGAATATCATCGTTTCACGAATGTTTCGTGAAATAAACATGATTAAGCGGAGATTTCGCTTAATTTTGATGAAGTCATAGATATCTCCGTACTTTCACTGCGAAACACGGTATTTCGTTGTATTTCATCGTTTTACGATGTTTCGTGAATAAACCACGTGTTAGCAGAGATTTAGCTCAATTTTGATGTTTTCATAGATATTTTGCAACTTTCGCTGCGTGACACGTTATTTCGTTGAATTTCATCGTTTCACACATGTTCGTGAAATAACCATGATTTAGCTGAGATTTCGTTTAATTTTGATGTTTTCATAGATATCTCGCAAATTTCGCTGCGAAACACGTTATTAAGTTGAATTTCATCGTTTCACGCATGTTTCGTGAAATAACCACGATTTAGCAGAGATTTAGCTTAATAATGAAGTTTTCATAGATATCTCGCTACTCTCGCTGCGAAACACGTTATTTCGTTGGATTTCATCGTTTCACGATGTTTCGTGAAATAACCATGATTTAGCAGAGATTTAGCTTAATTTTGATGTTTTCATAGATATCTCGCAACTTTCGCTGCGAAACACGTTATTTCGTTGAATTTCATCGTTTCACGCATGTTTCGTGAAATAACCATGATTTAGCGGAGATTTAGCTTAATTTGGATGTTTTCATAGATATCTCGCTACTTTCCCGGCGAAACACGTTATTTCGTTGAATTTCATCGTTTCACACATGTTCGTGAAATAACCATGATTTAGCTGAGATTTCGTTTAATTTTGATGTTTTCATAGATATCTCGCAACTTTCGCTGCGAAACACGTTATTAAGTTGAATTTCATCGTTTCACGCATGTTTCGTGAAATAACCACGATTTTGCAGAGATTTAGCTTAATAATGATTTAGCAGAGATTTAGATTAATTTTGATGTTTTCATAGATATCTCGCAACTTTCGCTGCGAAACACGTTATTTCGTTGAATTTCATCGTTTCACGCATGTTTCGTGAAATAACCATGATTTAGCGGAGATTTAGCTTAATTTTGATATTTTCATAGATATCTCGCTACTTTCCCGGCGAAACACGTTATTGCGTTGAATTTCATCGTTTCACCAATGTTTCGTGAAATAAACATGATTTAGCGGAGTTTTCGCGTAATTTTGATGTAGTCATAGATGTCTCGCTACTTTCACTGCGAAACACGTTATTTCGTTGTATTTCATCGTTTTACGATGTTTCGTGAAATAACCATGATTTAGCGGAGATTTCGCTTAATTTCGAAGTTGTCATACATATCTCGCAACTTTCGCTGCGAAACACGATATTTCGTTGAATTTCATCGTTTCGCGAATGTTTCGTGAAATAACCATGATTTAGGAGAGATTTAGCATAATTTTTATGTTGTCATAGATATCTCGCTACTTTCACTGCGAAACACGTTATTCCGTTGAAGTTCATCGTTTCACGAATATTTCGTGAAATAACCATGATTTAGCAGAGATTACGCTTAATTTTGATGTTTTCATAGATATCTCGCAACTTTCGCTGCGAAACACGTTATTACGTTGAATTTCATCGTTTCACGAATGTTTCGTGAAATAACCATGATTTAGTGGAGATTTCGATTAATTTTGATGTTTTCAAAGATATCTCGCAACCTTCGCTTCGAAACACGTTATTTCGTTGAATTTCATCGTTTCACGAATGTTTCGTGAATTAACCATGATTTAGCGGAGATTTCGCTTAATTTTGATGTTTTCATACATATCTCGCAACTTTCGCTGCGAAACACGATATATCGTTGAATTTCATCGTTTCGCGAATGTTTCGTGAAATAACCATGATTTAGCGAAGATTTCGATTAATTTTGATGTTGTCGTAGATATCTCGCTACTTTCACTGCGAAACACGTTATTTCGTTGAATTACATCGTTTCTCGAATGTTTCGTCAAATAACCATGATTTAGGAGAGATATAGCTTAATTTTGATGTTGTCATAGATATCTCGCTACTTTCACTGCGAAACACGTTATTTCGTTGAATTTCATCGTTTCACGAATGTTTCGAGAAATAACCATGATTTAGCAGAGATTTAGCTCAATTTTGATGTTTTCATAGATATCTTGCAACTTTCGCTGCGTGACACGTTCTTTCGTTGAATTTCATCGTTTCACACATGTTTCGTGAAATAACCATGATTTAGCTGAGATTTCGTTTAGTTATGATGTTTTCATAGATATCGCGCAACTTTCGCTGCGAAACACGTTATTAAGTTGAATTTCATCGTTTCACGCATGTTTCGTGAAATAACCACGATTTAGCAGAGATTTAGCTTAATAATGAAGTTTTCATAGATATCTCGCTACTCTCGCTGCGAAACACGTTATTTCGTTGGATTTCATCGTTTCACGATGTTTCGTGAAATAACCATGATTTAGCAGAGATTTAGCTTAATTTTGATGTTTTCATAGATATCTCGCAACTTTCGCTGCGAAACACGTTATTTCGTTGAATTTCATCGTTTCACGCATGTTTCGTGAAATAACCATGATTTAGCGGAGATTTAGCTTAATTTGGATGTTTTCATAGATATCTCGCTACTTTCCCGGCGAAACACGTTATTTCGTTGAATATCATCGTTTCACGAATGTTTCGTGAAATAAACATGATTAAGCGGAGATTTCGCTTAATTTTGATGAAGTCATAGATATCTCCGTACTTTCACTGCGAAACACGGTATTTCGTTGTATTTCATCGTTTTACGATGTTTCGTGAATAAACCATGTGTTAGCAGAGATTTAGCTCAATTTTGATGTTTTCATAGATATTTTGCAACTTTCGCTGCGTGACACGTTATTTCGTTGAATTTCATCGTTTCACACATGTTCGTGAAATAACCATGATTTAGATGAGATTTCGTTTAATTTTGATGTTTTCATAGATATCTCGCAACTTTCGCTGCGAAACACGTTATTAAGTTGAATTTCATCGTTTCACGCATGTTTCGTGAAATAACCACGATTTTGCAGAGATTTAGCTTAATAATGATTTAGCAGAGATTTAGATTAATTTTGATGTTTTCATAGATATCTCGCAACTTTCGCTGCGAAACACGTTATTTCGTTGAATTTCATCGTTTCACGCATGTTTCGTGAAATAACCATGATTTAGCGGAGATTTAGCTTAATTTTGATATTTTCATAGATATCTCGCTACTTTCCCGGCGAAACACGTTATTGCGTTGAATTTCATCGTTTCACCAATGTTTCGTGAAATAAACATGATTTAGCGGAGTTTTCGCGTAATTTTGATGTAGTCATAGATGTCTCGCTACTTTCACTGCGAAACACGTTATTTCGTTGTATTTCATCGTTTTACGATGTTTCGTGAAATAACCATGATTTAGCGGAGATTTCGCTTAATTTCGAAGTTGTCATACATATCTCGCAACTTTCGCTGCGAAACACGATATTTCGTTGAATTTCATCGTTTCGCGAATGTTTCGTGAAATAACCATGATTTAGCAGAGATTTAGCTTAATTTTTATGTTTTCATAGATATCTCGCTACTTTCACTGCGAAACACGTTATTTCGTTGAATTTCATCGTTTCACGAATGTTTCGTGAAATAACCATGATTTAGCAGAGATTTCGCTTAATTTTGATGTTTTCATAGATATCTCGCTACTTTCGCTGCGAAACACGTTATTTCGTTGAATTTCATCGTTTCACGAATGTTTCGTGAAATAACCATGATTTAGCAGAGATTTAGCTTAATTTTGATGTTTTCATAGATATCTCGCTACTTTCGCTGCGAAACACGTTATTTCGTTGAATTTCATCGTTTCACGAATGTTTCGTGAAATAACCATGATTTAGCGGAGATTTAGCTTAATTTTGATGTTTTCATAGATATCTCGCTACTTTCGCTGCGAAACACGTTATTTCGTTGAATTTCATCGTTTCACGAATGTTTCGTGAAATAACCATGATTTAGCGGAGATTTAGCTTAATTTTGATGTTTTCATAGATATCTCGCTACTTTCGCTGCGAAACACGTTATTTCGTTGAATTTCATCGTTTCACGAATGTTTCGTGAAATAACCATGATTTAGCGGAGATTTAGCTTAATTTTGATGTTTTCATAGATATCTCGCTACTTTCACTGCGAAACACGTTATTTCGTTGAATTTCATCGTTTCGCGAATGTTTCGTGAAAAATCCATGATTTAGCAGAGATTTAGCTTAATTTTCATGTTTTCATAGATATCTCGCTACTTTCGCTGCGAAACACGTTATTTCGTTGAATTTCATCGTTTCACGAATGTTTCGTGAAATAACCATGATTTAGCAGAGATTTAGCTTAATTTTGATGTTTTCATAGATATCTCGCTACTTTCACTGCGAAACACGTTATTTCGTTGAATTTCATCGTTTCACGAATGTTTCGTGAAATAACCATGATTTAGCGGAGATTTAGCTTAATTTTGATGTTTTCATAGATATCTCGCTACTTTCGCTGCGAAACACGTTATTTCGTTGAATTTCATCGTTTCACGAATGTTTCGTGAAATAAATGATATTAGCGGAGATTTAGCTTAATTTTGATGTTTTCATAGATATCTGCAACTTTCGCTGCGAAACACGTTATTTCGTTGAATTTCATCGTTTCACGAATGTTTCGTGAAATAACCATGACTCAGCTGGATTTAGATTAATTTTGATGTTTTCATAGATATCCTCGCAACTTTCACCGCGAAACACGTCATCTTTGCCCCAATTTCATCGTTTAACGAAACTTTGTGAAAAATAAATGATTATCAAGAGATTTAGTTAATATTCATGATTTCATAGATATCTCGCTACTTTCAGCGAAACACGTTATTTCGTTGAATTTCATCGTTTCGCGAAAGTTTCGTGAAAAATCCATGATTTAGCAGAGATTTAGCTCAATTTTCATGTTTTCATAGATATCTCGCTACTTTCGC